>JACEEZ010009747.1:176982-234482 GCA_016584305.1 Chionoecetes opilio | reverse complement strand
CAGCCACGACTTGTACGTCTATCACGACACTCTGACGTTGGTCCCAAAGGACCACGTCAGGGCGTCGGATGCCACCGGATGTGCGCACCGTGGGTTCGCGTATGGTCTGCCACCCTCTCTTGCCGAGCTGTTCCAGCAAGAGTTTCAAGACGTTATCATGTCTTCTGGTGCGTTCCGGGGCAAGTACTGGGCAGATCTGCATGATATGACCTTGAGACTCTGGTCTACCACAACCAAGATCGCAGGTTGTGGGGGAGGCTGGTCTGCCTCGAGCCGCTCGCATTCTCGTGTATGTCAGTCCTAGCCGTATTTTAATGGCAGAGACATACACATGCCCTTTCATCAGGAGGGTGCCATCATCAACCCAGGTGTGGAGTGGTGGACTACCATGGGCCTCCGACAATCCTCTTCCGTCAACGGTCTTATAAAACTGCTCTCTTGGCATGTCTTTTGCCGTTTTCTTCAAATCCCTGACTGAAGGTCCAGGGGGCTGAGGGATTTGTCCCTGTACCAGGTTGGCTACCCTCATGTCCGACGAGGAACTTAGTCTCGTCTCGATCCCTCTCCTTAGGATTGGAATCATGGAGGTAAACGCCGGTATACCGAGCCCCCCGTCGCAAACATAGGTGTTAAAGGCTGCGATCGGTGTATCGGCAGGCAGGTGGATCGCCTTTTTGAGGAATTTCCTCACCTCCAGATCATACCTTTTTAGGAGACCTTGGGTCGATTTCCCGCTGGTATTGATGCTTAGGGATAAGGACATTTTTCAGTACCCACAACTTTTGTTGGGGCTTGAGTGGTGCCTTCTGGAATTTCTCGAGATAGCAAATGAGTTTTGCGAGAGCTCGTTGGGGCTCGTTGCTCTTAGACGGCCCCATTTCCAGACCTAGGTACTTATAGGTTTGACCTGTCTGGAGAATTTTGAGTGGGACTCCACCTGCTGTGAACACTTTGTGCGGGTCAGCCAGCCATCTCTTTCTTTTCCCGTCACCTATTAGCCTCATAGTCGCACATTTGGTGTGGCCTATCTCCAAGCCAACAGCACCTGCTTCATCCACAAGACGCTCAATCAGTAGTTGGAGCCCAGCGTCTGTGGATGCAGTTAGGACCACATCATCTGCATAGGCTATGTAAGGTGTACAGGTACCACTCAGGCGGTCGCCTATGCCTTCGGGCATGGCTTGAAGAGCCATGTCCAGAGTGATATTGAAGAGATTTGGGGAGAGGGGGTCCCCTTGGAGAACTCCCCTTGTAATCTGCACATCGTCGCCCATTATATTAGTTTGGGCGGCGGAGTACAGGTTGGTGATGTACTCTATCAGGCTTGGTGGTAATCCCCATCTCTTTGCCGCAGCGAATAGAGATGGGTGCCCGATTGAATCAAAGGCCTTTTTAAATACAGCTCGAACATTCAAACTCATAAATTATATTGGAGATAAGAGTTTTAGGTATAGGATCTTTATATTTCAAATGTGTTCTTAAAGTAAATGGATTAGTGCAAACAAATTTAAATTTTGAGTTGGGAAAGTGTAACTTAGTAATTTTGGGTTTTTTTACGAATGATTACTAAGATGGCCATAAAAGGGAATTTTAATATAAGTGTGTCAAATATAGGTTCGGATTGATTCGACTTAGGGTTGAATTTTTTCTCTTCATCTCTTTTTCATCTTTCAACCCAAAAGTAGAATAATCCGAACCTATATAACACACATTATATTAAATTCCATTTTATGGCCATCTTTTTAATCATTCGAAAAAAAACTCAATGTCTATCAACTTACATTTTCCTAACTCAATTTTTTATTTTTTTTCACAAACCCATTTATTTTAAAAACACATTTGAAATATAAAGATCCATACCAAAAAAACTCTTATCTCCAATAAAATTTTATGATTGAATGTTCGAGCTGAAGCTCGATCTGCGAGACGTCGAAAAAATTTAACCCTTAAGTTCGCAGAAAAAAAGGTGTTTCTCTCGTACTGGCCGACTTATTTCTTCCCCTTCTCAACTGCAATGCGCTCTCCCCCATGATTTGCTCACCCATTCGCTAAATGTTTTTGAATCCTATCAAAGGGCAAATTCCCAAATTCTTAGGACACAAATTATTAGAACCATACACTCAAGCACTGCTCCGTCTTAATAAACAAGTCACCTTACCAATTTTCAATACTCAAATGATTATCACACTGTTTCGATGTCCGCTCTCGTTTCGATCGCTCCATAGGAACCCAAAGCAAACCCGTAAAAATTTTTGTTAATTTAGTTTTTTTGCCAACCTAGACACATACACACCAAGGTTTTTTTAAGTATAAATTATGTTTTTGTTTTTAGAAATATAGGTTATTTATTGCTTTAAATTTTTAGATGTTTGCTTTTAGCAGTTTTTAGTATTTTAACTTATATAAACTATTTTAGCTTGATGATGCCAAGTGCCATTGGCGAAACGTTGCACGCACATAAAGAACCCGAAGAAATGACGAGTGTCTTTGCCGCCTGAAAACTCTTCATGCACAACCAAGAATATCAACTATATATATTATATAATATATGTATATGTATATATATATATATATATATATATATATATATATATATATATATATATATATGTATATGTATATGTGATATATATATATATATATATATATATATACTAGCCGCAAAGCCGCCCTCCGGGCGGGCTTTTTTGTATATATCTATATATATATATATATATATATATATATATATATATATATATATATATATATATGTATATGGTATATGTATATGTATATATATATGTATATACATATATATATGTATATGTATATACATGTATATGTATATATATATATATATATATATATATATATATATATTATATATATATATATATATAATATATTATGTATATATGTATATATATATAATATATAGTATAGATATATTATATATGATATATAGATTAATATATGATATATGATATATATATATATATATTATATATAATATTATATATAGTATATATGAATATATATATATATATATTGTATATATATTATATATATATATATATATATATGTATATATATATATATATATTATAGATATATATATGTATATATATATATATTATATATATATATATATGTATATATATAGTATAGATATATATGATATATATATATATATAGTATTATATATGTAATATATATATATGATATATATATATATATATATATATATATATTAATATATATTATATGTGAATATATATGTATATATATATATATATGTATATATATATATTATATATATATATATTCATTATATAGTATATGATATATATATATATATATATTAGATATATATATATATATATAATATATATATATATATATATATATATATATATATGATATATATATATATATATATATAAATATATTATATTAATATATATATATATAATATATATATATATAATATATGTGCATATATATATATATATCATATATATATATTATATATATATATATATATATTAATATATATATATATGCCCTATATATATATGCACAGATCTCCGATATATGACTCCGATAATTTTGAGAGATTGGTCTTTATGAAGGGGAACATGGACCTGCTTAATATGGAATTGTCACCAGAGGACTCTGAATGAGAAGTCTGAGGTTAAGGGCACTGATATCATATCAATGAAATAACATTTAGAGTGTAGTGTACCTATACTAATTATTACTCCTTAGTGTGCACTTAACTTGATATATTGAGTGAGTGGTCACAATGAGGGGAAGGTAAACTGTGAGCTATAACATATGTGGGGGGCTGAGAGGTAAGTATTAGTGCAGTATGACTAGTATTCCCGTAGGATTTGCGTGTCAAAATAAATTTTTTTGCATTTCCTGGTTGATTTGGGGTTATACTGTACGAAAATGGAGGGGGCTGCGTATACCCGTGAGCAGTCTACGAGGGCTGCTTGTATCATCTGACATGAGGCACAAAAGGTTATATTTCGTCTCTTAACTCATTGTGCAAGCGAGCGAAGCAAGTTTTTAGCATTTATGCTAAAATTCGTAATAGATTGTGCCTGGCGACATTAGTGCAGAGGCGAAATAGTGCATTAGTGTACTGGAAATCAAATGTTTCGATTTGTAGCCCTCACAATAACAGTGTCTGAGCCGAGGATATTCAGACACTGCTGCTTGTGTTAGGCCTCATATAACCACTGTAACTCGTGTTTCTAATGCCGTTATTAGTCCTTGAGCCAGACCAAAAGTAATGCTCCGGCGGGGGGAGTAATTCTCATTATGATTTTCCATTAGGACAATGTCTCAAGTGTCAGAAAAGGTGTGATGGACATCTGAGAACGGTAGCTTAGTGCCCGGATGGACGCCATCTTTGAAACCACCCAGCTCGAAAATGCCCATTTGGTGGGGTACATTGTTGCACGTGTATCTGGACTTCTATACTAGCTATCGATGTGCGGTTGACGACTAAATATACGTCCAATGTGTACCGTCTAAATAAAAAATAATATGAAGCATTTTGTTATAGATTAATTATTATAAAAATCAATTATCGAAAAAAAATCATATATTTTTCAATATTTTATTATTAGACTTGTACTTTTTTTAGTGAAACAACACTGGTATGATTTTCCAAATTATGCATTTTGCTACACCGTTTATCTGTCTATAAAAATAACTCAACAAGTACAACATATCATCCACCACGAGTTTACAACAAATATATGTAAAGAGGCATAAAATGACTTAGGCCATGAAGCCCTGGCAATGCACTGCAAACTCCAGACCCCAATACCGCAGCCAACTTTCCAACGTCAATCATTCTGACTCGAACCTTTGTTCCTCGTCTGATGAAGAGCTGACTATCGATGGTTCTGCTGAGTTGAACAAAGTTGGCTGCGGTATTGGGGTCTGGAGTTTGCAGTGCATTGCCAGGGCTTCATGCATGGAGCGGGTGTGACACTGTTAGTGCTCTGGCTAGCCAAGGAAAGATAAAGGCTTTGAAGCTTGTGCAAGCGAATGATCTGTATCTTCAAGCATTCACAGATCTGGGATCTTCGTGGAATGTACCAACAGACGTCCTTCAAAAGCATTCAGGCCTTCACGTGTCAGCTGTACGCCAGGAACACGAGATCGTCGGTGCTAATTCACTCCGTTATCACATGTTCTGTGCAAAGAAGGGCCAGATCGAATCTGGACAATTGCCGCCTTGTGAAGACTCCTGATGCAGCATACGCTTAGGGCCCAACTATCAGGCGGCTATCTGGCGACGCAGCCTTGAAAACCTGCCAGACGTCCCAGCACCATCAGCAGGACATGGCTGGGAACTCGATGATGGCGGTTCGCTCAAAATCCGATGGATGGCGGGTCTACCAGCTCCAGATGTCGTCTTGAATCTCATCTCATGCACATGCAGAAGGACGTGTCGACCGTCAGATTGCTCCTGCATACTGAATGGGTTGAAGTGCACTGTTGTGTGTAAGCTGCAGGGATGCTCCAACATGGTGCAGGATGATGCTATCGTGGCTCAGGATGCCAATGACTCTGATGGCGACTCTGATGATTAACTTTGTGTGCACTGTATATTGTATAGCATATGTTGTTCTCTATTATAATGCAGGCCAAATTGCCTGAAAATCTTTATAGACAGATAAACGGTTTAGCAAAATGTATAATTTGGAAGATCATACCGGTGTTATTTGACTAAAACATGACATGTTCAATGATACCTCCGCTTGCTTATTAGGAATATACATCGTATGGTGTTAAAATCAGCTCCATACGTCTTTCCAAAACTCTAGTAATGAATAATTAATATAATTGGCGGCCATTTTGAAATCCAAGATGGCCACCAAAGTGCAGATTTCCTATGTAACAATTTCCGCCTGCTTATTATATATCGTATGGTGTTAAAATCCTCTCCGTACGACGTTCCTAACTTGCGTTATCGTCAGAATAGATAATGCCAGCGGCGGCCTAAGTCATTTTATGCCTCTTTACATATATTTGTTGTAAACTCGTGGTGGATGATATGTTGTACTTGTGAGTTATTTTTATAGACAGATAAACGGTGGTAGCAAAATGCATAATTTGGAAAATCATACCAGTGTTGTTTCACTAAAAAAAGTACAAGTCTAATAATAAAATATTGAAAAATATATGATTTTTTTTCGATAATTGATTTTTATAATAATTAATCTATAACAAAATGCTTCATATTATTTTTTATTTAGACGGTACACATTGGACGTATATTTAGTCGTCAACCGCACATCGATAGCTAGTATAGAAGTCCAGATACACGTGCAACAATGTACCCCACCAAATGGGCATTTTCGCGCTGGGTGGTTTCAAAGATGGCGTCCATCCGGGCACTAAGCTACCGTTCTCAGATGTCCATCATGCATTTTCTGATACCTGAGATATTGCCCTAATGGAAAATCATAATGAGAATTACTCCCCCCGCCGGAGCATTCACTTCAAAATATGACCGGTTAACTCAAGGACTATATAGGTGTTATTTAGGGTTAGCATGGTGTTATATCCGTGGTAGGGTGTGTATGAGGTGTTAAATATGCCATTTCAGCCGTGGGTACAGACAGGAGCTGTCCAAGCGAGCGAAGGGAGCTTGGAGCTTGATTCGCATTAACAATTATGAAATACCACCACCACTACCACCACCACCACCACCACCACCATCACCACCACCACACCACCACCACCACCCACCATACCACCACCACCACCACCACCACCACCACCATTACCACCACCACCACCATACCACCACACCACCACCACCACCACCATACCACCACACCACCATCACCACCACCACCACCACACCCCCATCACCACCATCACCACCACCACCACACCACCACCATCACCACCACCATATCGCCACCACCACCACCACCACCACCACCACCACCACCATCACCATCACCACCATCACCACAACCACTACTATCACCACCACCACCACCACCACCACCACCACCATCACCATCACCATCATCACCACCACCACCGCCGCCATCACTACACCATTTTTTTTATTATTTTTTTTTTAGAAATTTTTTCAAGAACAATTTAGCACTTTTCTTTTCTTTGTAAAAAGTAAAGAAAATCAAAGAAGGAGATGGTGAAGGTTAGGTTGGGTTAGGTCAGGTTGTAATATAAGTATTTTAAGGTGAGGGTATTTAAAAAGTTGACTTTAGCCTGTGCGAGCTTGGACACGTTCCACATCTTTAGTGTAGACGTCTATTTCCTAGTTTAATTATAATCATACTCATGCCAACCTACATACTACATACCATATAGTCTTAGATAGGAGGTGCATTTCAAAGGGTCTGGATCTGAACTTCTTATTGCATGATATAGATACGCAATGGAAATTATATCCTAATTTCAGTCATTGCAAAGGCTACTACATCATTAAACGGAATATTAATGACGATCCGGCTAATGTATAAAAGATGTACGGGACAGGGGTGTTTTGCGGAGTGATGGAAGACCAGTGTTAATGTATTGGGAAATTAATGTAAATGAACCCATTACTCACTTGATAAAGTTTGGTACTCCAGCCGGAACACCTTGTACTATATATATATATATATATATATTTTATATATATATATCTATATCTATATATAGATATATATATATATATATAATATTTTTATATATATATATATATATATATATATATATATATATATATAGATATAGATATAGATATATAGATATATATAGATATAGATATATATAGATATATATATAGATATATAGATATATAGATATATATAGATATATATATATATAGATATAGATATACATATATATATATATAATTATATATATATATATATATAATATATATATATATATATATATATATATATTATATACATATATATATGTAAATATACATATGTAAGTTCCCAGTAAACAGCACCCTCCAAAATTTGTTTCTCTACACTGTCGGGATAGAACATGGCGCAGTGGTGAGAGTCTGCCTTACGATGGAGAGGTAAATGGAGAAGTTGACGGCGCTGTTGGCGCAGCAGGCGGATATGGCCAGGCATGCCCAGGAAGAATCCCAGCGTAGGGAGGAGCGCATAAGCCAGATCCTGGAGCGTTTGGTGTCTCAACAGGTGGCAAGTAGCGACCATGTATAGGTGACCAAGCTGGCACCGCCCACAGATCACCTCAATAGGTGAAGTTTTCCCCCGGCGCCCTAATCGCCCTGCACTTATCCTTCTCGGCTTCCCTCTGGGAGTTTGATGCATGGCGCCACAATCTCACGGGTTACGTGACGTTAACGAAGATTTCCTCCCTGCCCCCCATATAGTAGAGAGCAGCCCTCGTGTCCGTGCTTAATGACTTGTGGACACGAACGCTTCGTTACGGGATCACTGTAGCTGATGACGCGGGATTGGAATTGTTCCTCAATGCGATGGAGGCGCATCTACCAGGACAACGTAACGTCATCGTGGACCGGAGGGATTTCTACACAACAGTTCAAGAACCGGGCGAAACCTTTGACGATTTCCTGTGTGTTGTGGAGATAGCGAATTTATGTGATTTCTGTGAAACATGTTTTAACAATCTTCTGAGAGACCGAATTGTCGTTGCTACTCATGATCAGGAAGCATTGAAACGCATGCTTGAGGAAAAAGACTTAATACTGCAAAGTGCCATCAACATATGCCGGGCTTTAGAAAATGCTAACGTTAGAAGGGCAGTGATTCAGGACTCTACGAGTCATACGTTAGCCAAAGTGTCTCTTTACAAGCGAGAACGCATGTCTCTCAGTGCTACTGTGAAGATTAAAGGTAGTGTGTGCTTCAGGTGTGACAAGAACGTTCACAGGGATATGCAAATGTTCAGAGCAGTGGATAAAGACAGTTTGAACTGTGGTAAACGAGGCAATTTTGCAACAGTGTGTCGGAGCCCCGCTCAGGCCACAGGTAATAAAGGTTCACAGTCTCCTGAAACAGCTCTCGAAACGCGGCCAAGGGCAAAAGAAGCGTAATGCAGACATTTACCAGGTACTGGCAGGAGTGTACACCAACCAAGTGTCTGCCCCGAAGGTGGTGGTCAGCGCCACCCACCCAACTGGCCGCGAGCCAGTTGTCTGGAACCCCGACTCTGCAACAGAAGCAACAGTCATGGGGATTGACGTGCCATGCCACTGGGTATCCCTCAAACAGCCCTAGAATTCCCCGGCAGTGATGATCTCTTCGCCGCGGGTGACTATCCGCTCACTTGCCTGGGAACCTTCTCGTCAGAACTCGAGCTGGGTAACAAGCATACCAAGACTGTCCTTTCCGTCGTCAAGGAGATGAAGGAGCCTTATTGAGTTGGTACAAATCCATTGCTCTGGGTATCCTGCCACCTGATTTCCCTGCTCAGATCCAGCCGGTCGTTGAGACCCGATTGTCAGCGTCATCATCTACCCCGCCAGTAGTGCTGCCACGGTGGCCACACAGCCATGACTCCACGCCACCCCAGCGAGCACAATACGCTGCCACCATAGTTAAGGCCTTTCCAAGAATCTTTGGCGAATCACAGACATTGCGGGAAATAGATGGAGGCCCTATGCACATCCAGCTTGTAGATGACGCTAAACTCTTTGCGGTGACAGCTTCCCGCAAAACACAGCTGGATGACCTGATCGCTGAAGACATCATCGTCGGGGTGGACTACCTAACAGCTTGGTGCCACCCTATCATCCCGGTGGCGAAGAAACCGTATGATGTGAGGCTGTATGTGGACCTCACACGCCTTAATCGTTATGTCAGGAGGTCAACGTATCCTGTGCGGACTCCTCACGATGCTGTGGCCTCCATAGGAACGGAAGCATTCTGGATCACCACCATAGACGCAAAGATGGGGTACTTTCAAGTTAAGATAGCAGATGAAGACCAAGACCTCACTTGCTTCATAACGCCCTGGGGCCGCTTCAAGTATAAGCGTGCACCTATGGGGCTGGTTTCGTTCGGCGACGAGTATATCCGGCGCGGTGACCAGGCATTGGGTGACTCTCCTCGGACGGTTAAGATCGTGGACGACGTTTTGGCGTACGATGCTTCGTACAAGGACCACCTCGCCCACGTCATCACCATCTTACAGCGCTGTGACCAGTATGGAATCACCCTGAATGCTGACAAATTCAGATTTGCCCGAAACAGCGTGGATTTCTGCGGTTACACCATTCCTGCTGAAGGTTACAACACCGACACTCGGAAGGTTAAGGCATTAGCAGCTGCTGATTCTCCAAGGCCGCAGAACCTGACAGACCTTTGCTCGTTCATGAGCCTCACAATCATTTCGATGGTTTCTCCTCGGCAATAGCAGATGCTTCACAACCCCTCAGAGATCTCCTGAAGCCCCGGAACGAATGGCATTGGTCTCCGCAGCATGATGAAGCATTCGAGAGGGTGAAAGGCTGCTTGGTAGCACCACGTGTCATGGCTTTTTTCGACCCAACATTACCAAGTATGTTGCAGACTGACGCATCCAGGACAAAAGGGTTCGGCTTCGTTCTCCTTCAGAGACACCGCGAGGTTTGGAAAATCGTGCAGTGCGAGTCAAGGTTCCTCATTGACGCTGAATCGCGTTACGCAGTTATAGAGATGGAATTGGCTGCAGTGCTCTGGGTGGTTAAGACATGTGGCACATACCTCATGGGCTTTCCTCGTCGCCAGCGGCGATAGCCAGAGCGACTTGAGATGCGAAGGGGGACTCAAGACATATAACAAGGAGATAAGTTTAGACATCGTCTGACTGAATCTGAAGTCTACCCAGATGTCTTGGGGGAGGTGTACGATAGTTGTATGAGGTGAATGATGTGAATGTTTACAAGTGAACGAGTGTATGGATTATCTCATGTGGTTCGAATGCGAATGATTCAGTTTCATAGCACGTGCGTTCCTGAGTGCTCATATAACGTAGTTTTAGTTTGTAGCCTGCCGCACCGCTGTACAGACCCCCCCATTAAACATCACCCTCCAAGATTTCTCTACACCGTCGGAATAGAACAGGGGAGACAGTTATATATCCTCGGACCGACCTTTGGGGAGGCGGTAGCAGAGTGGTTAGCGTCTCCGAGCCCGTCAGGGTGGCAAGGTTGGTAGAGACGTGAGCTTGCAATGTGCAGAGTCCCTGCGCATTCGGTCAGCGGTTCGAGTCCGCCTAGTTCGTGCTGACGTGGCGGCGCTTTGTATAGTCAATAATCTTGTAGTTGGTACTTGCAAAGTGTCTAGATAGGATGAACATCTTATCTTATCTTAGCGTCTCTGAGTGGCGTTCTCGACGAGAACCAAAATCTTTCTGCACCGTCGAGTGGCCTAAGACCATCCACATACCCTGTCCATTAACTCTACCTTCGATTGCGAGTGCATCGGAGGACACAGGGGGACGGCATGAGCCTCTAATCACAGGCGTCACTATAAACATCCTGCCTGCGCCTCCACAGGCGAGGGCCAACCATCACAGCCCTCAAGTGAACCTCCAGGGTCTACCATCCGAGCCTTAGAAGACACTGCCTACAGGCGCTATAAGCACAAATGTAGACAAAAAGAAAAAGAAAGTGTACAGCCATTGAATTCTCTTTCAAGGTTTGTAAGCTCATCCTTGCTCACTAAACGCGGAATAATGCACAATTTTCCTCTTCTGCTACTGTATCTCGTTCTGATTTCATCTTCCTTTTCCAGATTTGGTATCATTTCGTTAATTATTTTCCATCCGTACATTGCTACATATCTCTCCCTTCTTCTCTCCAGTGAGTACATGTCCAAATGCTGTAGTCTGTGCCAGTATTCCATGTTGTTCAGATCTTCGATTCGGGCCGTGTACGTTCGTTTTACTCATCCAGTTTTCTGATTTGGCCGATGTTTGTGAGGTTCCATAACTGGCAGCAGTATTCAACCAATGGTAGTATCAGGGCCTTGAATAATATTATAAACGCACGTGGTTCTCTTGGTTTGAATGGTCTAAAAATCCATCCCATATTTTTTCTGGCCTTCGCTACAACATTATCAATATGACGATCAAAGCTAGCGTCATTACTTATTGTTATTCCAAATCTCGCAAGTGGTTGCTCTGGATTATAATTCCTCTTTCCGGTGTTGTATAGTCATTGTCGGTCACTTCCTGCTTCGGGTGTCGATATCTCAATAACTCGAATTTTGTGCTGTTGAGTATCATTATTTCTTTCTGCCCAGTTATATATCATCTTCAGGTCATCTTGTATCATTTCATAATCATCTTCACTTCTCACAATGCCCAGGAGTCGCGTGTCGTCTTCGAATGAGGTTGTTTTACAGTACTGTATACTCTGGTCGATATCACTGATATATTTGAGGAAAAGCAGGGGGCCAATCCCCGACCAACCCCTGTGCCACACCACTTCTCACTTCTGACTTATTGGATTCGCTTCCTTCGACCATTACCGATTGACTTATATCAGTGAAAAAAGTTCTTGATCCACTTGTGTAGCTTACCTCTAATCCCAATATGTTCCAGTTTTTGCAATAAGATCGAGTGGTCAACCTTGTCAAATGCCTTAGAGAAGTCTAGATAGATGACATCTGCCCCGACCCAGTCTTCTAAATCGCTCAAAACATCCATCCTGTGTTGATGAAGTTGCGACACGCACGATCTTCCGCTTCTAAATCCGTGTTGACCCTTGTTGTAAAGCAATTGTTTCTCCAGTTATTTGGTTAATTTTTTGGCAACTATCCTCTCGAATATTTTAATTACATGTGAAGTAAGTGACACCGGTCTATCATTTTTTGGTCAGTTCTGGGCCCACTTTTATAGATGGGTGATATTTTTCCGTGTTTTAGGAGACTAGTTATTTCCCCAGTATCCAGCGACTTTCTCTATATCGTGTGCAGTGTTTTGGATACAATGGAGGCACACTGTTTCATGAGTTCTGCTGGTATACAGTCTGGTTCTGCAGCGGCGTATGTGTTAATTTCTCGTATGGATGTCTCTATATCTGTCCTATCGTACTCTACATCGCTAAATAGGACCGTTTTGGTTAAGGACTTAAGGGATAATAGATACTACATACCGCCAGAATTTTTATATCCGAATTTGTTTTGTGGACCTTGGAGATTGCTCATATACGTGTGGTTGTTCATAACATTATTATGTACATATTTTTATAATTATTTTAAAGTTGGTTTCGTGCCTTATAATGAGGTAACAACATATTTTGTGAAATTTTGTTGATGTGGCCATATACGTCAAGGGCTGAATATATATATATATCGTTGTTGTTGTTTTTGTTTGTTTTTTACATCACAGGGAACTGGCCAAGGGCACAACAAAAATGGGTAACACAAAGCCCGCTTAGTTGCCAGTCCCTATAAAGAAGACAGTAAGAGAATAAAATAAAAACAAAGGGGTGAGCCAATTTAGTTCGGGAGGTGTCTTGTTACTCTTCTTTTGAAAAGATTTAAGTCATAGGAAAGTGGAAAAAGAGAAACAGGAAGAGAGTTCCAGAGTTTACCAGTGAAAGGGATGAAAGAGTAAAGATACTGATTAACTCTTGCATTAGAAAGATGGACAGAATAGGGATGGGAATGAGTAGAAAGTCTTGTGCAGCGAGGCCGCGGGAGTGGGGGAGGCATGCAGTTAGCAAGTTCAGAAGAGCAGTGAGCATGAAAATAACGGTAGAAGAGAGCAAGAGAAGCAACATTGTCATGTTGCAACATTTACACATGTGTAGGTATATTTCTTGATCTATACTTTTATTTGAATACTCCCAGTGGACACCAGCAAAGGTATGAAAACAACAAATCAAGATTTTCGTCAAAGAGAGTACGGTTCCCATCGACAGATATTACAGGGGCAAAGGAACAAATTGGGCACAGAAGGTTATGTTTCGTCTCTTAACTCATGTATGCAGGAACTATTCACTATCTGAGAAACAAATAAGAGTTAATGTATGTCCAATGTATTTATATTTACAGATTATACGCGTAAAACTGCTCATATTTCACTATTTACAGCCATTATAACCATTGTTAGAATATGTGATGTATAGGGTAAATAACGATCAGCACGACTAAGGAACTCTATTAATATTATTCCTTATATGAACTCATAGCATCGTAAAGTCATAGATATAGCTGTAAAGTCATATTAGCAGATTTATTTGCTGTTAAAAGATACAGAATACGCTCTGGGTCTGGGTCTTGGGCAACGATCTGGTGTAAACAGCCTTTTCTTTTTCTTTTAACACCTTTGCTGGTGACCACTGGGAGTATTTAAATAAAACTATAGATCAAGCAATATTTATACACATGTGTAAAAACCGATAAATATTTATCCCTCGACGTATATGGCCACATCAACAAAACTTCACAAAATATGTTGTTACCTCATTTTAAGGCACGAAAAAAACTTTAAATGAATTATAAGAATATGTACATGAGAATTTTATGAACAACCACTCGTATATGAACAATCTCCGAGGTCCACATAAGAAATTAGGAAATTAATATTCTGGCGGTATGTATCCTAGTATCTATCATCCCTTAAAGTAATCGTCCAGACCCATTTTTTTTATTCAAAACACCTAATCCACAAAAAATAATTGATTTCCAGGACTTATTTCCGTAAAAACACGACTTTTGTAAAAAGCGCGCGAAAAAAAAAATCTTCCCTCCAACAGGGCTACGAATGTTATTGATGACGTCAGAGGAGGAACGCTCCAATGTAAACATCTGTCTGACACCTGTCGGCAAATGTTATGATGAGCGATTGTACTTCGGTGTCAGACAGTGAATCTGTCGTTGTGACAGATCTAGAGTACGATGCTCAATCTGAGACCGAAATAAATGACGTTGCTCGCGTATACTATGAGGAAAACGAACCTCAGACCAGAATACGAGGCGGACGAACAGATGTTAGCGGCAACAACAACCCCTTACACACAAAAACCCCCTTACACACAACAACCCCTTACACATAACAACCCCCTTACACACAACAACCCCTTACACACAACAACCCCTTACACGCAACGGGGCGTAGTCACATCTCCTACAAACCTACAATAGTCGGAGTACTGCCACATATCCTACACATAGGCTGTCATATTTCCTACACCAAAACCAGTATCCAGCACATTTCCTACACAAAACCCTCCTACAAATTTAGCAGTTTTGAGAGTAGTGACATATTTCCTACAAGGATACAGCGTATCTCCTACACCCCTTTAGTTGGGCGCCTCTGTACTAGGCGCTTCTGGCTCACTACACTCCTGACGTCCTTGAGCAGTCAACAAGTACTTAGTTAGTTATATGTCCTTTCTGCGCAGTATTATGGAGCAACAAAAAGTCCAAAACAGAGAGACAAGTATCGTTCACATTCAGACAAGAGTCGAGTTTAGGTTTTTCTCCATTCGTCGGGACAGACGGCATTTCGGATCTTTGTACTCCACTGTTCCTGGACCAAGCATGACTAATATTGAGGGGAACATCCGCTTCAACGCAGTGGTTTACAAAGACAACTCTGGATTCCGGTACCTCCCAAATGTGGCCAGGAACAACAAACTGTACCGGTGTTGCATTCAACACAGATGCACATATTTACATTACAGATGCACATATTTACATACTGTCACAGCTCCTACACATAGGCGGTCATATTTCTTACACACAAACAAGTGTCAGGCATATCTCCTATGCCTACTGTGTGTTGGAGATATGCTGTATCTCTGTAGGAAATATGTCACTACTCTAAAATCTGCTAAATTTGTAGATGTGCTGTGTAGTATACATGGTGTAGGAAATGTGGCGCGCCCCCCACACAACAAACCCTTACACACAACAACCCCTTATACACACAACAACCCCTTACGCACAACAACCCCTTACACACAACAACCCCTTACACACAACAACCCCTTACACACAACGGTGTATCCCCAATGCGGCCGCGGGCCCCATGCGGCCGCCTACGGCAATATAAGTAACTTTTAGGGGGTTATAGTGAGGTTAGGTTAGTAACTCTTAGGGGGTTATAGTGAGGTTAGGTTAGTAACTTATAGTGAGGTTAGGTCAGTAACTTTTTGGGGTTATAGTGAGGTTAGGTTAGTAACTTATAATGAGGTTAGGTTAGTAACTTTTAGGGGGTTATAGTGAGGTAAGGTTAGGTTAGGTTAGGTTAGGTTAGTAATTTTTAGGGGTTATAGTGAGGTTAAGTTAGTAACCTATGACATATCTTATGTTTAACATATAGTTATATATGTTAAACATAACGTACAATAAACATATACGTATAACAATAGTTTGCTCCGCGCGACTGCCCTCTATATATGTGGATCATACGGGCGGCCGCAAGGGGACGGCGGCCACATAGGGTGGTGACCCACACAACAACCCCTTACACACAACAACCCCTTACACACAACAACCCCTTACACACAACCCCTTACACACAACAGCCCCCTTACACACAATAACCCCTTACACACAACAACCCCTTACACACAACAACCCCTTACACACAACAACCCCTTACACACAACAACCTTCTTACACATAACAATTGGTGATAGTGATGGTGGTGACACACAGCAACACAACAGCATCCGGTAAGTGAGTGAGTGAGTGTGTGTGTGTTTGTGTGTGTGTGAGTGTGTGTGGTGACTGTGTGTGTGGTGTGGGTGTGGTGTGCGTGTGCGTGTGCGTGTGCGTGTGTGTGTGTGTGTGTGTGTGTGTGTGTGTGTGTGTGTGTGTAGTGAGTATATCACTACAAATCCTTGCCAATTTCAACTTCCCGTTCCAATCTGCCCTAGTCCGCCGCACTAATCTTTTCAACACATTTAACGTTGTCGTATCAGTCGGAAACGTGTGCAAACTTTTCTCGAAAGGCACAGCTGTCTTGCTGCACTCATAAAGGATGCATGCATGTGGCATATCGCAAAAAAAATCTATCAGAACCACCCAAAAATCTTCAAGTACTATATTTATCTCTTGTGTTTACGTGCTTCTGATCAGCGCGGGGAGAAGAGGCCTTCCTCTTGTTACGTCACCGAGCCGTGGCGCATCGTCTGCCAGTTGCCAGCAGCGTTTTCGAAGCTCGGGGAATTTACAGATTTTGATTGCGGATTATTAAAAAACGGCTGACTGGATGGAAAAAGTGACAACATATTGTTGATACACTTGATAATGGCTATACTGTAACTACATAAAATCAGGAATGATGAAATGGTCTGGACGATTACTTTAAATTCTTAACCTACACGGTCCTATTGTGATTCTGCGGGCGGTGTTGTTGTATGCCACTGATTCACTGTATTTAGTCTTTATGTACTAAATGCGGACACATACTGGTGGTTAAGGGCTTCGCTCATTTGTTGTGGATCACTGGTGAGGTATCCATTGTACTTGAATGGTCCTATGGTTGTGCGCATGTTTGCTTTTTTTCTTGGCATGCTTTAACAGTTTTTGGGTTCTTGTCAATGGTGTCCACAGCTCTCAGTTCTTCCGATTTTGCTGCTACGTCGTACGACTGTGTGAGGTCTCTTTCGATACGTGCTAATTTTTGCTTTATCGTATTTTCTTCTTCGCTTGCCACTAATCGTTTATTAAATTTTGTCTTCTTCCTCATAAGTATGTTCCTCTCTCTTGGGATTGTGTAGCCTCGTTGTTGTCTCTTACTTTGGATATTCGCTATTCATATATTCAGGAGCTTGAAACAAAAACGTTGGTACATCTCGGTGCTTGTCCGTCCTTCCATCTCTCTATGCCAATCCGTATTGGATATTTCACTGTTGATGGTTTTCCAATCTATGTCGTCATGGAACAAAATTAAAGATCGGAAGTCTTTTGTGTGCGCCGTGGACTTTTGTGGTTCTCGACTTACTTGCAATGTTGTTTCAATCACCATAAATCGATGGTCTGAGATATCTGTCTCTTCGAGCCTTATGTCGCTTATAATTTATTCATCGTTGGTGAGGAATATGTCCAAAATATTGTTTCTCTTGTTGCTAAATGTACTATATGTTTCAGCATTAGGTATTCCATCGTTTTGAATAACATATTAGCTTGTGATTGGTCTTCTGATGTTCCCCCATATATCGTTGACTCAGTCCACTGTACGTATATTTGGTAAATAGAAGTCACCATTAATCACTATCGTAGGTTCGGGATTTCCCAGTTTTCCTACTTATGACTATATTTATGACAACATCAGACATGTTTTTTGTTGAACATCTTGGTGATCTGTATACGGTGCATAGTATCATTTTGTACTTCTTGATATATACAATAGCGTATTTTATGTATATCTCCGTTAGAGCCTGCAGCTATAATTTTCGCTTCTTTCGCTATTTCTTAGCGTATGTAGATCAGTACTCCTCCTTTTTTTCTGTCGTTCGCTCTATCAGCTCGATAAATTTCATAGCCTTCGATTTTTATTTCAATCAATCAATCATTGGGGGCATACACCGGGGGGCGCGTCGCCTCGCCCACCCTACGACGCCACTCCCGGGGGTCACCACGCGCGAGTCCCCATGCAGGCTCCTTTCCCATACCAAGCAGCTCTCGACACGAAGCATCAACTTGCCCTAGCCACGATCCTTGTGGGCGCCCCCTTGGCCTCCTCCACGCCGGATTGTCTCCTACAGATACAACCCGATGGGAAGGATCGGTTTCAGGGTAGCGTGCAACATGCCCATTATAGCCGAAGTTGGCGCTGACAGACTATGCAGGTAATAGGCCTCGATTCAGTCTCACGGTACAATCGCTGATTTGACACGTAATCATCCCAGCGATACCCCATGATTCTGCGAAGACACTTATTACCAAAGGCATCGATTCGTCTCTTCAAGTCACTATTTAGTGTCCATGTCTCACAACCATAGAGTAAGACACGGATCACAAGCGATCCGGATCTTTGTCCTCCTGCACAGGTACCGACAATGCCAAATACTCCCGCTGAGTGAGTCCATAACACCGTGGGCCACGCCAATCCGCCGTAAGACTTCTTGACGTGACCCGCTGTCATTATGGACTGCGCTACCAAGGTATGTAAAACTTTCCAAGATCTCAATGTCCTCGCCGCACGCATGAACAGACTGTACTGTTTCATCTAGTAAGCCTCCAAACACCTGGACCTTGGTCTTGAGCCAGGAGATCTCAAGTCCCAAAGGCTTTGCCTCCTCGTGCAGCGTCTCGAGAGCAATCACCAGGACCTCCAGCGACTCAGCAAAGATTACTGCATCATCGGCAAAAACAAGATAAGTGATCTTGGTGTTGCCGACGGATGCTCCACAATCACTTTGATCTACAAATTTGTCAGATACCCAGTCCATACAGTGTTGAATAGTGATGGGGCAAGGACGCACCATTGCCTCACTCTTGTATTAACAGGAAAGAAGCTGGATACACCTGCCCCACACTTCACAGAACTCTCAGTCCAAGAATACAGACCAGTTATCAAACCAATAGTCCTTGCAGGAATCCCGCGAAGTCGCAGAAGATCCCAGAGTGACTCACGATGCACTGAGTCAAACGCCTTCTTGAGATCAACATAGGCTGCAAACATCCCCTGTCGAAACTCACGTCAGCGTTCCACCAGGACACGAAGCGCTAGGATACGGTCCGTTGTCAACTTACCAGGCGTAAACCCAGATTGCTGAGGTCTCTGATGCTTCAGCAGATGACTGCGGATCCGTGTCAGCAATAGATGGGCAAGCACCTTGCCTGGCACGCTGAGCAGTGTAATACCGCGGTAATTGTTGCAGTCCTGACGGTCCCCTTTCCCTTTCCAGATAGGAACGACCAGACCCCTTTTCCAGTCATTAGGAACGGTACCTGATTGCCACACGGCAGTCAGGACAGCATGCAACCCGCGGATCATGGCTTCACCCCCAGCTTTGAGGAGCTCCGCACTGATATTACAAACACCTGCTGCCTTTCCACCCCTCAACTTTGCTACAGCCTCTCTGACTTCGTCAAGAGAGGGTGCGGTTTCGTCAATGGGAGGATCGGCATCCACTGCCTGTAACCTAGTGGTGTGAAGCTGCTCAGTTGAGGGTCCACCGTGAACAACTGCCCAAAGTACTCAGCCCAACGAGCCATCTGACCATTCATGTCCTACACGAGGCGCCCATCTGCTGTTCGAATAGCACTCGCCCGAGAAGGAGACTTGGAACGGAGTTTCTTCAGGCTCGGTAGGCGGGTCGGAGGTCATTAGCGTTCAAATGACCCTCGACATCCTCAGCGAGACTCCTGACATACCTCTCCTTGTCTCTCCCCAAGGGATTTTTACTTCGGCATCTCTTATTTCCCCTCTTATCTTATTATTACTTCTTACCTCTTATTTGTGATACAAATTAGAGCAATGTTATACTCAAAACCTATTTCTTCTAACATTTTATCTTATGTCGTTTCTCGGATTCAGGCCCTCAATATTGCAGCATATTATTGTTTGCATCTTTGCCTCCGTGTTTTTCTCAGTTTTATTGTTATATTCTTCTGTATTTGCAACACTGTATATTTCTCAAAAGTTTAGCATGTGTTTCATCGGTGCTAAGAGTTATACCTAGTTTTTTGTAGTGCTTCTGTTCCTTCATCCACCCAACGCATCGTTCGGCGGATGACACTGAGCTTGGCTGATTTGAAAGTATGGCATTCTATATTGAACGAGAAATGTCTAGTTTCCTCTCTACCGTTGATTGTGCAGTGATGACATTTCAGCTGTTCCTTGTTTGTGCAGTTGTTGTACATGTGCTTCTGGGCGCGGTGGCCACAAATTGGCTCCTTTGCATGGCAGTGTGTTGTATGTGGCCATATCCCATGCATTTACCATATCGTTGCACCCAGTAGTGATCACACACACACACACCACACACACACACACCGCGCGATGGTCAGGTTGATAGCGTTCTGGTCTCTCACTCTGTGGGTAGGGGCGGTTCGAATCCTCGTGCTCCCGGGGATTTTTCACCTGACAAATTCGGGCGATTACTGTCCCCCTTGAGCAAGGGGATGGGGGTGTGTGGTGTGTGAGGTCCCAGCATTACCCAAAGATCGGTAATAATGAGCTCCAAGCTCGCATTGAGAGGGTGAAACTGGCGATCGCGAGCCAGCTCGCGTGGACAAGACCATGGGTGAATGACACACGCACACAGTCACCATATTAATTATTCCCACAGTGGTTCTCAGCATTTCACACTCATGCCTGGACCAGAGTTTTCCAGCAGTATAATGCAGTTAAGCGCTGCCTTCTTGGAATGCCCTTAAAAATCTCGTCCTTCTCCCTCACTGTATGTGTGTGTGTGGGGGGAAGGGGGTGCTTGTGCGTGTATGTGTATGTGTATGTGTATGTGTATGTGCGTGTGCGTGTGCGAGAGAGAGAGAGAGAGAGAGAGAGAGAGAGAGAGAGAGAGAGAGAGAGAGAGAGAGAGAGAGAGAGAGAGAGAGAGAGAGAGAGAGAGAAAAAAGAAAAGAAAAAAAGAGAGAGTAGTTTGTGGTTCGCTGTATTCCACCCTCCTTCCTTCACACAAACACACCTCATTTATATCACGTGAAGCCGTAAAGGTGTAGATCCTTAACATCCTTTCTTAATTATACGTACACGCGACTCCACTTTCCTTATCCTCGTTTTTCATTTTCATTAATACTAATTTGAAATTTAAGTTTAGTTTTCATTATCTGTGTCTCTTTTTATGTCTTTGTCGTCTTTCTGTGTTACCTTATTCTTCTTTCGTCTTCGTTTTACAATTTTCTTCTTCTACTCTCCTTCTCTATAATGCCTATATAAATAAGTGTTACATTTTTCAATTGACAATAATCTATTTCTGAGGCAAGACTCTATTTACTCTCCCACTACCGACTACCGAGGCCTTCTGTTCCTCCCGAGTGTATCTAGTCCGCGACGTCCCAAAAGGGAAAGAACACTGCCACAATGGATTAAATATAGCTGGGGCCTAATTAACTCCTGCCTACCTAAAAAAAGGACAGTCAAAGCTACCGCACCCCCAATACACATTAAGACTGTACTTATATAAATACATTTCCTCAAGCAATGCATTACGGAACACGGTTAGCACTACAACCACCACCAGGAATGTAAGACTCCAGACAGATACAAGTTGACACTGACGAGTCCCAGGCCACCGGGCTCCTTATCACCTTGAGTGAAGCCCGGTGTGTCTCAATGCCTAGTTCAGGTACTTCGGGTACCTGCCCCGAAACCCAACTGGATTTGGAGTCTTGACGGTAGTTCGGTGGTGAACAACGAGACGACGGGGAAGGGTGCAACAATATATATATATATATATATTATATATATATTATAATATATATATATATATATATATATATATATATATATATATAATATATATATAATATATATATATATATATATATATATTATATATATATATATATATATATAATATATATATATATATATATATATATATTATATATATATATATATATAATATAATATACATATATATATATATACTGTATATATAAAGATATAGATATAGATATATCTGGAGTCTGTCTGGAGTCTTACATTCCTGGTGGTGGTTGTAGTGCTAACCGTGTTCCGTAATGCATTGCTTGCGGTAATTTGTACAATGTTCAATATTAAGCAAACTTCCGTAGTCACATACCATCCAAGCTCGAATGGACTGGCGGAGCGCGCTAACGGGAAACTCCTTGACGTGTTACGACTTGTCGTAAGAGTTTGCATGACAATTGGGATGATTGGTTACCATACGTGACGGTTTGCATTAATAGTTCAGTTTGCTAGTCCACGGGCAAGTCTCACTACATACATATTCTCACTACATACTTTATGGTGCGGATAAACTGATGCCATATGACGTATTGGCCATGCCAAGTAAACTTGTGTACAACATAGATAGCTATCTTGATTAACATTTTGCATGTCTCTGCTAATGTACACAAAAGGGTCAGGAAAAGGCTACAAGCTTCTCGTGCCGAGATGATGGCAGAACAGCATAAGCATGCGGTTCCTATTTATATGCGAATTGGCAATACCGTAATGGTTCAAACTCCGAGTAGGAATTCCAAGTTGGCGCCGAGATTCTTTGGCCCGCGCTTGATTGTTGGTGAGAAGCACGGCAATAAGTTTGAGGTATTGTATCCATATCTTAATACTGTCGACATAATTCATAATGACAGGTTAAATAAGACCACAAAGCCCGAAGGGACCCGATTTCTGCTACATGTGCCTACCTACCTTTAAGCACTTCCACTAACCCAATTCCCACTAACGCCAGGCACGGCAATAATCTACGACCCCGATTCGAACTACTTTTCTCGCATATTCTGTAATTTGAAATGCATGTATTGCATATTACTTTAATTATAGACCTTCTGAAGGATCGACTAACCTTCATGAAGTTAACCTTGTTGCATGCCAACCATGATTATATGCTCCATTCCTTTGCATACCCAAACCAAGCGAGACATTGTCAATGTTTTCGGTAGGGTGCCTCAGTTCGTATATGGGACAGCTATGGATGA
Source organism: Chionoecetes opilio (assembly GCA_016584305.1). Lineage (NCBI taxonomy): Eukaryota > Metazoa > Arthropoda > Malacostraca > Decapoda > Majidae > Chionoecetes > Chionoecetes opilio. The sequence goes on along the minus strand of JACEEZ010009747.1, from coordinate 210,906 downwards.
ACATGTCCAAGACTTGCGGGATAACTATACTTGAGTGGTTACTATATTGGCTGCTAGCCGAAGGGTTTATTATCATTCACAGTAAAAGGTTGGAAATTCTTGAAACTGATCTCCGACATCTTTTGAATACCTTTTGCCGTTACCTTGTTACAGGTCAATCAGCTTAATGAGAGTGCTAAACAGTGCGATTGTGCGTTTGGATGCTATCAACTGATTTTATTTACCCTGACGAAACTTTACTAGTTTTTTAATCCTCAGTCAATGTGCTTGTTTCCAATAAAGCGGCGACAATCCAAACATGGTAGTGGGAGAATAACCGCGAGTCTTTTTCCTGAGGAGGATTTCTTACATACACTAAACATTTGTCAAGATTAATTCAATTTGCAACCCTTGTTCAGACAGGTTGCTATTCAGCACTACTATCCAGTCTTGTAAGCAACGCTTACCATGGATGCTATTGTAGTGCATGTGTCTTTTAAGTCATCAGAGATATTTGATGCTTATAGGATGGAATATATTAATTTTTCTGTTAATCAGACATTTATAACACTGGACTTACTATCATCTCTAGTTTAACTATAAGTTTACTAGTTTTACTATTTGCCTTCCTATTTCAATGGGCATATGTGAATTTAACATTTTTAAAGCTAGTCCAGCTGACGCATTTAGTCCGTATAAACACTTGATTCTTCTAATAATATATTTTCAAGCGTTTAATAGGTACCAATATTTCTTCTTTAAGAACGATCATCATGTGGCCGTCGTTTGCCCTTATGAAACTTCCTATTACGGGTTTTTGGTCACTGCAATTGTTGGTTCTTGTTATGTTTCCATTAAACTTTTACAAGAAACTCCTCCACTCGATTGTTTCCGCTCAAATCTCTTCAGAATTTAACATTCTCTTTAACTTCAGAATTTAACATTCTCATTCTTTAACATTGTTTTTGTATCCCAGTGTACTAACTCATATTTTTAATAATACTTTGTTGTTGTTTCAAGCGAGCTATCACGTTGTACAAGTATCTTTCACGTGTAAAAGCTCAATCTTCACAGGTCTAACAAGTATTACACATTTTTTTAATATGGTTAGGTACATTTTCTTATGCCACGTGGGCACACCAGGCGCGTGACCGAGTGATGTTAAGGCACAGGAATGGTTATGATAGGAATGGGTGTGACACATTGTATTACCGGCTATATCCAGCTTCATTACTGCTGGGTCAGCGATTGTTGAGAAGTCGGTAGCGTTCTTGAGAGTTAACGAACGTTAGGTTCGGAGGAGGAACGAAAACGAAACGTTAATAATACTGATTTTTGAACGAATGAAAAGTTTGAAAAATAATTTCGTTTTTAAGTCCTGCTTTTTAAGCACCTTAAGCCATAAGGTGGTCTGGGGGCACGCCTTTAATATTTAAATACATCAATCTGGTGCACTTTAAGAGGAAAAGAGACTATATTCTTAAAACAATTTTTTTTTGGCTACTTAGGGGCTCCTTGGTGGCTTCGAGGGCCCTATGCAACCGTGTAGTTCGCATATAGTAAGAAACCGCCCTGCCTTCCCTTCACAATCCATACTCAATCACATAGCAGGTTGAGATGTCTACTTAACATTACTGTGTCTACCCACACTAGGGTGGAGCGAAAAACACTTTTTATTATAAATAACTCGGAATACTTGAGAAATTGTGCCAATGTAACCCAAATTAAAGTTTTAAAAATTTCACGTGTCTTATCCAATATCTGCAGGTGCCCCAAGTGCTGATAAAATCGAAAATATATATAAAAAAAAGAAGTTTTTCTTAAAAACTGGTTTAGATTTTCAAAATACTTTTATTAACTCGGAAGGCCAAAAATATGCTGCAGAATGACCATAAAATGAGCACAAAAAAGTATGAAACAAATATATTAATATTTAGAGATGCCCCAAACACAATGAATTATAGCGGTGTGAAGGCAGAAATGCAGCTCTGACGTTGTTCTGCTGGAAGTGTGTGGGTTGATGCCTTCTTTATAATTTGAAGTGTATGGGGCACTCCAATCTATTTTAGTATAGTGTTGGAATAATTAAATTCGAATCAAACAAAAATATTCAATGTATTAAAAAAACAAATTTTTTCGCATAGATATATCTAATTTTCAACCCCTCTGGGCTACCTCAAAAAATCTGCGTAGAAAGTTTGTACAAAATATATATTCAAAAGCATGTGTTCGTGAATACTTTTCATGCTATTCCAACAAAATATTAAAGAAAAAAATATATTTTGATATATTATGATAAAAAAAAAAAATTGTCATAAAACCAAATCTTTGACATCTTTGGGGCACCTTAAAAAAATTCGCGAAGAAATAAATGTTTTTTACGTGGATATAACTATTTCGCACAATTCCCCCACTATTACAAACGAATCACATGAAAAGTTGCAAAAACGGTCATTTTCGTTCCACCCTACTGTACACCACATGTAATAGGAGAAAATTGTTAGGAAAGATTAACATTATTAATACATAACATCAGATTTACAATGGCTACCCACTAAAAGTTACGGAGTGTGTAATATAGTTATGCGTTACGATGATAGAGGGCGTGAGAGTAGCTTTATAAAGGTGCCAGCGCGTATTTTTATCAAGTTTCATTACTCTTCCTATTATTCTTTTCACATACATCGGGCTACACTTTATTTTTGTGGTTTCGGGTATCATGCGGCACTATTAGTAAAGCGCGTCCATCTGCCTTGTGTGGGGGGGTACATAATTACGTATGGGTCTCTAATGGCACAAAAGCAGACTAGAAGTACAGTACTTAGGGACAAAGTGTGGTTTATCTTCAATAACATGTTTGATGAACTGTAACAACATGAATATTCACGTTGGATATCAAAGAAAACGCTTGTTACAAGGTACCGTACATATTTTACAGAGGCCTCGCGTTATCTGCCCCCTTCTATCCTTCCCCCTCCCTGCTTGCCTCACCCCTGTCTCTTCTCGCCTCCCCCTGCCTCTCCTCCCCTCCCCCTCTCTGCCTGCCCCCCCTGCCATATACATTGCAGCTCCGCCATAAGTACACGTTTGACTCAGTGATGTTTCGCCGCAGTAATCTTGCATCATCCGAGCCCCAGTTGCGCTGTGCATCAACACCTTTGCCCCATCACTTCCCCAGGCCCCAGGGAACGTGTGGAAGGTGAGGAAGAAGGGATAGGTAGGGAGATAAGATATTGAAAAGAGATAGATAGGGAGTGTGGGCTTAGTTAGTGATAGATATGTATGGGAGTGAGAAATATGAGCCCCGCTGCACCCCTGGATCTCTCCTTACAGTATATAGCGCTGCTTTTGTACTCTTTACACATTGTTTATTTCTTGATTTAATGCACATACTTGCTGTAGTAATCTGCTGCCAGATCGTAGCCTTATACAATGATAACATACAGGGTGATTTAATGCACAATTGTGAGCAGGGCTTTGAAACGGTTTAAGGGAACGAAAACGAAAACCGAAACGAACGAAATTATGTTCGGAACAAAAACGGAAACCTTATCACATAAACTTTTCCGGAGCAAAAATGCTATTTTAAAATCCCTGTAACCGGTTATTAACGTTATTTTTTCGTCCCATGCCATATTTGGTCAATAATCAATTTTCACTTCCAGTAGCCTGTGTTATGCCAGTAGTATGTGCTTCAACTTTTAACAGTGTTCATAGCTTAATGCTTGGTGTGCCAAATTTCGGTGTGCGTGTCCTAAGTTTATACTGCTTTCACACTACCACCAATCCTTCCTCTCCACAATGAAACAAACTGAAAGTGTTTAAGTTGCAGCATAGCGGAGCTATAACGTTAAGAAGAGGGGCTATTTTTGGCCCGCCAGGCGCACTGATTCATGCGGGTACAGTTGACATGGGCCTAAGCGTGGCCTCCGAAAAATCGTAGCCTGAGTCTGGAGTTGATGGCGTCACAAGAGTAGGCGGATTTTTAGGTTTTCGGTGCATTGAAATGTACTCCTAACCGATATTGCCAATCTACCAAATGATATTTAGGAAAACTGAGCCTTTCATCGTGTTCATGATACGTTGCTGCATATCATGAACATAAATTAATTATAGTAAGACCACCTATATCTAGATAATTGAAGGAAAATAATATACTGTATAAACATTTTGTTTCAATTGTCAGTCAGTAATCACTTCGCTGCAACTCCCTCAGTTATACTCGCTTGTAATTATCAATCACTGTTACGAAATCAGCACACTTGTCTGATCCTTTTGATATGTAACATGTAAATATAACGAAAAAAAATAGGTGGTCAATAATGGCGAAAAAAGTAAAACTACTAAAGACTGCAGCTGTGAAGGGTGAGTATCACTCCCTACAGGAGAGACGAGCTCTCATCATAGCTATCAGACGCTCACCTGTCACGGAGCCAGTTTGCAGTAGTTTTACTTTCGTGGCCATTTTTTACACCTATTATTGTCATTATTATTACATGTTACATACCTATATAACTGGAAAAGTGTGCCAATTTCGAAACAAAGATTGAAAATGCAATGCAAGCAAAACGAAGGGAGTTACAGCAATTTGAAGCCAAAAAAGTAGGACAAAATGTTCATAAACTATTTTATTTTCCTTAAATTATCTTGATAGAAGAGTAGTCGTATTGTAATTCATTTATAATCATTATATGTAGCAACGTATCATGAATGCGATGGAAGGCTCAGTTTTCCTAAATATCATTTTGTAGTTTGGTAATATCGGGTAAGAGTACAAGATTTCAATGCACTGAAAGCCTGAAAATCCGCCAACTCTTGTGACGCTATCAACTCGAGATCCAGGCTAGGATCTTTCGGAGTAGTACACGGTCTTATGTCATTTCGTGAACATTTTATATAGATTCCTCCAAATATGGTTAATTTGATTAATAATTATGGTCCGATATATGTAAAAAAACAATGTTGGCATTTTTTTGGACGCCATTTTGGATTAATGGCGGCTATCTTGGATTTTAAGCGTAGAATGCTGGTGCTGAGTCCACTTATATGTACTTGATGGTCCTAGAATTACATGCAACAGCATTATTTTACCTAATTTTGATACGAGGACTCCATTTTTGTGGTCATTTTGGTAATAAGATATCAATAACAAGGTCAAAGGTCAAACTAAAGGTCATTTTACACAAAACTACACAGGAAAACGGTTTTTTTTAGTCTAAAACTGCACGAATGTTATAGGTTGCTTCTCGATGGGTTGTACCTCATTAGGTTGTCTATTAGGTTGTCTCAAACCAACTATGGATGTCGGCTCACCCACTGACTTAGGATGGAACATCAGTATACCAGAAGGAGTTAAATCCCAACACTCAGCAGAATTCCTCTAGCTCCGGATTCTATCCTCCAGTCGGTCAGGTGTGGATGCACAAAGAGCCAATGCAGTGGTCGTTGTTCCTGCAGAGAACATGATATGCCATGTACGGAACTTTGCAAGTGCAATGCTTGCAGAAACGTAGATGTCACAGGGTCTGATGATGATGATTCTGACTCGGACTGAAAACTTCCAGCACATCCAGCTCAACTAGGGTCTCTTCTCTAGAACTACATCTATATGTTTTATCCTTATGTATGGAGAATATTTTGATATTGACATACTTTTAAAAGCAAATATTTATATATTTAATTCAAACAATTTTAATGTAATTTCACCCTGAAAATGTCCATGCAATTTAATTATAAACAAATAAAAATAAATGTATTTGCAAGGCTTCACATTATCGAACATAAGAAAATATACAATGGTAAATACGCGAATATCGCACATCGGGTATCGCTGATGTGGATTTTAATTGGAAATGCTATTTACTTGGTGAAGGTGAGGTACAGCAGAAGCGTGTCGGTCTTTGGGCCCAGGGGTCAGTAGGTCGAGGCGTCATAGCGTTACCATATATGCATTGGGTGTGTGAAGCTGTCTGTGGCTGAATACACCTAACCCCAAGTTTCAAAAACCGTTGATAATCGCAATATAGTCTAATAAAGTGCTGACGCGACGTTAAACTTCATATAACTCACTATTTAGTTGGTTTAGTAACTTTAGTTGCTATTTAGTTGGCATTGCTGTGCATAATGTTGATGAATATCACGTATTGGAGGGATAATAATTACTTTAACAACACCAATCACACATATTTTTGGGTCAAAACTGACTTCGAAAATGCTACTACCCCACCTCCGTTCCCCATGCTTAAAAAATATCAAGAGGACATTACAAAAAATGCCAACATCACTTTTCATGCTCCCCATATCCCCATGTTAGCTAAAAAATCATGTTGGCAAGAATCTATATGAAAATTTCACGAGCCTCAAATACATGACATAAGACCGTGTACTAGAGGCTACGGCCCGAGTTTCTGCCTCGTCCCGCGCCACCACAGGCCCACTCCCTTCCTCCAGGTATGCGGACCAGGGGAAATAATTCACAGCACGTCCTTCCATCACCATGGTCAGTTGTGGTCTGGGATATGGAGTGAAATGTAAGGCAAGGTCTGCCGTCAACCACTGGATACTATAATTACGCCACAAAAGTATAAATATTGGTGTTAGAGCATAGAGCTGAACTTTCCGTCACCTGAAGCTTTCCAAGGTCACTGATTTTGTTTTTGCCGATGATGCAGTAATCTTTGCTGAGTCGCTGGAGGTCCTGGTGATGGCTCACGGGGCGCTGCACGAGGAGGCATATCAAAGACTTTGAGACTAGAGGTCTCCTGGCTCAAGACCAAGGTCCCGGTGTTTGGAGGCTTACTAGATGAAACAGTACAGTCTGTTCATGCGTGCGGCGAAGACATTGATGTCTTGGAAAGTTTTACATACCTTGGAAGCGCAGTCCGGAATGACAGGGGCTTATGTCAAGAAGTCTTTCGGCGGATTACATAGCCTACGGTGTTATGGACTCGCTCAACACGAGTATTTGGCGTTGTCGGTACCTGTGCAGAAGAACAAAGATCCGGATCTACAAGTCGCTTGTAATCCCTTTCTTACTCTATGGATGTGAGACATGGACACTGAATAGTGACTTGAAGAGGCGAATCGATGTTTTTGGTAATGGATGATATTATGTGATCTCTGAAAGTACCATCGTATTCAGGAGAACTTTATGTACGCGAATACATGTTCTATTCTACACTTGATTTCATAATTGCAATAAATATCGATTATGAGTAAAAAGTGGTATAATCTGTAACATTTTGTCTGATTTATACTCATCGTAATTAGCCTACTTAGTTGTTAACCCTATCCAGTTAAAAATATTATGTTGTAAATGTACAATGATTGCTAAATCCAATGATGTAAAGCAAATTTTCTTATCTTGTGTAATTGGTGAGCTTTGTGGAGATATATTAATATTTTCTGAAGGAGTGAAAGTGATGTTGGATGTCAGTTGGTAAGTCTGTCTAGCAAGCTTACCAACCGTTTCCGCGCTATACGGGAAGATGGGAGCCGATTTTCCCAAATGAATGGACTATATCATAGGCAAATACAACTAGGTACATAATTTTTTTTATACACAAACGCACACGCACACACACACACAAACACACACACATACACACACACACACACACACACACACACACACACACACACACACACACACACACACACACACACACACACACACACACACACACATATATATATATATACGTTTCTCGCCTTCTTGTTCCTTGTTCATCTGCCCTGTAAACTCTTTCTTCTTTCTTGACATCCTTTCCCGCATACCTTTTCCCCCTTTACGTATGCTACATCTGCATGTGAATTGGCATGAGGTGTTTATGCTCTTAATGGGAACGATAGGATAAAATTTAAGTCAGGAATTGTTACGAACATACATTATACTGTTTCTGATTGATTTGTTACGGATTGGCGACTCTGTATTATTTATATTTTCTTAAAATGGCCTTCGTGCTATTTTGAGGTGAAAATCGATGAAAAAAGGAATATGAATTATGTGCACTAAAAATATCGAAAGATTTTCTGGCAATACTCTCCTAGTGTTTCTGTGCCATATCTCAAGTATGTGTATGTTCAAATAACCGTTGATTAAATCCTACGCTTGAGAGTTTTAATTACCGCCTCAATGACAACATACAATAACATGATTTTCCAGCCCTGTTTCTGTTTTTGTGACTTTTTTGGTGGATTCCTACAATAAAACATCCTTTTAACAACTCTCTAAGCCCGTCAGGCTGGCTATTTGGACAGCTCTCTCTCTCTTTTAGTTTCACTCATTTTTCTCTCTCTCTCTCTTCTCTCTCCTCTCTCTTCTCCTCTCTCTCTCCTCTCTCTCTCTCTCTCTCTCTCTCTCTCTCTCTCTCTCTCTCTCTCTCTCTCTCTCCTCCTCTCTCTCCTCTCTCTCTCTCTCTCTCTCTCTCTCCTCTCTCTCTCTCTCTCTCTCTCTCTTCTCTCCATCTCTTCTCTCTTCTCTCCTCCTTCTCTCTCTCTCTCTTCTCCTCTCTCTCTCTCTCTCTCTCTCTCTCTCTCTCTTATACGTACAGTACATGGAAGCGTTCAGACGTGTGTTACTTAGGCACTGGTTTTTTTTGTGAGTGAGTGTGTTGTCAACACCTTTAACATGAGGAGTCTGGGACTGGCGGACCCGACTATGTTGTCCAGTTGCCGTGCAGGGGCGTGGCTGGAGCGCTTGGGGATGCTCTCTCTCTCTCTCTCTTTCTCTCTCTCTCTCTCTCTCTCTCTCTCTCTCTCTCTCTGATAATACCATTTAACAACTTCTTGAACATAATTACTGACATCCCACCCTTTTCTCGTCATTTCCTGTTACATTTTCCCTCAAAACTCATAATTTGATTAGTTTTCGCTCAGACTAACTTGACACAATTATTTTACTTCTCTCATTTAATCCATTTCCCCTTTATTCCCATACTGCATTTACGCCCATTTATATTATCTTAGATACATCTTTTATTACCTGCGCAGTATGTTCTCTTTTCAGTTTGAAGTTTTTTTTTCCTTTTATTTGGTGTTTCATCTGTTTTCATTAGCTAGTGCGATTCACGCCTCTGTTACGATCCTTCAATTTCCTCCTCCTCCTCCTCCTCTTCCTTCTCCTCCTCCTGCTCCTCCTTCTGCTCTTCCTCCTCCTCTTACCCGCCGTGAATATTCTCAGATCACCCTTGAACAAGGTGTAAGCCTGGATAGTCTCCCGTACCAGGGTTATGGTGAAGCCAATGAGCAGCAGCAGTGGTGTATTGGAGTGCAGGCAGATGATATCTTTATAGACAACAGCTGCAGCTCCACGGTCCTAGCTAGCTGAACCATGCCTTAGTTAGTTGGACCTGCGGTGTTAATGAGTGTAGCGAACTCTACATTATGAAAGCCACAGGTGGGGTGGGGTCAATGGTGCCAGTTGTTGGAGGGAGTTCCCTGTCATTCCAACCCGTGGCAAACCGCTTATCTCTACTCTTCATGACAACTGGTTTTCGTCTATTCCCTAAACATATTGTCTTTGGAGGCTTTTGAGGTTACACCAACTGGCTTTTTGGGAAAGTGTGATAGTAAAAAGAGAACATTTCAGCATCCTTAACTCTCTGGAAGTGCGTCTGATAGTCTGTAAAGTTAGTAGAGAACACCTCTTGACAGGTGCCACTGGCCAGAACTGGTAAGGGTCGAAGAGACGTTTTTAGGCGTGTCGGAGAGTGAGGACGAGTTGTTTGTTCCTTACATTCTTTACCAGCTTTGCCTTGAGCGACTACGCAGGCCCGTCTAAGGACAAAACTGCAAGGATAAAAGTTGCAAGCGCCAGGTTGTGAAAGTCTCGTTAACTCCCAGTGTTGGAGACATCTAACACAGCAGTATTTTGTTCCATGCATTGTTATTATAAATGCAAATTATGGTCACAACTTTACTGAATTTCGAGTTTTCTGAACTAACGATACTTTTTTTAAATCGAATCAAACTTTGCACCATGCCAAACCAGGAGAGAATGTGAGGTTTGCGGAGTCCAGTATACCCCAAAGTTTTAATTTTTTAGGAATTCGTCTGCGTGTAGGTTATATAAAATTATCATGCTGAAAATAGTGGAGGAGACAAATCGTAAATATAATATAAAGGTAAAGATGACGGAATACGCTATGCAGCTCGTAGCCTCGGTGCTCATCTCCGTCGCATTAGCCCATGAGCCTGTGGTGAGTGAGAACCCTCTACCCCGGGACACAGTGGTAGTGTGACATCTGGGTTACCACAGTTACCCTCCCCAGGTACCCATTTATCAACCCCGAAAGGCAGGATGAATAGCTGGTTTGGCTGGTCGCCGACTTGCCCAGCCCGGATTCGAATTAGGGCCTGCAGATTCATAGCTAGGCGCGCTAGCCACAACACCACGGAGGCGACAGTGGTAAATATAATATCCTCACTGCGAAATATAATACCCTTCAGGAATTTGTTGCCTCCAAAGTAGGTTGTACTCCTGGAGTTGTTATTATGACCCATGTCACTGCTGCCACTGCTGTTACTGCCACCACCGATCAAACTGCTCCAGAGGAGGCACCTTTCATTCCAGTCATGAATGATGCCCGCACGGTCGAAATTAAAGAACATTTACCGATCCGGACGTACAACAGTTACCAGGCTCTGACGAAAGACGATGAGGATGTTAATGGAACCAGTCATATGCGATTCAATTATAAAAGGACAGATGCGGGAATTTTGCGGAGGAGCTCTTTCGAAGAGAAAATTATTATGTATCCCTGGTGGTCACCTTGACGACATCAAGGCAGCTTGTGTTGAGGTAACGAACGGCATTACTCAAAACACTCTTCTTTTCATAAAAGGTTCTGCAATTGACGTACAAACCAGGTCCGAGGAAGGGCTGGAGAAGGTACAGGCGGATGATCCAGCTGTTAGGAGACGAGACTGGCTAGTTAATAATTTCTTATCGTTTATACGTATGTATCTGTATGTCTGTGCGTATGTGCATTGAGCAAGAATTGAGTAATGGAAGTCCGTGCTCATGTACTCATCTATTTAGACTCAACACTTGCATTATATAATGGTATGTAGTCTTATTAAAGCAGGCTATTTCATAAATTATGTACCTCAGTAACATATATTTTCTTAATTTTCTGAAAATAGAGTACTCCTCATCTCTTATATAGTCATAAAGTACAGAGAGGTATAGATTGTAGCTAGCATCTTGATAGCTGAATTAACACAATATCCAGGCACACCCTATGCACTGAGGTGGCGGCAGTCCACAGGAGATCCCTTATATTGAAGGGCGGGTCACTCACGTCTCTCACCCGGCCCCCGCGATGGACTCATTACTCCTACAAAAGGGAGAGCTGGAGAATTATTATACTCGTCGTATATGCATTGTTAACCGTCCTTGCAATTTCCGCAAGTTTATGTTAAGAAGAGCCGTGGCTGTGGTATTGTGAGGACGGTGTGAGAACATGTGACATACACTCGAAAACATTCACGTCCGGCTTTACGTATGCGTTACGGTGAACGAGTGATAAACCTGTATACTGTATACATATATGCACTAAAGGTAATGTGTTTACTAAATGGTAAGTGTTTACTGTTAATTTAATAATTCAACCTGAGTATACATTATAAAATAAATTACCCCTGACTATACATTATAAAATAAATAACCCCTAAGTATACATTATACAAAATATAATTATACTGCCTTCACCACTCGAGGCTCACGTTATCAACTACTGGACATTCCGATATAAGTATATTATTTTACTTATATAAATGGTGTTACAGCGTTGAGATACAAACATTCCAGCGAAAAACAAATTATCATTATACCCAGAACCCTTATTACCAAGTAAAAAACCGAAAATATTTTGACACAGACGAATTGAAAGCATTGCAGTGAGCGTTGGATCTGGAAAAAAACAAGAAGTGGGAGGGAACTCAACCCTGGTGAGCTGGAGAGTTATGATTGGTCAGCAAACGAGTCAGCAAACTTCTTGTTGTTGACCCTGACCTCCTGCTACTTCATTACCGTCTTTATCAACTCCTTTTTCAAGATTCAGACTGCTCTCTTGCCACTTATTCGCCTATACGTACATATAAACGTACATATTCACACCAATAGCAACCCGCACTCAAGGTGGCCGTCTACATTATTAACGCCCCTACAAATATTTGAGCACTGACTGTTGACTGAACTGTAGCTGTGACATTGTAGAGTGCAGCGGACTTCTTCACTATCTGGCACCAAGGATATGTAGCTGTGAGGATGATATGTAAGGAGCAGTGCAGAACGTGGCGACAACAGCTACTGAATTTGCACTTTGCCCTTGGTCCAGTTGATCGCCGCATTCCGCTCAGAAATTCATCTATACTGGCTCTGAGTGTAAGGGTGGAATTGCCTAAACGAGAGGACATTCGACTTCTCTACTTCTCACCTGCCCCATCGCCTTTGCGGCTAAGGACGAATTGTTGCTGCCGGTGTCGTGTGGGCAAGTGTCTGTTTGTGAGGTGCAGTCTGTTTACTAACAAAGGCAAAGAAAACGGATGTTGAGGGGAATACTTACTAATATTGACTTGATCAACAAAGGCATGTCCAGGCGTCCTACGACAACAAACCCGTCTTTATTTATCAACAAAAGGGAGGGGGGCCACGAAGTGGAACACTTGCCGACGTCGGTGAGAATTCCTATCGGCGACAGTTATAGGTATGGTTTTGAGCATATATGATATATGAGGCATTCAATTTCGTACAGAAATATCCTGTGATCAGGAGATGGGGCCTTAACCACTTGAATGCCTCAAATATGCCTCACTTGGCCGCATCTATAATAATATAAGCGAAAGTGTGTGTGTCTGTCTGTCTGTCTGTCTGTCTGTCTGTCTGTCTGTCTGTCTGTCTGTCTGTCTGTCCGCGATAGGTGCCGCCCCCCGTGGCGGAATCCCATCATATGTCACAGTTTTGGAACCAGCTCGACCAGGGGAAGGTTTTAAGCCCACTTATGAGATGATCCGATCACATATTTTTTTTTTTAGCAGCCTATTAGCGAGAATTGTGAAAAAATGTGGGTTGCGAGAATTGAGGAAACCTTGATGTAGGGTGATGGGTAATGGGTGAGTGAATGGGTGGGGTGATGGATAATGGGTGTGGGGTGATGGGTGAGTGAATGGGTGGAGGGTGATGGGTGATGGGTGAGGGAATAGGTGGGGGGTGATGGGTAATGGGTGAGTGAATGGGTGTGTGGTGATGGGTAATGGGTGAGTGAATGGGTGGGGGATGATGGGTAATGGGTGAGTGAATGGGTGGGGGGAATACATACATTTCTACATCCATGATTTCAGGAAAGTTAGAAGGGGCTATCTGGAGAGTCTGTGTTTAGTGGGCCTTCGCTATGGAGGGGGACGGCCCACCAAACACAGGTGGTGGGCCGAAGGCCCACCAATAGCCCTAATGGGTGAGTGAATGGGTGGGGGGTGATGGGTAATGGGTGAGTGAATGGGTTGGGGGTGATGTGAATGGGTTGGCGTTAATACATACATTTCTACATCCATGATTTCAGGAAAGCTAGAAGGCGCTATCTGGAGAGTCTGTGTTTGGTGGGCCTTCGGCCCACCAAACACAGGTGGTGGGCCGAAGGCCCACTAATAGCCCTCCGCAGGAGCTAGCCAAAAAGGCCGCCCCGAGGGAGGCGAGAGGAGGGCGGCTTTGCGGCTAGTATATCATATATGCTCAAAACCATACCTATAACTGTCGCCGATAGGAATTCTCGCCGACGTCGGCGAGTGTTCCACTTCGTGCCCCCCCCCCCCCTTTTTTTGATAAATAAAGACGGGTTTGTTGTCGGAGGACGCCTGGACATGCCTTTGTTGATCAAGTCAATATTAGTAAGTATTCCCCTCAACACCCGTTTTCTTTGCCTTTGTTAGTAAACAGACTGCACCTCACAAACAGACACTTGCCCACACGACACCGGGACGCCGGAGCCTTTCTTGTTCCTGCCCTGGAGCGTTAAGGAGCGTGCTGATACGAGTGAGAGCGTCGGCGGCGAGAGGCCGTCGTAGTTGTTGAAATGAAGACCTTGTATGCCCGTGTAATCAGAACGTGGTGTCTTACGAGGAAAATATGAGTTCACTAGCTCAAGTTCAATAAAATAAGCAGATAATAATTATTATTATTGATCATTCTAATCAGTATGACCATTAGGGAGGCGGTACTACAGTGGGTAGCGTCTCCGAGTGGCGTTCTCGGTAACTCAAGTTCGATCCCCGATGAGAATCAAAATCCACTTAAAATCTTTCTGCACCGTCGAGTGGCCTAGGAAAACCCACATGCTGCCCATTAAATCTATATTCGATTGCGAGTGGATCGGAGGACACAGGGGGGCAGCATGAGCCTCTAATCACAGGCGTCACTATATAAATCCTGCCTCCGCCACCACGGGCGAGGGTCAACCATCACAGCCCTCAAGTAAACCTCCAGGGCTTACCATCCGAGCCCTGGAGGTCACTGTCTACATGAGCTACATGCATATATGTAAAAAAAAAAAAAAAAAAAAAAAAAAAAAAAAAAAATCCTGCATATTCAAGTTTGTACATCTTCATATTCATAGGCGGTGGCCGAGTGGTTATAGCGTCTTGGAGTGGTGAGCTCGATGTCGGAGTTCAAATCTTGCCGGGGGCAACTCTTTTGGCCATCTTTAAACGCGGTCGACAATAGCTAGGTAGGTGAGATAGGTGCTATAGGCACAGATGTAAACAAAAAATTATATATATATATATACTGTAATAATAATTATCATTACTGAAAAAATCAGTAATCACTGATAAAAATTAAGCAGTGAGTAGACCCATTTAACTTCTACAATTCAATTACATTTAAATAATCCATTTGTTATTGCACCAAATATAGTTGGTTTTTCATTAATAAAATAAATATAAACCCTTATGCATGTGCCTCAGTGGATTAATGCTAACGCATTGCGTCTCAAATGAGTACCTAATATATCAAATAATGTATTATGCTATTTATTTCATGGCAGTCCTAAGGACATAATATCTTATAATAGGGGATACTTAGATTAATCGTATGTTCCTCCTACAAGCAATATTCTATGATGTGTTATCATTACACTCTTTTCAGAATTTACCGGTTGAGGGCACATACTATAATTATCAGGGACAGATGATTTAATATATACGTATTTAAAAGCACGTTTATTTTTACATATCAATTTACGGGGCGTGTATGTTAGGTGACCGAGCGATGTTAGGAGACTGGCAGGTTAGTTATTCCTTGCCACACCCCTGACTCACCGGGGAGATTGGGCAGACCACCGGCGAGAGCTTACAAGCTGGGCGGGTGACTCCCGTCACGCACCCTGCCCCCGGGATGGACTCATTACTTTACTAAGTTTACTCCAACAAGATGATAGCAGAAGAATGTTATACTCGTCGTATATTATATATATATATATATATATATATATAATATATATACGACGAGTATAACATCTTCAATATTATATATTATATATATATATATATATATATATATATATATATATATATATATATAGTATATATATATATACGGTATATATATATATATATATATATATATATATATATATATATATATATTATATATATATAAAATATATATATATATATATATATATATATATATATATATATATATATATATATATATATATATATATATATATATATATAATATATAAACTTCTAATCTTTCTGAGAAATTATCTAACTTTCAGTCTGTGGAACATCATCTCTCCTCTAAACCTCATCTTCTTTTCCTCACCGAAACCCAGTTGTCTCTGAACACTGACAGCAGTCCCTTTTATGCCTCCTCTTACTGTAGTAGGGTGGATAAGTGATATGATTGTGGCTTTTGTGGTAAAAGCACCAAAATTGGCACATTTGATGATCATGACATACTATATGATCTCAGATATAGGGCCAAGCACATTTTTCGCTTTGACACCCATAAAGTTGGGAAATCAAAGATGGCCGCCATCTGAATCGTGAAAATCTATTTTACGTCATATCTTTCTGAATATATATGACATAGACATGAATAACATATCGTGTTTTATGTTTTCACACATAAGGAAACCAATGGCACCCCTCATTTGTCGCTAGAAGGCATTAAAATCCCGATTAAGCTGATATTCATGATAAATATATATAATATAATATATATTAATATAATACTTCTCTTCTTGCAGGTGACTGATCAAAAGTAGAATCCACCATGTCGGCGAAGAAGTGATGTAAGATCGTAGAAGATTACAGTCTGCAACCATCTACATCGACAGTTGGTTATCCTCCCATCGATTGGAGTCGTTGTGCCCTCTGCCAAGAACATTCTTCAGAGCCTCTCCAGTGCCCAGCAAAATCAAAGAGGACAGATGTTGGGGCTGGGTATCACCGTGTGGGTGACAATTTAACAAAGTTTCGAGAATTAGGTGAACAGCCAGTTGGCGTGCATATAGCACAATTAGATGATGGCGATGGTATCCCTCAGACCTTTGCCAAACATAGCGCACAGTGGCACTCATCTTGCTGTTTGAAGTGTTCTTCAAGTCGTCTAGCACGACTTCAGACAGTTGCAATACCTCCATGTGAAAGTGACATCCGAGATCGCCCTTACACGCGGCGACAGTTTTCACGAAAAGACCGACCTTCTGAAGGTGATGTATGTTTCTTCTGTGATGAAGTTGCAACAGAACGTGCCTCTCTGCATGATGCCATGATGCCCAAACTGTCCGATCGAGTTAAGCAATGCGCCCTGAAGCTTCAAGATCAAGAACTCATTGCAAAATTTAGCTCCGGCGACCTGGTGGCACAAGATGCCAAATATCATGCACCATGCCTTGTGAAATTGTACAACGCAGCTAGTAGGAAAACAGCAGTAGATCGACAAAGGAACACGGATGGAGTATCTCACGGCATAGCATTGGCGGAACTCCTAGGCTACATAGAAGACACAAAGATGATCGAGCAATCGGTTGCCCCAATATTCCAGTTGTCTGAACTTCTCAAATTATACACTGATCGACTGAGACACATGGGGGTTGAGGTAACTGGCCGTATCCACTCTTCAGACTTAAAAGATCGAATACTTGCTAATGTCCCTGGAATCCGGGCCAAGCCAAGCTTGGCCAAGCTATACAAGCAAGGCCGAAACGTTTTACTCAGTTTTGAAGATGATGTCGGATTTGCACTGATGAATTCGAGTGTGGATAACTGCGACGACGAAGCTATATGTTTAGCTAAGGCAGCACAACTCATTCGTCGAGATATGTTGGGAATGCAAGCAACATTTGATGGGTCCTTTAGCAAAGGCTGCCAAGAACAGGCTCTTCCCAAGTCACTGGTGGCATTAGTTGCCATGATAACGGACGGCCCAAACATTATGAATAAAGTAACTGAGCAGGTGAGACAATCAACGCTCAGTATGGCACAATTGCTGCAGTACAACAGCTACGTGAAAAGACGCCCAGGTTCCACTGGTACTCATCACACTAAGAGCAGAGAGACGCCACTGCCAATATACCTCGGTATGATGATTCATGCAAACACACGAAAACGTGAACTTGTTGATATCTTGTTCCATCTCGGACTATCAATATCATATGACAGGGTAATGGATATATATATCCATGGATATAGCCAACGAAGCAGCCAGCCAATATGAAAATGATGGTTTTATATGCCCCCTCATTCTTCGAGATGGTCTCTTCACGACTGCGGCGGTGGATAACATTGACCACAATCCCAGCTCAAACACTGCTCGTGAATCCTTTCATGGCACTGGCATATCGCTGTTCCAAAATCGTAAAAAAGAGACTGATGGCACCAAGCGAGAAAGAGCTAACTTACAACCATGGACAGCAAACAAGAAGATACCACAACTTCCGGAAACCTACACGATCCTGACTCCAGTGGCATTTAAAAAGAAAGATCCAGAAATCCCCGAGACGACAGGTCCACTCACATGTAACACTGCTCCTCTGGAGGCTGCTCTTGAAGACGAGACGAAATGGCAGAAAAACACACAGCGACTCATACATCAACAGATCCAAAATATTGATGATCCGATTGCTTGGGCTGCATTCCACTCGACTGAAAAACAATCACGTAACTTCGATGTCACCATCACATCACTTCTGCCATTGTTCCCGGACGACTCAAAGTCAGTGGCCATGATTCGTCATCCGATGGATGTTATCAAACAAGCTGTCGAACATCTGAACCCTGGACAGATTCCTGTGCTCACAGTAGATCAGCCTTTGTTCGCGATCACAAAGCTCATCCAAGAGGCCGACACCAGGATAATTCTGCACGTCATGGATACAGCAGAGAATGGTTATCGCAGGCTGCTGCTGCGTACAGTGGACACGGATGTCGTCATCCTGGCTGTCTCGACTGTTGTGCAATTCGAGAACACGCAACTTTGGATAGCGTATGGTACTGGCAAACACCTTCGATACATCCCAGGTCATCAAATCGCCACATCTTTGGGTGCAGAAAAGGCACGAGCTCTTCCCATGTTCCACGCATTCACCGGTTGTGACACGGTCTTTTCCTTTGCTGGTAGGGGCAAGACAACTGCCTTTGACACATGGAAATCATTCAATGCTGTTGCTGCAGTATTTTCGAAACTTGTTGCAAAGCCAGCAAGCTTCAATGATGATTGTATGTCAGTACTAGAGTCGTACGTAGTGTTGCTATATGACAGAACGAGTTTTGAAGCTGCCGCTGACTCAGCCAGGAGACATCTATTCCCTACCAAAGCAAGATCCATCGATGCCATCCCACCAACTAGCGCAGCGCTTTTGCAGCACGCAAAACGTATCATTTACCAGGGCGGACATGTTTGGGGGCAGGCACACATACGAGCTCCAGATGTTCCTTCGCCAGAGTCATGGGGATGGAAAAAGAATACTTCAGGAGGATGGGAGCCATTGTGGACATTGTTGCCAGAAGCAGCAGTGTCCTGTTCAGAGTTGCTACGGTGTGGCTGTAAGAAGGGATGCAGGGGACTCTGCAAATCTGTCAAAGCTGATCTAAAGTGCACGTCACTCTGCAACTGCGCTGGTAATTGTGATCACAAAGATAGCTATTAACTTGTGTTGTTTAGTTGTTCAGTTGCTAACTATTCTTGAATTGTGTGCCACTCAGTGCTAGATTTTTCTTTGATATATATGGTCTATTCAACATTTATTTTTGCTTATTTTGTTGATATGCTGTTTTGTTCCGCGCCTTGTCACCTAAAAAAAATATTGTTTTATTTCTATGTTAGTGTTTTGAATAACGATATATATGTATGTGATAAGGTATACACACATGGTTATATATTATGGTGTCATATTCTTTGACAATAAACTATGTGATTTTTGTACATGTGTGTTAAATTATTTCCTAAACCTTGAAAAATTGCTGCATTTTCCATTTTTTCGCGAGCTAATTTATATTTTTTGTCTGACATAATGATTTGTGTACTTGTTATCATCAAAACAACGATTCCATTGGATTCCTCATAGCTGAAAACATATAAATAGATGCTTTATTCGTCTGGTTATGTCATTTATTGGCGAAGATATTAGACTTCATAATTTCTCACAATTTGAACGGCGGCCATATTGGATTTTGTCATTTCTGGGCATCAAGGGGAAAAATTGAGCTTGGCCCTATATCTGAAATCGTTTAGTATATACTAACCTTCATATGTGCCAATTTTCGTGCTTATACCACCAAAGCCACAATCCTCCTATATTTGGCCACATATCCGCCTAACTACTGTCTCTATTCTCATTTTCAATCCAAAGCTGGCTGTGGCGTACATGTGCGCAACGACATAAGCTCTCGTTCTCACGGTCTTGAATCTTCCGAATTTTCTACCATCTGGCTTCGACTTCAATGTCCCTCTCATACTAAATTTATTTGTGCTGTATATCTCTCAATTCGACTATTCAACATCAAAAGTGGAGCACATCTCATCTCATTTTCCTTTAGCAGAAATTTCCATTCTTGGGGATTTCAATGTTCACCGCCAGCATTGGCTATCATCTTCTTTCACAGACCAACCTGGTGAACAAGCCTACGGCTTTTCTATCCTCCAAGACCTAGAGCAGCTGGTGCAGCACCCTACCCGTATTCCTGACTGCCTTGGAGACACGCCCAACATTTTTGATATTTTCCTAACTACTAACCCTTCTGCTTACTCTGTGAAACTTTTCTCTCCGTTGGGCTCCTCCGATCACAATCTTATTTTTGTAACCTGTCCTATCGCTCCGGTGCCGCCTCAGGACCCACCTAAGTGGAGGTGCTTCTGGCATTTCAACTCAGCTAAGTGGGAAGACCTAAGGCAGTACTACTCTGATTTTCCATGGAATTATTACTGCTTCCATGTCAGAGACCCATCTCTTTGTGCAGAGCGCATAACTGAGGTCATAGTCTCTGGCATGGAGGCGTACATTCCACACAATTTCTCTAATCCAAGGTTGACTTGAACCAAGTCAACCTTGGTTTAACTCTGCTTGTTCTCATGCTGTGCGAGATAGAGAGGCGCCTCACAGACGGTACCGTAACCATCCATCTCCTGAAACGCATGCCCATTATATTTGTGCCCGTAATCATGTCAAATTTTTACTTCAACCTACCAAAAACTCTTTCATTCATAGAAAATGTCAAAATCTTTTTGAATCAAATTCTTCTTGTGACTTCTGGCATCTAGCTAATAACATCCCTAACAATTTTTCTTCTCCATCTTTCCCTCCTATGCTTCACCCAGATGGCTTCACAGCTGTCTCTTCTATTTCTAAAGCTGAACTCTTCACTTAACCTTTGCTGAACATTTCACTCTGGTTGGTTCCTCCTTCTCCTCCAACATCTGACTAGATTATATCTGCTATTAAATCCTTTGTAATGATGTTTTCTTTGCCTTTTCTTGGCCTAGATCCTGGGAAGGCTTACGGTCCTGACGAAGTCCCACCTATTGTTCTCAAAAACTGTGCTTATGTGCTTGCACTCTGCCTGGTCAAACTTTTCCGTCTTTGTCTATCTACTTCCACCTTTCCTTCTTGCTGGAAGTTTGCTCACATCCAACCTGTTCCTAAGAAGGGTGACCGTTCTAATCCTTCAAACTGCCGTCCTATAGCTTTGACCTCCTGGCTTTTTAAACTTTTTTAATCTATACCTAATAAGAAGATTCATAAGCATCTATCTGCTCACAATCTTCTATCTGATCGTCAGTGCGGTTTCCGTAAAGGGCGATCTACTGGCGATCTTTTAGCTTTCCTAACTGAATCTAGGGCATCCTCCTTTAGGGGTTTCGGTGAAACATATGCTGTTGCCCATGACATATCAAAAGCTTTTAATAGAGTCTGGCACAAATCTTTAATTTCTAAACTACCTTTTGAAAGTTTCCTTTCAAACCGTTATATTGCAGCTACTGTAGACGGACATTGTTCTTCTCCTAAATCTATCAATAGTGGTGTTCCCCAGGGTTCTGTTCTATCACCCACTCTCTTTATATTATTCATTAATGATCTTCTAAGTCTAACTCAAAGCCCTATCCACTCCTACGCTGATGATTCTACCCTGCATTTTTCAACGTCGTTTATTAGACGTCCAACTCAACAGGAACTAAGTGCTTCACGGAGAGATGCCACCGAGCGCCAAACTTATGATCTTTCTATAATTTCTGATTGGGGTAAAGCAAACCTTGTTTTGTTCAATGCCTCAAAATCCCAATTTCTTCACCTATCTACTGGACAAAACCTACCTGATAACTATCCCCTCTTCTTCAATGATAATCAAATATCTCCCTCTTCTACAATGAACATTCTTGGACTATCCTTTACAAAAAATCTGAACTGAAAATCTCACACCTCATCTCTTGCTAAAACAGCTTCTAAGAAGTTAGGTGTCCTGTGGCGTCTGCGTCCTTTTTTTTCTCCCTCCCAGCTGCTTGCTCTCTACAGGGGCATTATCCGCCAATGCATGGAGTATGTCTCACATGTTTGGGGGGGATCCACTCATACAGCTCTCCTAAACAGGGTTGAGTCAAAAGCTTTTCGTCTCATCAACTCCCCTCCTCTGACTGGCTGTCTTCAATCTTTAAATCACCGCCGTAATGATGCTTCTCTTGCTCTTTTCTACCGTTATTTTCATGCTCACTGCTCTTCTGAACTTGCTAACTGCATGCTTCCCCCCCTCCCGCGGCCTCGCTGAACAAGACTTTCTACTCATTCTCATCCCTATTCTGTCCATCTTCCTAATGCAAGAGTTAATCACTATCTTTACTCTTTCATCCCTTTCACTGGTAAACTCTGGAACTCTCTTCCTGTTTCTATTTTTCCACCTTTCTATGATATATATATATATATATATATATATATATATATATATATATATATATATATATATTGATTATATATATATATATATACACACACACACACACACACAAAAAAAAAAATATATATATATTTATATATATTATCTATATATATCTATATATATTATATATATTATATATATAATATATATATATATATATATATATCATATATATATATATATAAATATACATATATATATACATATATATATATAAATATATATATATATATATATATATATATATATATATATATATATATATATATATATATATATATATATACATATATATAAATATATATATATATTTTTTTTTTGTGTGTGTGTGTGTGTGTATGTGTGTGTGTGTAGCTTAATCTTTAGTTTAGATTATGTCTCTCCTTCAATCTTTCCTATCAAATTACATGGGAGTTTTTCAATACCGTATGGTGTTTTTTTCTCAATTTTGTTTCCTGCCGGTCGTGGCCGGAGGGAGAGGTGGGTGGGGAGGAGCCTTCAACTTTGCTATCCTTTTACCTCTATAACGTAGAAACTATAGTGGTAGAAATTAGTCACACAGGCAGCCTCGTTAAGCCCAGTAGATATGTTGCTGTCTGTTCTTCCTTTGTTTGCCCTTGTATTAATTTGTATTCCTTTGTATTCCTTCTCCTCTTCCTCCTCCTCCTCCTGTTGCTGCCGGGCTTTAAGGTATATTATCAATTTCTTATAATGACAACACAAAGTTCGTTCGCACAATTGGTCATTCTATAATCGCAAGTTATTGAAGTCATGAAAATGCTTAAACTTTTATTTTTTTGTTCAACATTGATATGGAAAATCTTCACCCACACTATTATATTTTTATTTTCATTACATTTTGTCCACTTCGTTGACAAAAGAGTAGATGTAACATTTGTAGGTAAATATGTAAGGAAGTATCTTGGATTTCATACCCAAGCATCAATCCTGCCTTCGATACAGAGAGGAAAAAAGAGAGAGAGAGAGAGAGAGAGAGAGAGAGAGAGAGAGAGAGAGAGAGAGAGAGAGAGAGAGAGAGAGAGAGAGAGAGAGAGAGAGAGAGAGAGAGAGAGAGAGAGAGAGAGAGAGAGAGAGAGAGAGAGAGAGAGAGAGAGAGAGAGAGAGAGAGAGAGAGAGAGAGAGAGAGAGAGAGAGAGAGAGAGAGAGAGAGAGAGAGAGAGAGAGAGAGAGAGAGAGGAGAGAGAGAGAGAGAGAGAGAGAGAGAGAGAGAGAGAGAGAGAGAGAGGAGAAGAGAGAGAGAGAGAGAGAGAGAGAGAGAGGAGAAGAGAGAGAGAGAGAGAGAGAGAGAGAGAGAGAGAGAGAGAGTTCATTGAAAATTTCTTGCCTAAATATGAACGTGTTAGGAGAATAATAATTATTCGTGATTGTTCCCTTCTCCCTCAGGTAAACTTCTCTCCGGTAAACTCGCATGGAATAAACAAACAGGAAAAGAAGAAAATGATGAGCGGCAGAATAAAATGAGACTCACTAAGCAGTAATCCATCAGCTTTAGGGTTTGAAGGCTTCAGCACATAATGGGTTATAGCATCATTAGGCAGAGTGTTCGTTGATTGGGTCATTGGATTGCACGAACCACCTGCAACCTTTTGGTGAAAAAAATGTGTTTAAGAGACGAAATATAAATAAATATTAAACGTATTGGTATTGTTCCATAAACTGGCCATTCTCACTACGAAGGACACAAATGTGTTATATGAGGTGCCTTCTGTATATACAGGACAGGGTGAGGTCTTAAATACGGATGAGGATAAGTGTAAAGTCTAAATGATTATTTCTTAAGTGTTTTTGGAGAGGAGGAGGAGAAACTCAAAGATATTGTGATAACTAGGGAAATGGTGGAAGAGGGTATAGATAAAATGAAGAATTTTAAATCGCTAGGACCAGATGAAGTGTATTCCAGGGTATTAAAGGAATGCAAGGAGGTTGTTAGTGAGTCGTTAGTGCACATATTTAGGAAATCGGTTGAGATAGGCGATGTGCCATTATTGTGGAGGAAAGGAAATGTTGTTCCCATATTTAAGAAGGGAGACAGAGGACTAAAGTCAAATTATCGACCCGTAAGTCTATCGTCAGTAGTGGGTAAATTATTGGAATCTTTTATTGCAAAAAACATTAGAGAGCACTTAGATAAACATAGTTTGATCAATGATTCACAACATGGATTCACCAAGGGTAGGTCATGTCTCACCAATTTATTGAGTTATTATAGGAAAGTTTATGAGACGGCAGATATTGATAAGGATTATGATATAATATATCTGGACTTTAGTAAGGCATTTGACAAAGTACCACAGGAGCGACTCTTAAATAAGGTTAAGGCTCATGGAATAGATGGGAAGGTTCTTCATTGGATCAGAGCTTGGCTAAGTAATAGGCAACAAAGGGTTACAATTAATGGTTCTAAATCTGAATGGGGACTGGTGACAAGTGGAGTTCCACAAGGGTCTGTTTTGGGTCCATTACTATTTTTTATTTACATCAACGACTTGGATAGTGGGATTAGCAGTGATATCAGCAAGTTTGCTGATGATACTAAGGTAGGTAGGATTATTGGATCACAGTCTGATGTAAACATATTGCAGGGAGACTTAGATAAACTTAACGAGTGGGCAGTCAGATGGCAGATGGAATTTAATATTGATAAGTGCAGCGTTATGAATGTTGGTAGAAAAAACCCTGGTAATAGATACACCATAAGCAGTGTATCGCTGAAAAGATCAGAAGGTGAAAAAGATCTTCGAGTGAGGGTGAGCCCAGACCTCCGACCTAGGAAACAATGTATTGAGACCAGAAATAGAACTAATAGAGTATTAGGATTCATTTCCAGAAGTGTTAAAAGTAGAAGTGCGGAAGTTATTCTAAAGATTTATATGGCTCTAGTCAGGCCTCACCTAAACTATGCGGTTCAGTTTTGGTCTCCATATTACAGGATAGATATAGCCTTGTTAGAAACAGTGCAGAGAATGATGACCAAAATGATACAAGGGATGCGTAACTTTAGTTATGCGAAGAGATTGAAGTTATTAAATTGACACTCACTCGAGAGACGCAGAGTAAGGGGCGATCTGATAGAAGTTTTTAAGTGGATACAGCGATTTAATAAAGGAGAGGTAGGAAAAGTTCTTACGGCTTTTAACCAGGGTAGAACAAGAAGTAACGGATTCAAGCTGGAAAAGCGTAGATTTAGAAAGGAAATAGGGAAAAACTGGCTCACAAATAGGGTGGTGAATGAATGGAATGGTCTCAGTAGACAGGTAGTTAGTGCGGAGTCATTAGGGAGCTTTAAAGAGGGGCTGGATAGGTTCATGGATGGGGATGAAAGGTGGATGTAGGTAGTGTTAGGTGACAGGAACTACCACGTGTAGGCCTCGCGGCCTCTTGTAGCTTCCTTATTTTCGTATGTTCTTATGTTCTTCTTAAGACACTCCTGTATTTTTTCCCGTTGGAAATTACTCGTTCCTGAGGTATTGGTATATTTATATAAACTACACAGCAGCTGCCAACCGCCCAGGAAAAGAAGGAGACAATAGGCTTTGTTTCTATGCATACGTCAAAACAATGACGTGACCAATCAGATTAAATACTTATTATTCAGCCATTAACAGTTCTGCATTTCGCCGGCGTAGGAGGAGACCGTAAAATTTGCAGTCTAAGGAAGATGTCCGCCTGTGACGGGAGTACTCTTGATTCTTTTGCTTGTATTGCGAGATTTTACAGCAAAACTCAAACTCAGTTGAGTTTCTTCGCAAGCACGGACTTCTACCAACATTTGTGAAGTATCCGAGGTGTGAGAAATATGTTACACTGCGAAGACAGGCAGATTTGGAGGTGCAGGAATAACCATGTGATTTCCAAGACAAAGAAGCGACGCAATTGTGAGTTCAGTGCCAATGATTTTAAGGACCTGTTTCTGCAAAATGTACACTACACGTCGTCAGCCACCTCATGTTCCTGTCAACGAGGATTCAAGTGAGGGGGAAGGACCGCAGGAGTAAGGTTTGAATAAAAAAAAATGGTTTAAGCGTACGGATTTGTTTTAAGGGTGTGCCTTCCCCATTAGGTTTGGTTGATGTAAGTTTGGTTAATAACTGACCGGAGGATTCAAGGCCCCTCCCATTAGGTAAGGTTTATTTAATATCCAATGGTTTGGTCAATAACTGACCGGATGGGTGGAGGGTAAGCGGACGCCCCCCTTCCGTTAGGTTAGGTATAGGTTGGGCTACGTACTATATTCAATATTCAGTGAATACAGTCGAAAATTATCATGGACAAAAATTGGTGTCACAGCGAGGTGGAGCAGTACGCAGCGTGGGTCCTTGGCAGGTGGAGGCATGCCCCGTCCTGCCACATACGTACGTTACTATGTACCGTGTATTCGTCATATTTAAGAACGAAACTACTTTTTTGTGGTATTTTTGGGTGTTTGGTGTATTAATATGTCACTCATTTTTGTCGCAAATCATTAGTTTATGAACGGGAAATAGAGGGGATACAGAAAAATATAATTGTATGCAACATAAACGGTTAGCAGATAAATTCAAAACACATCAAAACTTACCAGAACAAATGGTTTCGTCCACCAGAATGATAGTGGCGCTCTTCTGGAAATTGACCTAGGTATTGCTCGCTTTCCAAGGTTGCCTGTTGACCTTCGTTGTATATGGATATGTTTTAGATAAGATTATGGGAGTTGTTGGCAACTCCAGGCACGCTGTGTCGTGCACTCGAGCATACCGCCACTCTGTCCTCAGTCCACATCCTATTATGGCGCTGGATATATTATATGTAGTAAGTGTATGATAAAACATATATGTTATCAGCATGTATTCATGTTGGAGTGTATGTGCGTGTGTCTGCCTCTTTCAGCAACAGTGTTATTGTGTGCTCGGACAGACACTATCATCCTCTCTCGATAATGTTGACATTGACATAATCATGTTTTTCCGTTGCTGATTGCATTCTTGAGAATGCATAGTCAGTGTTTTGTGTGTGCCTGTGGATTAAAAGCCACTTATCTTATTTGATAAGCAAATGCACACCTAGACAGACACAACTAACGTTGGGTGTGTTTGCGTCATCGCCGTGTCAGCAGCGAGCGAACCTTCTCATTCCACGCACTCAGCAGCTCCTGTATAAGCAACTGTTCAAGAAAGAAACCTTCCTTTATAAGACAAGGCGAAGGGCCGGAAAGTCAGAAGAGGGGGAAACGCGATACCAGGCGCTCCTAAGCTAATACTCCATGTGAGTCTGAGTGTGTGCTCACTCACCTGTGAGTGAGTGAGTACTTGTCACGATATTAATTGTTCTGGCCTGTCTATTAAGACTTAAGCTTCCTTGGCCATTTGTAAGGAACCCGTGACTTTTTATTATAAACATAACCTTATAAGTGTAGGCTACATAATATATATATAATACAATATATAGCTATAATAATAGTATTGTCTCACTCGATTCCTTGGCACTTACTTTACTTACTTACAACACTTATACGTTACTTAAATCAGCAAGCCTTACTTAAACCCGCTCGAACACTTGCAATTACTACCATATTGATGTATATACCTCTGCCAGCAAATCAAGTTACCTGCCTATCAGGAGGGCATCACTGGCAATCACCCCTACACGTCATAGACCTGTATCTTATGGGTAGATCCCGTAACCTGCAAAATAACAAGCTAATAAATGGGTAACATAATTGGCAGAAGCGGTACCATATGTTAATACCATACATTAATTGATGGCATCGGTAACATACGGTAAAATACGATAACGATAAGTAGTATAAGTGTGCCTTCATGTAATGGACGACTAACATACTAATACACGTAAGGGGAGGACAATGTATTGTGGAATAAACACTGAACGAGTGAGCGAAGCTTTAGAGACAATCGTGACGGGAGTCACAGTGAGAGAAAGATTGATTAATGCTGTTGTCATCACACGATCAGACCTCACGATCTCAGAAAGGGCGTGTTCATCAGCTTCTCTCACCGTTAAACACTGTTCATCCACATATACCCACCTGAGAATCCTCACTGCTCTGTATAATAGAGCCATAAGGCTAGCTACATTAACATCCTCCTGCATAAAATTGCATTGGGATTTCAGCTGTATCAAGAGGGCAATGACGTTACAAGGCTTTCTTTTCGGGGAAGACGGACGAAAGGACAAGACGAGTTGTTATCATGAAGACGGAACGCGAGTCACATTGCCTGTCCTTCCACACTCAACCTTCCGCCCACTCAGCGCCCTAAGGCCAGCCTGCGCACACAGCCCGTCGACTCAACACAATTGCCTCCTCGCTGTTACACCCCCATTTAGTCCAGGAGCCAAGGGGTGTTTTCATGTTTGAGAGGGCCCCGAGATCACTCGCCTGATTTTGATAGAGGACCACCTGGGGCATAATATTAACGAGGGTGACTCATCTGAAACCTGGCAATAATCTCATAAATCACGGATTTGTCAAAATTGTGCTTTCCGGAAAGGACCCTCCGAATGACGGGTGAGCCTCCTTTCGATCGCCATAGCACCTAAACAAAGATACTTACGGAAATGAATTACCCCTCAAAAGAAAGCTTAACTTATCCGCTACAAGATTTAGCTAAATTGAAGTTGTTTACACAATGAACGTTTTCAGTAGGATCGTAAATTCAAAGTTATATCAACATTTTTTGAAAACTCTAGGGTTGTAATACACAACAAATATAATAAAATATATGGAGTGAAAAATCTCATTGTTTATTGGTCTGTACTAGTTTATTACACACTGGGGAAGTTTTTAAAACTACCAAACAGAATACTGTAGGTCCATGTGAACATTTAGGTTCAAACTAAAATAAATGATGAATTTACTAAATCCTGAGGTAAATACCATTAAACTTTCTCTGAAGTTTAGGACATGAGAAGTACAAACAAAACAGTATCGCTTATCGTAGCTTCCTTTTTGAAGGAAGAGTAGGTTTCTAAGGGCAGTAGTGATGAATAAAGATAGTCTTGGTGACCAAATTTGATTTTTTTTATGTCCACTCTCTTAAGTACATAAGGAAAAATCAAACTCGATTCTACACTGAGAAACTGAATCACTGAATCTTACAATAGTTTGTTTGTTTGTTTGTTCCTAACAGTAAAAGGATGTAATATAAATTGGAAAATTGTTCCATTTTACGAAAATGATGAGTCCAATTTTCATGAGGCGTGTGGGCTGGGGTCACTTAGTACATAATCATCCAGCACCTATCCTTTATCTAACTAGCTGGATTATTACATCCTGTGTCAAAAGCTTGGCAGCTGCAGTACTGACAACAAATTAGCTCATATTGTCTACAAACACATCGCTCAGTGGCACAGGACGTGCATTTACATGGCATTGGGAAGTCATCTGGCAGTAAGATCTGACATCGTTCCGACTCAAGGATGCCATCAGCCGCGCTGTAGCCAAAACTCCTTGGATCAAGGTACACATTCTCCAGACAGTGTAGTTGCATGTACGTCCCGTAAAATGCCCTGATAATATGCCCCTTGATAGAAAGACTGCTGGGGGGTAGGTCAAGGATAGTCTTTTTGCTGTGGTGGAAGAGGTGATATCCTAGCTCATCCATTGTTTTGCATTGTGTTCCAGACTTGTACACATTAACCAGAAACTCTTCTATCAATGGAAAGTCAATCTCATTTTGGTGCTTTCCGAAGTTTTGGAGGTAGTGACACGGATTGGCTTTCAGTCCAGCTGCTTTTGTGCCGAATTTGCTTGTTGAATCACAACCTGTGAGATGATGCAGTGCTACAAGTACTTTGCAAGTTTCCGTGCCTAACCTTTGGAATAACCTCTTAAATATCTTAATAACCTCTTAATATCTGGAAGTATTTCCCACATCAGCTCTAATCCACATTTTCCTTAAACCATGGCTCTTTAGGAGATCCCAGTAATTTAACCCAAGGACCATGACGTCTGTATCATTAGACAGCACAACTACCCTTGTTGCCCCACTACATACTGCATGGAGAGCATGGGGGATGATCATCACATCAGCTTCTTCTATGGTGAGATCTAATTCAGGAACAGCTCCAGCCCATTTATTGTATATTGCCTTGCATGGTTCACTATCATTGGAGAGACCCATCGAGCTGACCACAACAGTTTTCATTGGTTTAGGATTTCCTATGATAAAGTTTCGAAGTTGCCCTTGTACTTTGGTTTTATTTGTGGCCGATGCCCAGAAGGAGTCCATATTCACTGGCAACTGTATCTCTGCGTTCACTTCATCCAGGTCGATTGGATTACAGCTACATATCCTGATCCTCTCACTTTCTTTAAATGAGCCATCCATATATGTGTCAGAAACAAAGTCAATGCGCTCTGAGTCCCTGCAAATTCCATATGTGGCATCTAGGAACTGTGAGAAAAGTTCTCCAAATGTCTCCAACTTTGATAAACACCTGCGGCGTAGGCCTCCCATGACATCAATGTGATGATGATGTGTATGAATATGAATATGATGTCTGCTGTATTAACCCCTTGAGGCACAGAACGTTATTTCCATTGTAATTTGGCTACCATTAGACGATTTTTAGTGAGTATAAGCAATATTTTATAAATATGACCTGTTTAGTATCCTTCTCCACTAGTCAATTTGGTACATTCAGTTACTTTTCGTAATTTTATGGCTTACAACATGCGATTTTTCATATAGCAAAGGAGAAATCTGGGCGTGAAGGGGTTAAGTGGCGTCCACTTTGTTGGTTGTATGTAGTCTGGTTTATTAAAATGTTTCTCTAAATCGATACACAGGTCACTTTTGTTATGTTTCTTCATAAACCCATCCCCATCAAACAGGTAGATATTCTCAACCAAGTCAAATTCAAGTAAATAACGCATGTCATAGTCTCGTACCCAGGCGATGTCAAAGATTTTTTGAGTCTGCCAGTTTCTTCTTGCTTTGTCTTTCACTCATTTTACTTTTACTCTTCCCGGGTCTCAAAGATTGAAATGTCTTGAGGTTGGTCCCATGAATAGTGTCGAAGATGTATCTCTGCTTTGTTACAAATATCTCTCTCCGAAAAGTCATGTCATGTAAATGCACGTCCTGTGCCACTAAGCGATGTGTTTGTAGACAATATGAGCTAATTTGTTGTCAGTACTGCAGCTGCCAAGCTTTTGACACAGGATGCAATAATCCAGCTAGTTAGATAAAGGATAGGTGCTGGATGAATATGTACTAAGTGACCCCAGCCCACACGCCTGTGAAAATTGGACTCATAATTTTCGTAAAATGGAACAATTTTCCAATTTATATTACATCCTTTTACTGTTAGGAACAAACAAGCAAACAAACAAACTATTGTAATATTCATTCATTCAGTTTCTCGGTGTAGAATCGAGTTTGATTTTTCTTATGTACTTAAGAGAGTGGACATAAAAAATTTCCAATTCGGTCACCAAGACTATCTTTATTCATCACTACTGCCCTTAGAAACCTACTCTTCCTTCAAAAAGGAAGCTACGATAAGCGATACTGTTTTGTTTGTACTTCTCATGTCCTAAACTTCAGAGAAAGTTTAATGGTATTTACCTCAGGATTTAGTAAATTCATCATTTATTTTAGTTTGAACCTAAATGTTCACATGGACCTACAGTATTCTGTTTGGTAGTTTTAAAAACTTCCCCAGTGTGTAATAAACTAGTACAAACCAATAAACAATGATGTTTTTTACTCCATATATTTGATTATATTTTTTGTGTATTACAACCCTAGATTTTTCAAAAAATGTTGATATAACTTTGAATTTACGATCCTACTGAAAACGTTCATTGTGTAAATAACTTCACTTTAGCTAAATCTTGTAGCGGATAAGTTAAGCTTTCTTTTGAGTGGTAATTCATTTCCGTAAGTATCTTTGTTTAGGTACTATGGCGATCGAAAGGAGGCTCACCCGTCATTCGGAGGGTCCTTTCCGGAAAGCACAATGTTGACAAATCCGTGATTTATGAGATTATTGCCAGGTTTCAGATGAGTCACCCTCGTTAATATTATGCCCCAGGTGGTCCTCTATCAAAATCAGGCGAGTGATCTCGGGGCCCTCTCAAACATGAAAACACCCCTTGGCACCAGGAGTACTTGGAGGATCGCCCTTATTGACTGCTGACTCTGCTGTACGAGTGAACCTTGGCGTGCAGACATTACAAGCTTTTTTAGTGAGTACAAGCACATCGTTAGCTGACATTACATGAGATGTATGTTAATTACGCCACTTGTTTACATACACGGTGAGATAGAGTAACTTTCACATATATTTTGCTTATATAGCCATGTGAAGGAATTTTTGTGATTAACTTGTCAGTTATTTCTTTTGTAGATGCTTTAAATTTATTTACCACTATTGTTTCATAACTTCTTGTAATTCTTAATAATTTGTTCGCTTCTCATATCATACCTATATGCAATATATTCATTCTCCTTTTAGAATTGCCTTACAGGCCAGGAGATGGATGATATTATTTAACTTAATTGAAGTTTTACTATTGAATTTATAGACTTTTTAGCAAAGTTAGAATGTGAGTGAATTATTCACGAGGAAAAGATGCTAGGATGTATAACTCATGAACTCCTAGCCTCTGAGGAATCAGGTAATGACAGTACAGGAAAGTTAACCTTGTTTGAGGAATTAACTCCTGGATTGAGGGATGAAAGTAATCACCTCCGAGTACCTCCGTTAGTAACATTTATAATAACCCTACTGTAACTCAGTTTATCTCCTCTACTAACCAGATGTCTAATTCTAACACATCCGTTGTAGGTAGATATTATTTTACCCCTGCCGTGGACTCTTCCCTTAGGCCACTGGTGCTATTAAGCCCAAGTTCCTCTGCCAGGGAGTAATTTTTGTCTATGTGAGGATATTATAACACAAAAACTATTAATAATTTAGCAGCCAGGTGCCACAGGCGCCCTTGTCAGAGGAGATTACTGCCATTGGCACTCCTTATGCACATTTTTATTGCTTAGAATACTATTCTAGCTGAAGGCAGCTCTTATCACTTCTCAGAGAATGATTAATAAATACATTACTCTCTGATATGCAAAAAATAAAAATAAAATGCATATTTGAACGTGATCATTTATATTACAGACCCGGAGTCTAAATTTTTATTAGCTGAGAAGCCGTACTCCGTAAGTTTAAAATAATAGGTCTCAAAATAACGAAATAAAATATATAAATAGAATTAATAAACTCTTAAAAGCAGCAAATGCCAATGTTGCGGAAAATGCGCATGTCAAGGGAGGTTACTGACATTTGGCACTCCAAGCGCACATTTTGATTGATTTACAAACTATTTGAGCTGAAATCAGCTCCTATCACTTTTCAGAGAATTGATTACTCTCTGCTCTGATATGCAAAGAATATATATGCATATCTTATTAATGTGGTGATTTGTAGTAAAGACCCGGAGTCTAATTTTATTAGCTGAGAAGCCGTACTCCTCAAGTTTAATGA
>JACEEZ010009747.1:114482-166982 GCA_016584305.1 Chionoecetes opilio | reverse complement strand
CTCCAATGTAGTGAATTGGTAGGCATCCCTGATACCCTGGGAGAGGGGGCAGTGCTGGGCCACATGACGCTCCGTCTGTATCTGGCCACACTCACACAGTCTTTCCTCGGGCGGGAGACGTCCGCGCCCGCGCCTGTTCCACCGGCCAGTCTCGATGCACAAGTTGTGGCCAGATACCCGGAACTGTGTAAATGCCCTCCGATAGTGTTCTTTAATCGTGTGTCTCCCCTTATACACTACATGTACTGCCAATATAGGATTTATGTCTTTATATGTGTTAAATTTAGATGATTGGGCCCTATTGATTTTATCATATACAATTATCATGAGTGTGTCCCAGTGAGGTACTTCTCTGGCTATGAATTCATTGACTAATTTTCCCACCGGGCTGTTGCTCTGTATTGCAGTAGCGATTGCAAATTGTAGTCGACCATCAGTCATACCATTACGTTCCCTTCACTTATTGTAAAATCATTTGTGTTGTTTTTATTTTATTAGATCGGGGAGCGACGGGTAGCCTGCCTAGGCTTAGCAAATATCACGAGCGGTGTTCTTATGCACACCCAGCATTTGTTTTATTACCCAGTTGTACAGTTTGGTGATTGGTTTTAGATCCGCGTTCAGCCACGACTCACAACCGTATGCTTGAGCTGACATTAGAGCCGCGTCAAGCACCCGCCGCTTCACCATAAAAGGGATGTCGTTGTTTTTATTTACAGAGGAAACGAACTTTAGAACATGACCAATTTTAGCTTTCGCGTGTAACTTGACTGCCGAAGACACCGACCCGTCGCTGGTAAACACTGAGCCCAGGTAAGTATATTGTTGGCAGTAATCGATCACCACACAGCTCACGTGCAGCGGCTGTCGGTCTGCCGCGGTGCCATTTATAACAAAAGAAATAGTTTTGTCAGAGTTAATTATCATACTATATTTGTTACAATATTCTTCCAATAACTTTAATTTGGTTAACATGGTTGCCCGGGTCAATCAATCAATCATTGGGGGCATACGCCGGGGGGCGCGTCGCCTCGCCCACCCTACGACGCCACTCCCGGGGGTCACCACGCGCGAGTTCCCATGCAGGCTCCTTTCCCATACCAAGCAGGTCTCGACAAGAAACATTAACTTGCCCCAGCCACGAGCCTTGTGGGCACCCCCTTGGTCTCCTCCACGCCGGATTGTCTCTTACAGATACAACCCGATGGGAAGGATCAGTTTCAGGGTAGCGTGCCACATGCCCATATAGCCGAAGTTGGCGCTGACGGAATATGCAGGTAATAGGCCTCGATTCAGTCTCACGGTGCAATCGCTGATTTGACACGTAATCATCCCAACGATACCCCATGATTCAGCGTAGAAACTTATTACCAAAGGCATTGATTCGTCTCTTCAAGTCACTATTTAGTGTCCATGTCTCACAACCATAGAGTAGGACAGGGATCACAAGCGACTTCAAGATCCGGATCTTTGTCCTCCTGCACAGGTACCGACAACGCCAAATTCTCCCGCTGAGCGAGTCCATAACACCGTGGGCTATGTCAATCCGCCGTAAGGCTTCTTGACGTGACCTGCCGTCATTATGGACTGCGCTACCAAAGTATGTAAAACTTTCCAAGATCTCAATGTCCTCGCCACACGCATGAACAGACTGTACTGCTTCATCTAGTAAGTCTCCAAACACCTGGACCTTGGTCTTGAGCCAGGAGACCTCAAGTCCCAAAGGCTTTGCCTCCTCGTGCAGCGCCTCGAGAGCCATCACCAGGACCTCCAGCGACTCAGCAAAGATTACTGCATCATCGGCAAAAACAACATCAGTGATCTTGGTGTTGCCGACGGATGCTCCACAATCACTTTGATCTACAACCTTGTCCAATACCCAGTCCATACAAGCGTTGAAAAGTGATGGGGCAAGGACGCACCCTTGCCTCACTCCTGTATTCACAGGAAAGAAGCTGGATACACCTGCCCCACACTTCACAGCACTCTCAGTCCCAGAATACAGACCAGTTATCAAACCAATAGTCCTTGCAGGAATCCCTCGAAGTCGCAGAAGATCCCAGAGTGATTCACGATGCACTGAGTCAAACGCCTTCTTGAGATCAACATAGGCTGCAAGCATCCCCTGTCGAAACTCACGTCGGCGTTCCACCAGGACACGAAGCCCTAGGATACGGTCCGTTGTTGACTTACCAGGCGTGAACCCAGACTGCTGAGGTCTCTCATGCTTCACCAGATGACTGCGAATTCGTGTCAGCAATAGATGGGCAGGCACCTTGCCTGGTACGCTGAGCAGTGTAATACCGCGGTAATGGTTGCAGTCCTGACGGTCCCCTTTCCCTTTCCAGATAGGGACGACCAGCCCCCTTTTCCAGTCAGGAGGAATGGTACCTGATTGCCACACGGCAGTCAGGACAGCATGCAACCCGCGGATCATGGCCTCACCCCCAGCTTTGAAGAGCTCCGCACTGATATTATAAGCACCAGCTTCCTTTCCACCCTTCAACTTTGCTACAGCCTCTCTGACCTCGTCAAGAGAGGGTGCGGCTTTCGTCAATGGGAGGATCGGCATCCACTGCCTGTAACCCAGTGGTGTGAAGCTGCTCAGTTGGAGGGTCCACCGTGAACAACTGCCCAAAGTACTCAGCCCAACGAGCCATTTGCCCATCCATGTCCGACACGAGGCCCCCATCTGCTGTTCGAATAGCACTCGCCCGAGAAGGAGACTTGGAACGGAGCTTCTTCAGGGCTCGGTAGGCGGGTCGGAGGTCATTAGCGTTCAAATGACCCTCGACATCCTCAGGGAGACTCCTGACATCCTCTTCTTGTCTCTCCTCAGAAGGGTTCTAGTCCGGCGTGACAGAGCCCTGTGCTGGTCCCGGTTCCCAGCCAGCCTGGCAGCGCGACTCTTCTCGATTTTCTCCAGCGTCTCCGTCGAGACAAAACCACGCCTTGACCTCGGGCGCTCCCCAATACACTCCTTGGCAGCCTGTAGAGTTTCACGTTTGAAGGTATCCCACAGTTCTATAGGATCCCCGAGAGCACAGAGCACATCAAACCGATTTGAGACTGCCACCGCATACTCATGAGCACATGTCAAGTCCTTCCGTTTCTCAAGATGAAACACAGTATGGTTACCTCTTGAGATTCTTCTGGACTTGACATGAAGCTTAAGTGTAGCAACAACAAGTCTGTGATCTGTTCCAAAGAACTCAGCACTCCGTAGACCCTGCAGTTCTGGAGGATCCTCCAACGAGTACTAACGAGGATGTGGTCGATCTCCTTAGCTACCCCTCCGGCATTACTATACCATGTCCAGCGGTGCAGCTCTGATCTCTGATACCAAGAACCTGCAATTCTCAACCTTCTGGACCTTGCAAAGTTCAGAAGCAGAGAACTGTTGGTGTTTCTGGTACCGGAGCCATGGGGACCAACACACAACTCGTAGCCATCTCTCACAGTACCAGTAGTAGCATTGAAGTCGCCCAAGACAATGAGTGTGTCCCGAGGAGGACACTGGTCTAATACAGAGTCGAGTTTGGCGTAGAACATCTCCTTCTCTTCAGTTTTACGCATCTCGGTAGGAGCGTACACTGCAACAAGAGACATGAAACCTAGAGTGTGTTTCATCCTCACCCGCATTATACGTTCATCAACCAGAGTAACCTCAACAACTGACGGCTGCAGTTTGCTGGAGATGCCTATAGCTACTCCCCGTACACGGTGACCATTGCTCATGCCGGACCAGTGGTAGGTGTAACCCCCACTGCTAGTCTCGCCACTGCCAGGCCTCCTCGTCACAGAGAGTCCCACTATATCCACCCTCAGCCTACTGAGCTCGCCCGATAGGAGAGGTAGTCGATGATCATCTGAGAGGCTCAGAACGTTCCACGAGCCCACACGAAGAACCCTCCGCAGGTTGATCCCAGGAATGATTCGACGGGCAGGCGCCGCCTCTACACCGCCCCGGCCACCCCCATAAGAAAAGGTTGGGCTAGGGGGCCCTACCACTTGATTTAGAGTGCGGGATTCCCCAGGGCTTTGCCCCGCACTCGTCATAGGCAGACCCCTCTCCTGCGTCGGCATAGGAAGGGTTTGCATGGTCGGGCCCCACGGCAAAACCGGGTCGGGGGCACGATTACCGCGCCCCCGGCCTGGTAGCCCGGGTGGTAGCTAATAATTCAGTATAGTCTATTAATACCAGACTGTGTAACCATTCCAGAAATCCCTCATTTGGGCTGTTTTCTTTCAGTGATATAATCAGGTCATTAATGTACATAGACAATAAAGAGTAGACAGGAAGTCGGGGAACCTTGCCTAAGACCCAGTGTAGCAGTGACAATAGCAGTACTTGTAATACTCTCAGTTAAACAATACATACTCATCAGTGCTCCCATCATTACCATCCCACACCATAATCTTCTTAACACCTGAAATAGCTTTCCTCTGTTCACTAAATCATAAAATGATAAGCCTTAGTAAAGTCTACAAAAGTCACAAATAAAGTACGTCTCTTTCGCCGAGCCGTATCTGTGAGGAGACGAAGCGTTACTATGTGTTCGAGACAGCCCCGTTTCCTTTGTGCCCCAGCCTGCTCTCTATATGTGATAAACCACTGACTTAACCTTCCGTACAAAATCATGTCATACAGCTTCGTAATACAATTAATAATGCTGATACCTCTATAGTTATTTGTATTATTCATGTCACCTTTCTTAAAAATAGTACATAGTTTTACTCTAGCCCAAGAGGATGGGTATACGTAGATGGAGAAGACATTATTAAACAAAGTAGCATGTATTAAATACCATTGGACAGGTAGGAATGACAAGATGCCATGACAAATCCCGTCTGGGCCACACGACTTGTCAGGTTTCATTATCCTTAA
Organism: Chionoecetes opilio; assembly: GCA_016584305.1. Lineage (NCBI taxonomy): Eukaryota > Metazoa > Arthropoda > Malacostraca > Decapoda > Majidae > Chionoecetes > Chionoecetes opilio. The sequence goes on along the minus strand of JACEEZ010009747.1, from coordinate 162,094 downwards.
CTGACAATGTATTTCTTCAATCGTAATAGGATCATCCAAAAGGGGAATCGTAACTTCTGTTGGATGGTCGCTTCGGTCAAGGACATCAGTACCGCCTTGTGGGTTCAGTATACGCTCGAAATAGTTTTTGAATTCCTCGTCTGATGGATTCTCTGCATGCTCGGCTTCATTTCTGGAATAATTTCCTCCCCAATCAATGGCTTTCCACACACTGGCATCATTCCTTTCCTATAAGAGTCTTTCCCACCTTGTTAAACTATCATCAGTATTTTCTCTCTCACTTTTCTTTATCTGACATTTTTCAATACATTCATACAGAGCATTCGTGACACTATTACTGAGAAGGTTCACATCTTCATTAGTCTCCGGTACACTTAATTGTTGTAACGTTTCAGACAGCTTCAATGTGTCTATTCGCTCCAACCTAATTGGTTTTTTGAATCCGGGTTTCTGCGAAAACCTGCTGTGACACGCTACGTGATCTCCTAGAACAGCTGCCCTTCTAAGGACACACTCCATACAACTTTCCTGAATTGAGATGTTAAATGACACTTGTGCATGATCGAATGGGAGGTGCTCATCTGACAGGACTTTAAAATTACTGATACAGTTTAAAAGATCTGGTGACGCAGCACAAATGTCTAGCTCTGATACCCACACACCTTTTTTCCGGAATGTTTTCTTTCCTGGGTAATAGTTAACTACAGTTTTCAAGTTATTGATAACGAGTAATTTCTGTTGTTTACATATTGTAGAAAAAATCTGTTCATTATCATTTGCAATATTAACATCATCATCATCAAAATTAGGGTAAGAGTACATGTCACTCTTTGGAATCTCAATTAGAGGAAGAATGTCTCGCACCGTTGTACCGAACCGAGTGTTCATATCGCCAACAATAACAAACTCCTTATCCAGGTACCTTTTTCTTAACGTGTCTCGGATGGTAGCGAATGACACGTGTGAGTAATATTGTGAATCTCTTTGAGGAAGGTATTTATATACGTTCCTCAAAGAGATTCACAATATTATTGAAAAACTATTTTAGCCGAATTAGCGCGATTATAGCCGAAAACTATTTTTGGTGCGTTTCGAAACTGCACCCAAACCTGGTCCACAACACTGGTATCAACACTGCTGACACACTTGGCTAGGTAGTTCTTAATTAGAACCGCTGTGACCTTCCCCAACGTGCTTACTCCTGAATGTCACATAACCGGGAAAATTAATAGGCAAGAGGGTTTTGACCTCATTCAGCCCGATCACTTCATACTCTACGAGAAGCTTTTCTATTTCACTATTTTCAATTTAGTCTTGACACCGTTTATGTTCCAGGATATTATTTTCAGCTCTTTAATCTCCTTTAGTCTTAAAGCCCCTGCAAACTCCAACTGTCCACTACGATTCCATCCTTATAAAGTTTCCGTTCTCTCGTGTCTAGACGAATATTACATCCCACATTCTTTGGCTTTTCTCGCTCGGATTTACCCGTCGGGGTGGCTCGGTTGGTAGAGCTGTGGGCTCGCGTGTAGTGTCCCTGCATTCGGTCAGCGGTTCGAGCCCACCAAGTTCGTCCTGGCGTGGTGGCGCTTTGTATAATCAATAACCTTGTAGTTGGTACTTTCAAAGTGTCTAAATAGGATCAAAGTATCTTATCTTATCTTATCGCTCGGATTTCTCCGCGCTTCGCAGTCTTCTCCACACTTCCCCTACACTAGGGTGAACATCTTTCTTGATATAAATGTGGCTGTAGCTATCGCCCGATGTTTTCAACACTCTAGCTTTTTCAAGTATAGCATCACGAGAATTTCTTGTTGGTAGAGTAGTTAAATCGGCCGCTTCCTGTCCTGTTGATTCCTGGTGTTCCCATTACCGAGTCTACGAAGCGTAGTCACATCCTATGGCAACCGCAGTACTTCCCATATCTTCGTTAACTTGTCATCGTCCGTGGTGGCTCCGTTGAGGGGTTCATGCTCGTCTAGAACTCCCAGTATAACGACGTTACACTCTCGATCTATCCTGTCAATCACCTCCAGGAAGCGTTGTTGTTTTCTTATTATTTCTCCCTGTGTATTCACTTGAGACTGTAGTAAATTTATCTATATATTCATTGCACTGTTCTGAGATTGAATGACATTTTTGAGCTCGCTGATTTCTTGCACTAGGGCATTCAGCTGCACCGTCACTACTTGCAAACCGCCGTCACTAGGGGACTCCGGCATTGATAGAATGGCTTCAATCAGCTCATCCTTATTCATCTTTGACAGCTGATTGCGTTGCATTTGACGGAAATCCAATACTGATTTAACCATGACTGATCCGTGGATAACACTTAACAAGTAGTTCTTCAATAGCGAAAAACCGCGCAAAAGTCAGCAGACCGGAGCTCTCTGGACCACGTTCGACCAGGACGGCTGCTCGAGACACACCTGCATGTGTCGTGTCTGCACACACCCACACCCACACCCACCCACCCACCCACCCACACACACACACACACACACACACACACACACACACACACACACACACACAAATACACACACATACGCACAAAGGAAGGAAATAGCAGCAAAGGGTCTTAAGAAAGTCATTATTTTAAGACAAAATGGAGAAAACAATGATATAACTTTGCATTAATATGGCTCATGTAGTGAAGCTGCAATGTGCGCAAGCCGCAAAAAAATGGAAAGTGTGATGCTGTACACGACATTGCAAATCTATGAAATCTCTTATCTTAATCTTAAATTAATCTTAAATCTTCAGTTAATCTATGAAAAATGACAAATTTTCCATGGTAATTAGTGAAAAATGGCCACTTAACTGTATAAACCATTTCATGTGCTCATTCAACATACCCTTGAAAAATGGCATAAAAAATTGCAATTTCTTAAAATGCATAATGTATATTACTTTGCGAGATAACATAATGATGATGATAAGTGACAATAATCAGTGAGCGTAATTTGATAGGGTAATTGTGCTGAGTTCTGGCACTGCAGTTTTCTAGGTATCGGAAGTTAACATGCTTGCTTGATTGATCAGAAAACATGTGTATGAGAGGTAACATAGCCACTCAAGGTGTATTGTATGTTTTTTTTGTTTTTTTTACGTTGTAGCCTATAGCGTCTGTAGGCATATGGAGAATCTTGATGTTGGTCGAACCGTTGGTGGCGCAGGCTGGATTTTTATAGTGACACCTGTGGTCTCAGGTGAGGATTCCATTTTCTATGATGTTCTTGATCTTCAGTTTAGGCGCATGCAGCCCCTAGAGTCCACCGTCACACTTGCAATCGGCAGACAGGTATACGCTGCATGTGGGTTGCTTCGGTCACTCGACGATGGCTTTGACAGTTTCTCCTTGGTGAGACTTGAACTCGGGACCTTCTGCTCCCCTACCAGGCTCTTGAAAGAGTTGCCCCCGGCAGGATTCGAACTCGGGACATTGAGTTCAGCACTCCAAGACGCTAACCACTTGGCCACCGCCTCCCCATACTAGAAATCCCAACACCACGATGTGAAGTATTGCACCTTGGGCAAGATAGGCAAGAGGGATGTGGGAGAGGGGAGAGGATGAAAAGCAACAGCTAGTAAAGGTGATTTATGGCTTAATCAATATATATGATTTGAGGACCTTGATTGGAGTTTAATGATGCAAGCACAGCTTTTGCACTTAACACCAGGTGAATATACAAACAAGAGGAAAGAGGTAATAGGGAAGGGAACATCACATACAAATGAGAAAAAATATCTGTTATTATGCAAAGACTACTTATATATCAATATTAAGGAGTAGTTTAATGGATGAGCCAGATGATACGTCCGAAGATAACTGATTGATGGCTGGCAGCATTGGCAAGATAACAGGTATATAGGCTGAACAAACGTGGGAAATAGGGGAGAAAAAGACTTGATAAAGTGGAGGATATAAACACTCGGTAAGAATACTCAGTAGCCCTTCACGTATTGTCAATACAGTAAACAAAAAATCCTAGTAGAAGGAAAGAAAATAAGAGACCGTAATATTACTACTGACTTTTAAGCATGCGAGAACATGAAACTGTTGTGGTTTTTATCGACCTGTTTGTTGTGTTAGTAGGTAGATAAATAAAGTTTATTGACATTAAAACGTAGTTTAATACGTACACATTCAATATAGACAGATTTTCTTTGGCACAGCCTGTCGAGCCGATGCTCCCTGACATGCATGTTCTAGCATTATGTATTGTACATATGCTGGTGAACATATGTAGGCAATGTACTAAGTAGATTACATAGTTTACAATATGCGTAGCCTATCATAGAACATTCATGATGATAACACATATTATACAATTACATTTTGTGGTAGTTTGATAATTTTGCAAAGTAGTAAAATAATTCTGAATTATCCTTTTGAGTTTAAGAAAGCTGGCGATAATAATAAGTTTTATATACAAGAAAAAAAAATCCATAATTGGGGACAAAAATACAATATAGTGTTTCTGAAAAGTGTTGTGTGGTATTGTGGACATACTAAATTAATATGACTTCCTCTGGAGTTACGTGTAGATTATACGCATTTGTAAATATGAGTTAGTGGACTATTTATAGATTCATTCATTCCAGCAAAACATTCTAGATTTGTATAATATTAATAAATTATTTGTTGTATTGTTCATAATTATATATATATACATATATATATATATATATATATATTATATATATATATATATATATATATATATATATATATATATATATATATATATATACGACGACGACGACGACAGCGGTACGGCACTCAGTAAATAAACACTACATGGCGACTCTACTGTTGGTAGCCACTTTGTAGATATTTTTATCATTTGTTCATTTATAGCCATACTATGACACAGATGAAGATACAAAATGACACAGACTCTCCAGGTAGCCCCTTCTAACTTTCCTGAAAGCATGGATGTAGAAATGTAAGTATTAACGCCACCACACGTCTGTAAACAGAAAAAAAAAGTTGTCCTGGCGACTTTACTGTTATCTACGGTAGTGTCTCCTCTGACCACTTTCCTCTCCTCGTCACTTTGAATATTTATAGACTCCCGCAGGTTAAGTAGTCGCCCACATGTAGGATGAAATATATTTCTGGTAATGTAAGGCAGAGAGAAATACGGTCGTGTGGTGACGGAACTGTTGAATATTTCTGTCGATCCTGCCAATGTGTGCTGCTCTCGTGATACTTTGGGGATTATCATCCACGACTAAAAGGGTTAAATCACGGTTACTGTGAGGCATTTGACACTGACTGATTCTGGGCTATTTATTAAAACAATTTGAGATTCCACTTCAAAAATTTAAAAAATTTTTTAGAAAGGAGAGGAAGGAAAGGGGGGGGAAGGGGGGGGGGGGGCGGGAGGGGGGGGGGGAAGAGAGAAAGGAATCCGGCCACTCAGGCTGGTGTTCTACTCCTACAAACATCTTTTCCTAGAACACCCTTCACGGGAAAAAGTTGCCCACCGTCGAAACATCTTAAACCCCAGGAAACAATTTTCATAAAAACTTAAAAAGACAAATAATGGGGTTTTACCCACAAAAGTCAACTCCACCCTCCTCCTTCAAAACCCCGGGCCCCCCATAACACCTAAAACCCCGACAGGGACCCCGCCGCTCCCCTACACTCCACCCCCCACCACTTTTGTTTCCTTCATCCTCCCTTTTTTTCCCCCATTTTTTCCTCCCTTTCTCTCACGGTACTGTCCCCTTCCTGGGGTCTGCGGAAAAACTAAACTCTGGTAAAAACACCACCAGCTCCCTTTTGGGAAAGACATACTCCCTCCCCCTCCCCCCTGCCGAAAGTCAAGCACTGCTGCACTCACCCGCCCCCCCCCACCCGTCGCCCCACCACACCCGCGCGGGCATATGACGGGTGATGTAAGCCCCAAAACCGCCTCACGCAGGGCCCCGGGGCCCTACCTGGTACCACCTGGTTTTTGGGTGGGGCGTCTGGGGGCAACAACCACCGATAAATCAGTCGCTGAATGTTCAGGGGGGTTTTGCCCCAACATCCCCCTCCACTGTCTCGCAACAACAAAACACTCGACTGCTGTAAAGTCGTTTTTCTACGCGGGGCTGTGGGGATCACGGCCCCCGTGGTCTTCGGAAGCATTGCACACCCACCCAGCCTCCCGATACTGCCTAAACTAAATTTTCTCACTGCGATGATGATGATTTAAAACTCAGCAATTAACCCCAAGATCTTAAAAATCATCAGGGAGTTAAAGGAAGCTACGCAAAAAAACAGCATCCTTGTTTTTTTGATACACACCCACGTATCCCCCAGCAGAGAGACGCTGTATAACCACCTGGAATTTATTGACAATATGCAAAACCCAAAGTCCACCTTAAAGAGCTTGACCCAAACCCATTCCCAAAAAGCCAAAGCCTAAGGATTGACCCCCAGGGGAAAAAACACACTGCCCTCCTCACAGCCGGGTGGACGTCGATAACCCTCCCACTTAAGTCTGTTGTTAAAAAAAACACAGCGTGTGTGAACGTTCTAAAGGGAAAACACCCCTACACCGCCGCGAGCCCTGACGCCACATCACCCGTCCCTCCCTATCACGGTCCCGGCGCCGCCCACCCCCAAACCCCCCCTCCCTGCCGCGAGTCCAAGCCCCGGTTTTCTGTCTCCCTCCCAAAAGCCCCGGGCGCCGGGCTTCTCGCGCCCCCCTCCCGCGAGCCCAAGGGGCGGCGAATACTCGTACTCGCACTTCACAGGTATCCAACCAAAAAAATCAAGCAGATAACTTCAACTCAGACAAAAAGCGCCCTTGCCCCCAAAACCCCTCCCGACGCTTCAAAACTGCAAGGCGGCCGCTTCACCTGGGCCCGCTCCAACCCCCCGGGGCACCGGGTTCGAACTACTGCCACCTGCAAGAGGGGCATAGGGAACTGCTTCGGGAATTTAAAGTGCGATTTACTGCCAGCGCCAGGGTCCACCCCCAAGATGCCGCCGCGCCTCGATCAAAAAGGAGGAAATTTTTTTTTAAAACCGCTGTCGGGGACGGAAAAAAAAACGCTTGGCTACTTCACTCCCTAAACAAGAGCTTTGCTTTTCCCTGCCCCCTTCTGACCATCACAGGTGGGAGGCGGGGAAACACCACCCAAGCCTTCCCGCCCCTCAAAATGACAGCCAACATCGCTACTCACCCCGGAGCTCGCCGCCCCGCGGGAAAAGCTTTTGGGTAGTCTTACCATCATCTCAGCAAAACTTAAAGGGTTTTCCCCCGCAAACGTGGGTGACCTAACTACGCCATGTTTTCCCAACCAGTCTGACATCATTCCCACTACGAGCCCTTCCCTCAACTCCTCATGCCAGAAAACTTTGGGAAATAGGGGGTTACTCAGTTAGTTCCGACTGACAACCCCAAGGTACCTTTGGGGAGTGCGTTGCTCCCGAAACCCTCCCTGTAAAAGCTCTCCCGGTCGCCCTTTCCTGCTCACAGGAGTGATGTTCTTCAATTGTGGACACCACCAGACTCCATTCTGCTGGCGTTTTCCGCCCACGTGGCAGGTGGTGAGCCCTTTTTTCACTACCTGCCACCAACTTGATGCCCGCTCCTCCAGCCCCCTGTAAGCATCTCACATTGTGGGGTCTCCCCAAATACCTTGTCCAAGGGCATTTTTGACGAGCTGTTGACGGTTTTTGGATCCCAATCACGTCACTTCCCCACCCACATCTCGGTCTTCACTTGACCCGGGGAATCCCCGTTTCCCCTGCATATAGTGACTTGCCGTCCCTAAAAAAAGTGGTTCCTCCGACCACCGCTGTTCCCCCAAAAGATCAGCTGGCCATCGACAGAGATGGGGCAGAGACTCGCACCAACTGGCTAGGGAAAAGGGAACGGGGATGCAAAAAGGCAACACTTAAAAACTTGTGTGGTCTGACGTGCTTCAGGTGACGTTGCACAAAAGGGAAAGAACTTCCAAAAAATCCTGTGTCCCCCAAAGAAGATTTGGCCCTCCAGACTACAAGTCTAAAAAAGGAGACCACCCGGGTTTTTGGCTTTCAATGGGAAAAGCACAGAAAATAAGAGCAAGGCCTGGTTGCGATATAAGCCCCCACCCCAAAAGAAACAAAACACCAGCCAAAAGGGCCCCTGTAAAAATAAAAAAGCCCAGAAAGGGCGATCAACAACTGAGGATCCCCTCAAGCGAAAGCTAACAGGCCAGTCGGGGGGGGGCACAAAGGGTTTGGGTGGGCAGCCAAACAAAACAGGTTTCTCTCGTGACGACAGCATCCCGCCGTTGACGCACCTGAGGCTCTGTTGTCACAAGTCCCCGGGGGTTAAGCTCGGTGGGGGGTGCCCACTTCTCCTCCAAGATGACAGTTCCTGCCCCAAACGGAACCCCACGCCGGTTCAACCAAGGCCCCCCTGGGGACATCACCATTACCAGGGGAAAAAGTGTTGCAACACTTCAAAAAGTTGCCCCAAAAAAGCGCGGGGACCGATAGTATCAGCCCTCACCTGTTTAAAGTGTGCCTCCAACTTGCTGTGCCTCTTGTCCCTCTTCCGGGAGTCCCTTTTCATCTCAGCAGTGGCCATCTGGGGGAAAGGGGCGAAGTCTTTTACCACAAAAAAAGCAGAGGGGATCCTCAAAACTCCGCCCCCTTTTCCCCCTTTTCCCTTGTTTTGGAAATTCTTGAGTCCACTAGCCTCCAAAAACAATACTTTTTTTGAGCCACCGCTTTGCTAAATTCATGGCAATTGGCTTCCACAAAGGGGAGATCTTTTCGCACCTTCTTTTCCTGCACTCACAGCCTGGACCCCTCCCCAATCGGGCGAAGACACCTTTCGTCGCCCTTGAATCGCTGGTGCCTTTGATGGGTGTGGCATCGGGGGTCACTACCAGCTGAGAAGCCTGGGGATCTGCGGGGGCCTGTTACACCTCCTGCAAAAATTACCTCCATGAAAGAAAACCCGCGCGTGGTGTTTAATGGTCACACCTCTGAAATGCTATCAAACCAGTGTCCCTCAAGGAATGTCTCGGGCCATTACTTTGGAACGTTTTTCAAAGACATCCCGCAGCTGATTCCTGAGGCAAGAGCGTACCAGACGCGATCTCACATTCACCTGTGGAAAGGGGTGACCGACAACCAGTCATTCGTATCAAACCCAAACGCAGAGCATCGCCTCCGAGGGAAGAGATGGCAAGTCCCTTTGCCCAGACAAGACTCAAACCGTCCTCATCTCCCCCAGGGAAGAGCAGTCACGGGACCAACACGCCTTTCCGGGAAGCGAAAAAAACACCTCCAGGAGTCAGTCAACATTCTAGGGGGGGGAGTTCGACTCTGGCCCCCAACCCTGCCCCTTCAGAAAATCGCCAAGGTCGCCCGGAAACTGAGCTGCATCCGACCGTCGCGCACCTCCTGGACGCTCAGGGATCGCCACTCTACAAGTCACAAGTCCGCCCCCCGATGGAAAACTCGCCCCTCGCATGGCCTCCTGTCACCCTCTACCTCCCCCTCCTTGACCGGTTCAAAACCAAACCCGCGGCTGGCCCGCTTGAAAACCCCGAGGTGCTGCACAATATTCACCTCTCCAGCAGCAGCGTGACGTAGCAGGCAGTGCGTCATGTCAAACTCACAGGTCAGCTCCTACAAATACAAAGCTGCCCTCAAACCCCCGGGCCAGGCCCTCCCATTCTACCCGGGCGGCCCCACTCGACCTCAATGACTGTGCCCTTCGCGAGGACGGAACATTACCCCCCCGCCCTTTTTTCCCCTAGGGGCGACTATGGAACACCTTGGTGCGCCCAAACCGACCTGCTCTCACCCCTTCCTGCACGCCTTCAAAACGGCGTTGGCTGGCTGCAAACGGAACAAAAGCAATAAAAAATGCAATAAAAAACATTACTAAACATTTGTATAATAGATTATGTTTTTATATTATAAATTTTTTTTATTAATGTGTTCAAAAGTATTATTCTTTTTTTTATATTATTTTTTTTTAGCGTATAGTTTTATCATTTATTTAAGCAAGAAATTTCTGTACTTTTTCCTATTATTTATAATTTTTTGATAAATAAAAATTAATACTGCTAAGTAGCCTTTGGGGTCCCAGCAGGACTTTACACATCAACTCCCCCTTTTGTTTTAAATTTTTAAATTTTAAAAAAAAGAAAAAAAAAGAGAGCGAGAGAGAGAGAGAGAGAGAAGGAGAAGAGAGAAGAGAAGGAGAGAGAAGAGAGAGGAGAGAGAGAAGACCGGGGACTCTAGAGAAAAGTATTTTTTTTCCATCTCTACACTTTATCCTTTTTTTATCGCGTCTCTCCCCCTTTCCGCGTTATGGAGCCACTCAGGAACACAGGTGCATGTCACGAGTGAAATGGGGCCTTTTTACTCCTCTCTCTCTTCCTCTCTCTCCTCTCTCTTCTCTCTCTCTTCTCTCCCCCTTTTCCTCCTCCTCCCCTTCCCCCTCCCCTCCTCCTCTCCTCTCTCCTCTCCCTCTCTCTCTCTCCCTTTCCCTTCCTCTCCCCCCCCCCTTTTCTCTCTCTCCCTCTTTCCTCCCCCTTCCCCTCTCTCCCTTCCTCTTTCTCTCTCTTCCCTCTCTCTCTCCCCCCCCTTTTTTTTTTTTTTTTTTTTTCTCCTTCTTCCCTTTTTTTCTTCTTGCCCCGCTTTTTTCCCTTTTGGTGTTTGGTTTTCTGATGGTGGTTCTTTTGGGGTTTGTTGGGCTTTTTTGGGGGTGGCGGGGGGTTTTTTTTTTTTTTTTTAGTTTTGGTCCGTTTTAAAACGGCATCCTGAGGGGGGGGTCCTTGGTGCTCTCGGGGTTTTTTTTTTTGGGGGAACCGCTCTTTAGGGGTTTTTTTTCATCTGTCAAGGGTTGCCGCATGTTCTTCCGGGGGGTTATTTCCCTCCCCTTTCTTCCCCCCCTGGGAAAAAAGGTTTTTTTGGGGGGGACTCGCGGAACCGGGGGAGGCCCCCCCCTTTGTGGTTGGGTTTGGTGCCTTAAGGTTTTTTAAAGAGGGGGGGGGCATTGGTTTGGGGAATGGGGAAATTGTGGTTGGGTTTTTTGGGGGGTTTAGGTTAAAAAATTATTATGAAAAAAGAAATGCTTTGGAACAAAAACCCGACAAAAAAATTTTGGGGAGGAAAATGGGTAAAAAAGGGTTTATCTAAAAAGCGCCAAAAGCATTTCTTTAAAGCCGTTGTTTTCATCATCTTCCATTAAAAAAAGGTTTTAAAGGGCGTGCACAAAGGGGGCGGGGCTTTTTTCCGCTTTTCAGCCGAGTGGCTTCCCTGAACAAAATTACCAGTTGTGTATGGGGTTGTAAAACTAGGCCGTAACGTTTAATTAAAATTTTTAAATTTTATATTAATGAGAAAAAGAAAAAGACGGAAAAATTTATGACAAAAACCAGCCCAAAGAATAAACAGAAAAATTTAAATTTTAAAAAGCCCTCCCCCCTCCCCTCTTTTCCTCCCCCCCTATAAAGAGATGAATCTAGGACAAAAAAAATTCAAATTATTCCACCCAAAACTTGAGAATTTAAACACAAATTACCCATGAATACGAGAAAAAAATATTTTTTGTTTTTAATTTTCACTTTTTTTATGGTCAGATGTTTTAAAGGAAATGTATTATTTCTTCAAGTTCACATATTTTGGGAAAGATTTTTAGATAGGTCTACATTGCCATTTTCTTTTTTCTTTTCTTTGCGCTTGCAAATCCAACCTCCCTTGATAGAGGAGTCTGAAGCGACGAACCAAAAAATTCCTTTCTCTCTCTCTTTCTTTATATCCTCTTACTTTTCCTCTTCCAAACTCTCTCACCCTCTCTTTTTTCTCTCTCGTCACCCCTCTCTCTTTTTTTTTATCGTGAGAAAAAAAAAAAAAGGATCTTGAGTGCAAACCAGTTCCCTTTCACACAACACACACACACACACAACCACACACACACACACACCCACAACAAAAACACACACACCCCACCACACACACACCCCCACACACACCACACACCCCAACAACACCACACACAAAACACCCCACACACACACCAAACACACAAAAACACAACACCACCCCACACACACCACACACACGGCACATTTGGTTGGGAAACCGTGACAAATAAATTACATACAAGCACATATACTTAACCAGGGTGGGGAACACTCTCTCTCTCTCTCTCTCTCTCTCCCCTCTCCTCTCTCTTTTCTTCTCTCTTCTCTCTCTCCCCTCTCTCTCTTCTTCCTCGCTTTTTCTCTGTCTCTTCTGTCTGTCTGTCTGTCTGTCTGTCTGTCTGTCTGCCCTGTCTGTCTGTCTGTCTGTCTGTCTGTCTGTCTGTCTGTCTGTCTGTCTGTCTGTCTGTCTGTCTGCCCTCTGTCTGCCCTGTCTGTCTGTCTGTCTGCCCTGTCCTGTCTGTCGGGTCTGTCTGTCTTGTCTGTCCTGTCTGCCCTGTCGTCCTGTCTGTCTGTCTGTCTGTCTGTCTGTCTGCCTGTCTGTCTGTCTGTCTGTCTGCTGTCGTGCTTCTGTCTGTCGTCTGCTGTCGTCTGCTGTTGCGCGTCGGGCTTTTGCGGTCGTCTGCGTCTGGCGTCTGTCGCTGCCCTTTTGTCTGCGTTGTCGCGCGCGTCGGCGCCCCGTTTTGCGTCGCCCTGCCCGCGCTGCGCGCCCCGGGCGTCGCGCTGCGCGCGCTGTCGCGCCCTGTCGCTGCGTCTGTCTGTTTGTCTGTCGTCTGTCTGTCTGCCCGCGCGCCTGCTGTCGTTTGTCGCGCGCTGCGCTCTGTCTGCGTTTTCGCTGCTGCTGCTGGGCGCGCTTCTTTTTCCCTTCCCTTTTTCCCTTTTTCCCCCCTCCTCCTCTCTCTCTCTCTCTCTTCTCCCTCTCTCTCCCCCCCTCTCTCTCTCGCTCTCCCCTTCTCTCTCTCTCCTCCTCTCTCTCTCTCCTCTCTCTCCCCCAAAAACCAGGAAAGTTGGTATTTCCGGATGGGTGGGACTACACGAACACAAAAGGGGCAAGATTTGACCTGACCAAACACCAACACACACCACACCAAACCACACAAAATGTTTTTCGACACAGACACACAGCGACCCGGGCTCGCGTTGACATTATGGGTTGAACCCACAACACACCACACATAAGCATACACAACACACCACACACACACACACACCAAAAACACACACCCCACACACACACACCCCCTCCACATGCACATTGCAACCTAACACTGTTTCGGGGATAGGGTTGGCGCTCTTCCGTGGTTACGGGTTGGAATCCTCGCTCCTCCCGGGGAAATTTTTCATTGACCAATTCTGGTGGTAATGTCCCCCTTAGAAAGGGTGGGGGGGGGGGGGGGGGCCCCCAATACCCAAAATTTCACAAATAGCACACCCACACCACACCAACCACACCCCCAACACACACCCCACACACACAACACCCCCACACCCCACCCACACACCTTCATTTCTTCCTTTTCATCTGGGGGGTGACGGGGAGGGTCAAAAAGGACTGAAAATTCTCGGGGCCCCGTGTGGTCGCAGATCCATAGTAAAGCCAAACAAATATTGGCCCTTGTTGTTCACATGACCATGGTGTTTTGACTCTTATTGGGTCACACGTGCTGACATTTTATGCTTTTGACTATACCGTCACCCAAAATTTTTGAAAAAGGGATTCCCATTTTCTTTACACAAAAAAAATAAGCAGTTCACACACTCATTTACGTATAATCCCCACGACAAGGAGATTCGGACGCCACCTGAATACATAGGATCATCAAACAAAAATAGTACAAATTATTTCCCAAACAACCAAATTTCAAACCCAGATCTGGTGAGAATTAATAAAACACAATATTGTAAGCTAGCTCCTACTGAACTACGAGAAAAAAAATTAATTTTTTTGTTCTTATAATTTTCACTTTTGATTATGAGGTCTATTTAATTTTCTAAAGGAATGTGATTATTGTCTTACAAGTTCATCATAGTTTTTAGGAGACTTTTAGATAGGTCTACATTGCCATTATATTCTTTTATTCTCTTTCTTTGGCGCTTTTTGCATAATCCAATGACCTGCTCTTATAGAGGATCTTGAAGTCGACGAACCAATAAATATCCTTTCTCTCTCTCTTTTCTTTATATCTCATCTTACTTTCTCGTCTATCACTATCGCTCTCACAACAGCCTCACTCTTTTTTTTTCCTCTCTCGCCCTCACTCTCTCTCCTAGTCACTCCTCTCTTTTTCTCTATCTGTGAGAAAAAATAAAAGGATTTTTAGTGTGCAGGAGACGCAGATTCATACACACACACACAACAACACACACACACACACACAACACACCACATCACACCACACAACACCACACCCAACAACAACACACACACACACACACACACACACAAAACACACACAACACACAACAAAACAACACACAAACACACACACACACACACAACAACACACAATACACACACAACAAGACACACAAAAAAACAACACTACACAAACAAACAAGCAAAACACCGCCCACACACACATACACAACACACAAAACAAGACAACACACACACACGTACACACACGGCACATTGGTTGGGAAACCGTGACAAATAAATTACATACATAGCACATATACTTAACCCAGGGTAGGTAACACTCCTCTCTCTCTCTCTCTCTCTCTCTCTCTCTCTCTCATCCTCTCTCGGTTATCACTCTATCCTCTCTCTCTCAATCTCTCTCTCTCTTCTCGCTCTCGTCTCTGTCTGTCTGTCTGTCTGTCTGTCTGTCTTCTGTCTGTTCTGTCGGTCCTGTCCTGTCTGAGATCTCTGTCTGTCTGTCTGTCCCTGTCTGTTGTCTGTCTGTCTGTCCTGTCTGTCTGTCCTTGTCTGTCCTGTCTGTCTGTCTGTCCTGTCCTGTCCTGTTGTCTGTCTGTCTGTCGGTCTGTCTGTCCCTGTCTGTCGGTCTGTCTGTCCTTGTCCGTCGGTCTGTCTGTCCCTGTCTGTCTGTCTGTCTGTCTCTGCCTGTCGGTCTGTCTGTCCCTGTCTGTCGGTCTGTCTGATCTGTCTGTCTGCTGTCTGTCCTGTCATGTCTGTACTGTCTTGTCTGTCTGTCTGGTATGTAATAAAGAAAAGCAACAAAAATGTCTTGTAATTCTACAATGTCATTCTGTCTGTCGAATCTGTCTGTCTGTCTGTCCTGTCTGTCTGTCTGTCCTGTCTTCTTCTGTCGTCTGTCTTCGTCTGTCTGGCCTGTCTTGTCTGTCTAGTCTGTGCCTGTCCTGTCCTGTTCTGTCCTGTCTGTCTGTCTGTCTGTCTTCTGTCTGTCATGTCTGTCTGTCCTGTCTGTCTGTCCTGTCTGTCTGTCTGTCTGTCTGTCTGTCTGTCTGTCTGTCTGTCTGGTCTGTCCTGTCTGTCTGTCTGTCTGTTCTGTCTGTCTGTCTAGTCTGTTCTGTCTGTCTGTCGTCTGTCCCTGTCTGTCTGTCTGTCCTGTCCTGTCTGTCTGTCCTGTCTCTCTCTCTCTCTCGTCGATCTCTGTCTCTTATACTCGTCTTCCTCTCTCTCTGCTTTCTCCTCGTCTTCTCACATCTCTCGTCTCTCAAATCCGAAACTCTCTCTCTCAACTCTCACATCTCTCTCTCTCTCTCTCTCCTCTCGTCTCTCATTCAGAAACCGCAGGCAAGTTGGTAGTGTCCGGGATGATGGTGGGCCTACACGAAACACTAAAGGGGGCAAGACGTGACCTGACCCTAAACACACACACACCACAACACACCCAGCACACACACATAATGTTTATATTAACCCACCAGACACACAAGCGAGTCCTCTCGCGTTGACATTCTGGGTGAATGACACACACACATAAACACACACACACCCATAAGCATACACACACACACACACACACACACACACACCACACACACACAACACAACACACACACAAACACAGCCACCTCCAACATGCACATTGCACCACTAACACGATGTTTCAGTGGATAGTAGCTTTGCAGCGTCATTCAGCGTGGTTAGCTGTTGTAATCCTCGCTCTCCTCCACAGAGCAATTTTTTCATTGACCAATTCTGGTGGTAAATGTACCCCCTTTAGTACGGGCATGGGGGGGGGGGCGAGGTGCTCGCAATATCCAAATTTTCTATCATAATGAGCACACACACCACACCACACACACCACCACGACACACACCCACACACCACACACTACACACACACACGACACACACCTTTCATGTCTTACTCTTTATACATCAGTGGCAGGTTGACGAGGAGGGTCAGAAGGAACTGAAAAGTTTCTACCTCAGGGGTGCCCGTTGTGGTCTGCAGTAGTCCATAGTGAAGCCAAACAAATATTGGACGCATTTTTTGTTGTTCACATGATCCTATGTTGTTGATTGACTCTTATTGGTTCACACTGCTGACACTTTATGACTATTGAACTATACGCGTCAGATCCAAATTTGACTAAGGTATTACCATTTTCATTACACAAAAAACAATCATAGACACGTTCACACACTCATTTACTGTATATCACCACGAGCAGACGGATTGATATTTTTTTCTTTTTTTCTTCTAGGTATTTAATGTACGTATATTTATAGGGAACATTTTACGTTTCTGAGGAAGTAAGTATGTGTGTACATGGTATCTTTTTTATTTTGTTGTAACACATGTAACAGCTCAGCAGTGGAAGGCACAGGCCCCGGGTGTGGAGTGAAGGTGAGGCAGTAGTTGGAGTACCTCATGAAAGCCTCTCACGCCCAGATGTCCTCCTTCCCTCCAACCCAAAGGCCGCTCGCTCCCTCCTGGACACGCAACACGACACGCCGAAGGGTAAGGAAATATCTTTTATATGCTCATTCCCCCCTCCCTTTATAACAAACACATCTATTCTCTTTCCTTTTAACTTTTTTCATGTTGAGTTACGCTTCCTTTTTCCTGTCGTCATTTAATTACACCCTAACTTGTCTTTCTCAAAGGCCTCGTCTCCTCGGTCATCGTTAATCATCACAAACCCTCCTTCCTCCCCCCCACTTCCTTTACACTTTTATACCATTGGTTTAAATGTATATATTTGTTTCCTCGCGGGCAGTGTACTTAGAAGGTGTTAATGCCAGAATAAATTTTTGTCGCCCTGCTGTCACAGCATTAATGCAATACACATTTTTTTGGCAGCAATTGCATATGAAAAACTCAGTTTCCTTTGTTATTTCTTCGGTCCGACTTCTTCTTATCATCGTTCTTTTTTGCACATCTAGTCCTACTACGAATACCTCCCATCCACCTCTATAAACCATACCTTCTCTTCGACCTCCTCCTCCATCACCTCTATCAACCCGTACTCCAATGCCTCCTCCTCCTCTACACCTCCGCCCTCTCTTCTTCTTTCTTCTTTCTTCTTCTTCTTCTTCTTGTTTTTCTTTGTTTTTCTTCGTTTTTCCTTTTCTTTTCTTTCTTCTTCTTCTTTCTCCTCCTCCTTCTCATCTCCTCCTCCTCACTCCTCTTTCTCTCCTCCTCTCTCCTCCTCCTCCTCCTTTTCCTCCTCCTCCTCCTCCTCCTCCATACCTCCTCCTCCTCCTCCTCCTCCTCCTCCTCCTTCCATCCTCACTCCTCCTCCCCTCCTCTCCTCCTCCTCCTCCTATCCTGTACTCTCCTCCCTCCTCCTCCTGGCACCTTCAAACGCTATGCCTTCTTCATTTCTCTTTCATTTCTCTTGTTTTAAAGATCCCTCATCCTTCATAACTCAAGTCGGCTTTGGAAATTACTGCGCAATTTATTATTTTATCGGTGTGTTGTGTGTGTGTGTGTGTGTGTGTGTGTGTGTGTTTTGTGTGTGTGGTGTGTTGTTGTGTGTGTGTGTGTTTGCGTGGGTGATGTGTGTGTATGATGTGTGTGTGTTGTTTTATGTGGTTGTGTGTGTGTGCTTGTGTTGTTTGGTGGTGTGTGTGTGTGATGTGTGTGTGCGCGCGTTGCGTGTTTTTTGTGCAAGACTTGAACTATTCAACAACTTTTAACCAGAGCAAAAACTGTCACATGTTTGGCTTGAAGGGAGGAGAAAGGTTTCCAAGGCAGGCGAAGGAGTCTGTCTGCCCTGTCTTCTTCTCTCTCTCTCTTTTCTTTTTCTCTTTTCCTTCTCTCTTTTTCCCCTCTTTTCCCCTCTCTCGCTCTCCCCCTCTCTCTCCCCTCCCCTCTCCCCTTCTCTCTCTCCCTCTCTCTCCATTCAAAAAACCCAGGCAAGTTGGTATTTCCCGGGGATGGGTGGGCCTACAGGGAAACACAAAAGGGGGGCAAGACTTGACCTGCCCCTAAACACACACACACCACAAAACCCCCAACACACACATAATTTTTATTTTAACCCACCAGACACAAAAGCGAGTCCCTCGCGTTGACATTTGGGTGAATGACACAAAACCCCAAAACACACCACCCCCATAAGCATACACAACACACACACACACACACACACACCACACACACACAACACAACACCACACAAACACACCACCCCCAAAACATGCACATTGAAACCATTTAACACGATGTTTCAGTGGATGGGAGTTTTGGGCGCGTCATTCCGTGGTTAGCGGGTTGGGAATCCTCGCTCCCCCCAAAGGAAATTTTTTTCATTGCCCAATTCTGGTGGTAAATGTCCCCCCTTTAGTAGGGAATGGGGGGGGGGGGGGGGCCCTCGCAATACCCAAAATTTTTCTATCATAATGAGCACACACACCACACCACAAAACACCACCCCCACACACACCCACACACCACACACACACACCACACACACACCCCTTTTCAGTCTTACCTTTATACTTTCAGGGGGGGGGTTTGGACAGGAGGGTCAAAAGGGGGAACTGAAAATTTTCCCCCGGGGGGTGCCCTTTGTGGTCTCCCAGTAGCCCCATATTTGAAGCCAAACAAATATTGGCCCTTTTTTGTTGTTCACATGACCTAGGGTTTTTGATTGACTCTTTTTGGGTTTTTTCACACTGCTGACATTTTATGCTTTTGAACTTTTACGCGTCAGTCCAAATTTGAAAAATTTATTACCATTTTCTTTACACAAAAAAAAATTTATAGAAAAGTTCACACACTCATTTCCCCCGGTAAAATCCCCACGAGCAGACGGATTGTTTTTTTTTCTTTTTTTCTTCAGGTTTTTAAGGAAACGAAAATTTTTAAAGGGAACTTTTTACGTTTCTGGGGAAAGGGAATTATGTTTTACTTTGGATTTTTTTTTTTGTTGAAAAAATTTAAACAGCTCACCCATGGAAGGCACAGGCCCCGGGTGGGGAGTGAAGGTGAGGCAGTTTTGGAGTCCCTCAGGAAACCCTTTCTCACGCCCGATGTCCCCCTTTTCCCCCAAACCCAAAAAGGCCCTCGCCCCCTCCTGGACACCCCAACACGCACCCCGGGAAGGGGGGGGAAAAATTCTTTTAATGCTCATTCCCCCCCCCCTTTATAACAAACAAAATCTATTCTCTTTTTTTTAACTTTTTTCATTTTGATTTCCCTTCCCTTTTTTCCTGTCTTCTTTTAAAACCCCTAACTTGTCTTTCTAAAAGGGCCCTCGTCCCTGGGTCATCTTTAATCATAAAAACCCTCCTTCCCCCCCCCCACTTCCTTTACATTTTTTTACCTTGGTTAAAATGTATATTTTTTTCCTGGGGGCAGTGTACTTAAAGGGGTTTTTGGCCAGAAAAAATTTTTTGCCCCCTGCTGTCACACTTTAATGCAAAAAATTTTTTTGGCAGAAATTTTGCATATAAAAAAAACTCGGGTTTTTTGTTTTTCTTCGGTCCGACCTTCTTATTTTCGTTTTTTTTCCCCTTTTTCCCTACTACGAATACCCCCCTCCACCTCTAAAAACCAAATACCTTCTCTTTCCCTCCTCCTCCATCACCTCTACCCAAACCCGAAACTCCAAGGCCTCCTCCTCCCCCTACACCCCCCCTTTTTCTTTTTTCTTTTTTCTTCTTCTTCTTTTTTTGTTTTTTTTTGTTTTTTTCTTTTTCCCTTTTTTTTTTTCTTCTTCTTTTTTCCCTCCTCCTTCTCCTCCTCCTCCTCCCCCTTTTCTCCCTCCTCCTCCTCCTCCTCCTCCTTTTCCTCCTCCTCCTCCTCCTCCTCCTCCCTCCCCCTCCTCCTCCTCCCCTCCTCCCCCTTCCTCCTCCCCCTCCCCCCCTCCTCCCTCCTCCTCCCCTTTCCTTACCCCCCCCTCCTCCTCCGGGCACCTTAAAACGAATGCCTTCTTCATTTCTCTTTAATTTCTTTTGTTTTAAAGATCCCTCACCTTTCATAATCAAGTCGGTTTTGGAAAAATTACTGCGCAATTTATTATTTTATCGGTGTTTTGTGTGTGTGTGTGGTGTGTGTGTGTGTGTGTTTTGTGTGTGTGGTGTGTTTTTGTGTGTGGTGTGTTTGCGTGGGTATGTGTGTTTTATGTGTGGGGTGTGTTTTTTTATGGGGTTTGTGTGTGTGTGCGGGTTTTTTGGGGGTGTGTGTGTGTGATGTGTGTGTGGGGCTTTGCGTGTTTTTTGTGAAAGGGGACTTGAACTTTCAAAAAACTTTTAAAAAAGAGAAAAAACTGTAACTTTTTGGCTTGAAGGGAGGAAAAAGGGGTTTCCAAGGCAGGCGAAGGAGAAAGGAAGATAAGAACGGGGGTTGAAATATAAATAAGAGGGGGAATAATTTTAATACAAAAAAGACAAAAAAAAGTCTTCTCAGGAAATAACAGTCGAAAAAGGGGAACGTAAATTTTGAGAAGCATGGGGAAAAAATTTGGTGGTGAAGGTGGTGGTGGTGTAGAGTCCCAAAAGATGGCTGGACGCGAAGTAAAAGGTGAAAGATGGATTTGGGGAAAAAAGGAAAAAAAATTAGACGGAAAAAAAGTATGAAAAGATGAACGAGAGGGGAGAAAGAGAGAGATAGCAAAAAAAGAGAGGGGAGAGAGAGAGGGGAAGAGAGGGGGAGAGAGGAGAGAGAGGAGGAGAGGGGAGAGAGAGAGAGGAAGAGGGGGAAAAAAGAGGGGGAGAGAGAGAGAGAGAGGGGAGGAGGGGAAAAGGGGAGAGAGGGGGGAAGGGGGGAGAGGAAAAGAGAGAGAGAGGGGAGAGGGGAGAAGGGGGAAAAAAGGGGGAGGGAGAGAGAAAAGGGGGGGAGAGGGAGAGGGAGGGGGGAGACGAGGGGGAGGGGGAGGGGGAGGGGAGGAGAGAGAGAGAGGGGGGGAGAGAGAGGGGGGCGGGGGGGAAGAGAGAGAGAGAGGGAAAGGAGGGAGAAAAAGGAAAAAAGGGAAAATAGGTGAAAGGGGGGGGGAGAAGGGGGAGGGGAAAAAAGGGGGGAAAGGGGAAAAAAAGGGGAAAAAAATTTAAAAAGAAGGAAAAAAAAAAAAAAAAATTTTTGGGGTTTCCCCCCCCTTCCCCTACAAACATATCTTAACCTTTTTAAAACCCCCTTTTTTTTGTTTTTTAGGGGGTAAAATTTTTTTTAAATTTTTTGCAAATTTTAAAATTATATATAATATTAAAAAGATGTATTTGTTTTTTTTCCTTATTTTTTGTTTTTTTTTGGATAGTACATATTTCACATTTTTTATGTTCCCAAAAATTTTTTTGGCCCCTTTTAAACCTTTTTTTCATCGTTCTTGCGTTGGAGGCTACACTGAATTTTCATTGTCCAAATTTTTTATCATGCCTTTATTTATTTATGTCTATTTCGATTTTCCTACAAACTTTTTACGTATGTGGTTTTTTTTGTGGTGTTTGTTTTGTGTTTTTATTTAGGGGTTTTGTGTTTGTGTGTGTGGTCTTTTTGTGTTGTTTTTGTGTTTTGGGGTTTTGTGTGTGTGTGGTGCGTTTGGGGTTTTGTGTGTTGTGTGTGTGTGTTTGTGTGTGTGTGTGTGTGTGTGTGTGTGTGTGTTGTGTTGTGGTTTTGTGTGTGTGTTGTGTGGGGTGTGTGTGTGTGTGTTTTGTGTGTTGTGGGGTTGTTGTTTTTTATTTCATAAAAAGTATTAAATTTCTTTTTTTTCCCTTTCCCTTTCCCCTTTTTTTCGTTTTTTTCAGTAGTTTTTAGTATTCCTATTAAAAAATTTTTAAAGTTTTTTGGGGGATGCTTTTGTAGCTTCCCAATTTTCAAACGTTTAGTTTTTAAGTTTATGCTTCAAGAATTTTTTTAAGTTTAAATCATTTGGTACTTTCAATTTTTTTTCGTGTTCATTTTTCCTGTTGGTCAAAGCATGAAATGTCCCCGTGGGAAAAAATTCTGTGAATTTTTTGGGGGACAGGATTGAATGCCATGGGTTTTATTTTCATTTGTTTTTTCCTCCCCCTTTTCTCCCCCTCTCTCTCTCTCTCTCCCCCCTCTCTCTCTCTCTTCTCTCTTTTCCCTCCCCTCTCCCCCCTTTTCCCCCTCTTTTCCTCTTTTCTCTCCTCTCTCTCTCTCTCTCTCCCCCTTTTCTCTCTCCTCTCTCTCTCCCCCTCTCCTCTCTCTCTCTCTCTCTCTCTCTCTTCCTCTCCCCCTCCTTCTCTTTCCTATTTTTTTTCTCTCTCTCCCGCTTCAATTTAAAAAAAACTGGAAACAAATTATACTTAAAATTTACTACAATTTTTTTGAAGAAGTTAGGACGTATTTGTTATGGGGTGTTTTTTTTGAGGGAAATGTTTTTTGGGTCAGTGTATCATATTACCTTTATCCCGTTTGTTTGGGCAGTTTGCTCAAAATATTTTGTTGCAGTAGTAATAGTTTTTAGTATTTGTATCGGTTTTTTCGTAGTAAATGTGGTAATAGGAGTATTTTTTTGGTATGCTGTTTTTTGCTGTTTTTTTCCCTTGCTGTATATTGTTACCATTATCCCTTGTTTTTTAAAAAGTTTTTTGTTAATACAATTACTTTTTTATTACAATATAATCTTCACTAGTATTATTATATATATCATTATCATTATTATTATCATTGTCATTATTGTTTGAATCATTATTAATATTTGTTTTAGCTTCATTATCATTATTAGCATAACTCCATTGAGTTTCTCACATCTGATAAAACCCCAAATAATTATTAAAAAAGTACAGCCACCTGTTTGTGCGCGTGTTAAGTTTGTACTACTATATCATCTGACATTTTTTGTAATGTTGGTTTGTTTATCGTTATGGTGATCACGAATCAGGTCTTCGTTTTCCGATATTTGGTTCTAAAAACGAGTTTTTGAGCCTTTGTAAGCTTATTTACCCCCGTAAATATATAGTGTACGCCCCTTTTAAAAACAAAAATATGTTTTTGGGGAGAAAATTTTTATAGAACATTTACTATTGGCTTCGCAAGATGTACAGTTTGGTCTTGAAAACCCTTTTTTCGTCTGTATGATAATAAAAAAATCGGGCAATTTTTTGGTGCTTATAATGGTTTAAAACCCTCTGGTCAGGGTTTTCCCTGCTACTTGGAACCGTAACCCAATACAAAAACCCGCCGCATGGTCGGATCGGGCGGCGAAAAAAAAACCCCGGGGACCCCCTGGTTCTACCAGTGAGGAGGGTGTGCTGGACACCCAGTGGACTAAAAAAAAAAAATCTTTAAGGCAGATGCACTAAATTTTTGAGTCAATGGCCATCCGCCCCAGCTATGGGTGAAATAGTGGACAGCCCGGGGTAAACCCCCCCAAAAAGGGGTTCCCGGGGTCCCTGGCCACGGTGAGAGTAAGTAAGGCCAAACCCTCCCTTAATTTTTGGGGAGGGGTTTGCGACCCCTCCCTGTAAACCCTAATTAGCCACATACAAATAAAAGGGAAGGCCGGGGACGGGTAACCGCGCCCCCCGACCCGGTTTTTGCCCCGGGGGGCCCGACCATGCAGACCCCCCCAAAAGCCGAAGCAGGGGGGGGGGGGGTCTGCCTAGACGAGTGCGGGGGAAAAACCCTCGGGAACCCAAAAAGAAAAAAGAAGAAGGGCCATCTTCTTTGTATGGGGGGCCCGGGGGGGGGCAGAGGGGGCGCCTGGGGTCACTCCTGGGATAAAAATTGGGGGGTTTTGTGTGGGACGTGGAACGTTTGAGCCTCTCGACGATCGTCGCTGCCTCTCCTATGGGGCAGCTAGTAGGGGGGGGTGGAAAATTTAGGGGATTCTGAACGAGGAGACCTCCAGGGGGGGGCGAGCTGCAGGGGGGTTACGTACTATGGTCCGGCTTTGAGCAATGGGCACTGTACCGGGGAAAATTTAGCTATAGGCATCTCCAGCAAACGCAGCCTCAGTTTTTTGGGTTTTATAGTCGGGAGGAAATAGTGAAATATGGCCGGAGGGTGGAAAAAAAAATGTTATACAGATTTTTTTAATGGTTGAATATTCAAAAAAGGCCCTTGGGTCAAAATTTTCCGGAGGGTGTGCAAAATTTCGTCCGGTTCCCTTTTTTTTCGAAAAACCAAAGAGGGCCCGCACGCCGCCCATATCCTTAAAAAAGGCTAAACTCGGTAAATATTTGTCAGAGATTTCATAGGGGCCCATACCTAGGTTTTTAGACACGGGAAATCGAAGAAAGGGTCATTATGTGATTGGACTCTGCTTCACCAAAAAAATTTCAATAGGCGGGGGAAATTTCCAAAAACCTCTTAGGTTGGATTCGGAATTTATATTTTAAACTGCAAAAAAAAAACAAAAAATAAAACCCAAAAATTCAAGGGTTTTAAAGCAATAAAATATTTAGCACTTTAAAACAATTATTTGAAAAATGCCCAGTAATTCATCGGCCCCGCCTGGTACGAACGGACTCTTCTTCCAAAATTGGTTAGCGTCATAGGGTTTTTACATGTCTCCACCCTGCACAGAAAAACACGTGCATCCTCCCTGGAGCAGCTGTAAGCTGCTTAGGCCCCAGAGGTTTTGCGTTGCAGTGAATGAGTTTCAAATGTCTCAGGTGCAGATATTTTGGGATCTGCCGGCACTGTTCGTGGTAGCAAGATGCCCGTGGTCGAGATCCCTTCCAGCCCTTGTTGGGTCCATTGTCGGTGGTGATTTGCAAGTGCCGCTTTCCATGTTGCGCTTCAGGGAATCTTTTTGATGTTTTCGAGAAGCACTTTGGTTGGTGGAAGGGGAGCAAGTTTGACCGATGATGCCCCACTTTCCCTGTTTTGAAACGCCACTTTTTTTTTGATTGGTCATGGATGTACACGACTCCCCTTTGCGCCCTTGCCATATTTTGCACATATGGCTTCGTGGCCGGGGACTTGGACCGTTTCATATCCCTCCACATCCCCCAACTTTAGAAGGGAGGGTGTTCCTTTTTGGAAATTTTTTTGATAACAGTCCTTTTCCCCTCCCCGCCATGCAAAGAAGCTACAGTATTGCCCCCCGAGACCCCATGAAGGCGAAAAATTTCATCTGCTATGGCTGTGTGTGTTGCGTGGCCCGATGTCGGATAAGGCCTTTCCCCTTTTTTCACAGTGAGGACATAATCATTGGAAAAAAGGGGTTGCACCTTCATTTAATGTGATAGAAGTGCACAAGTAGCAAAAAACACGCATTTTGCCCTTCGCACACAACAGGGGACAGACTTGCCCGGGGGTGATGAGAGATGGCATGCTGTGTTATGATGTTTATCAGCTTCCTCGGGGGAACAGAGTCATGCCGGTCAATCCTTACACCCCAAACCATCCCCTGGCGCGTCGCTGCAAACCAGCAATCGTGAGAGTATACTTCTGTGTGCTTTGGGGGTTAAAAATTTCAGAGTTAAGCAGGCCCCTCACGCGCATGGAATTTAGTTGCATCTTTTCTTCGTGTGGTGAGAAACTTTTTTTTTGGTTTTAGTAGGGGATGTCCCGAGTCGCTTGTGCCAAAGGGATGATCCGCTCTCTCTCCTCCCCTGAATTCTTGGTGCTTTTGGGAAATATTGTCAAACACGACGGACATTTGACTTTTTAAGAGCTTGAGGACAAACAAACAAAAGCCCCCTCCACATACACGTGGAGTTTGTCGACGGCCCCCCGGTGAAATCCAGAGGAGCGCTTTAAAAAATCATAAAAACAATGTCGGGGGGTGGGGGGGAGTTTAAAAACCTTGATATAAACCACTTTTAAGTTTTTAGTTTTCAAAGGGCGATTTTGATTTGGATTTTCATTTTCACCCTTGGGTTGAACATTGATGGTGGGTTTTGGGCTAAATTTATTGCCAACACGTGTCTAAGTTTTTATCTCACGTGAAACTTTCAATTTGACCCAATGACAGTGATAAAAACAGTTCCTGATATAGACACGTTCCTTGCCTCTAAGACGTGTTTTTTCTTCAATCCCGCCCCCTAAGGGTGAAGGGGGTTGGGAGAGACGTGAGTTCCAATGTGCAGCGTCCCCTGTGCATTCGTCCCGCGGTTGAGTGCCTAGTTCGTGCTGACGTGGGGGGCGCTTTTTATAGTCAAAACCCTTTTATTGGTACTTGCAAAGGTCTAGATAGGATGAAAAAAATTTTTTCTTATTCTTCTTCACATCCATGGTGACAACTAGTTTTCCCGAGAGGGTGTAGAAAAAAGATCCTGGCCAACCATCCTTGAAGTTGTTCTTCCCCCCTTTCCAAGGGCTTAGGCTTCTCCGCATTCACATCAGGGGCGCGATTTTTCCTGTAAAAGATGTCATCAGTGCACCATCCCCGGGGCGAGTCATCATCCAGGGGATTAAAGAACGCCAGGTTTTTCGTAGGGTTAGGCGATCAGCCTTGTCTACCTTGATTCGACCCTCAGTTTCCCCCTTGTGATAGGTGAAGAGTAGTTGTTCATTTTTGCTCAAGCCAGAACAGTTGGAACCCCAGGAGGGCAAAAATTTTTTTTTTTTTTTTTCTTTTTCCCCCCCTTTTTCCCCCCCCTTTTTCCCCCTTCTCTCCTTTCTCTCTCTCTCTCTCTCCTCCTCCTCCCCCTCTCTCTCTCTCCCCCTCTCTCTCTCTCTCTCTCTCTCTCTCTCTCTCTCTCTCTCTCTCTCTCTCTCTCTCTCTCTCTCTCCCTCCTCCTCCTCTCCCTCCTCCCTCTCTCTCTC
The DNA here is from genome assembly GCA_016584305.1 of Chionoecetes opilio. Taxonomy (NCBI): domain Eukaryota; kingdom Metazoa; phylum Arthropoda; class Malacostraca; order Decapoda; family Majidae; genus Chionoecetes; species Chionoecetes opilio. The sequence continues at coordinate 135,089 of JACEEZ010009747.1, read as the reverse complement.
CTCTCTCTCTCTCTCTCCTCTCTCTCTCTCTCTCTCTCTCTCTCTCTCTCTCTCTCTCTCTCTCTCTCTCCTCTCTCTCTCTCTCTCTCCTCTCTCTCTCTCTCTCTCTCTCTCTCTCCTCTCTCTCTCTCTTCTCTCCTCTCTCTCTCTCTCTCTCTCTCTCTCTCTCTCTTCTCTCCTCTCTCTCTCTCTCTCTCTCCTCTCTCTCTCTCACTTTCTCTCACTACTATGTTTTGTCCTTTTTGAAATAATTTTTGGGGATAATTATATACATTTATAACAACGAGGATCAGTTAGGTGTCTTCGCCTTCAGGAAAGAATTTTCATTTTTTTCCTCAGTGGTTAAAACGAGAAACTGAAACTCATGAAAATGAAGACATTGTATATTCCTCCTTTATGTAATTTTCCCACGCCTTGATTACGCGCTGCACACGCGACCACTAGTTGATAATCCCTGGAAAGATGTTGGAGCTTATAGAGACAGATCTTTGGGGTAACCGCAATAATCAGTATTATCAATTTATGTAGTACGTACGTTAGGGTGCATCAAACACCCCACTTTTTTCAAAAATACATTGTTTCTGCCTGTACCTAGTCTAAATTTGTTCCAAATCACACCCAACACTATCTTGCAAAATTTGAGGGCAATCTAACACTATCTATGTGGTCCACCAAGCACATGAAGTTTTCAATATAATCAGCACAATCCGGTCGTTTTCAAGCGTATATAATATATAGCGTGTAAGCCGTGTATGGTGTATAAACTGTATATATAGCGTTATATAGCATACAATATGTGTATAAACACCAAAACATTTTTTTAAATCATTTATTCACACTCAAGAGGATATGGCATGCACATATTGCTGCAGCACTAGGCAAAAAAAAGTTCAATGTTTCTGGTTTACAGTTCACACTCAAAACGGCGCGGTGACAGTGACACGGAAATTGCTTTTACTCGAACGATCCAAAATATATTAAGCTATCAATTAAATTTGTGTCCAGTTAAGGCTTACAGTGGTTCTAACGAACGCTTTCGCAGATTGCTTTTCATATTGCGGTCCTGCTCAACGACTTGATGTACATTTTGGTAATGTTCTTCACTCTTCGCCGACGCTGTGAAGTCTGCGCTGAGTTTAACGCCACGTTCTGCACAGTCGTTGGTCACATTGATTGCCAGAATGTGTGCTGCCGATGTCTGGAACGCAGGGTTATCTGGCCAGTTTTCAACTGGTTCAGTCAGGAAGGAGTCGTCCAGCTGCAGCAGGTGAAATGTGTATCAGGAATCTGGACCAACTAACTGCGCAAGAGTTGTGGTCGCAGATATATCGTCGGGATATTTAGGTTTGCCGAAACTCATTCCGAAACGGTTCTGAGGTGCGAGCAGCTTTTCATCTGGTTTGATAGCCAGCAGTCTGCTGGCAAGAGCACGTCGTTCATCGGCGGGCACTTTCATGCTGAAGAGAGCTAGAGGAACCATCTCTGTTGTAAGGTACCATAGGTGCCGCCGGAATGCTCGCACTGCACTGTTGGACACAATTTGGTTCACTGCCTCGTACTTCAACAGGCACTGGATCAGCTTCAGATCATTCCAAGTGGCATCAGTCGCGGAATTACAAGTCATCCACCAGTTAGAGTAGACAAGGGTAGAAAAGTGCACAAATTCCTTGAGCTTTGGGACCTGGTGTCTCGTGGTGATTGTAAATGGCGGCAGGTTTCCTATTTGATGGTCAAGTAAGCATATCTTGATTGAGTACAACAGCTTGGCCATCCACCTGGCCTTGTGAAGTGCTCCTGGTCGCTTGAACGATACTTCCGGCTCTCCCTCGATTTCTTCGCTTAGGAATACTATGCACAGTTCGATGAACTCCAGGTAGTCGTCTCTCCGTACTGTAAGTTGTGATTGTGCAATCTCGAGCACACTGGACCTCAGGTCGTTGATCAAACTGCGTACGTCATCAGTGAATGGATTATGTCCAGTCGCGAAAGCTTCTGGTCACAACCATGTGGTACAGTCACTCCACATATTTTGTATACACTTGGGGCAAGGCAAGCCCATCACGTTCTCATATCTCTTCCTTATCTACAAATGTTCGCTCAGTCTCCTCTTGAAGACCTGCTCCCCTCCCGCCTAAATAGCCACGCCCATACCTGTTTCACACCTTCACGGCTTTATAGCTCCCCTGAGTCCTCTCCCTCGATGCCACCCCCCATAGCCCCATATCTCGCTGTTGTTTTTCTCTCTTATTTTTTTTCTCTCTCTCTCTCTCTCTCTCTCTCTCTCTCTCTCTCTCTCTCTCTCTCTCTCTCTCTCTCTCTCTCTCTCTCTCTCTCTCTCTCTCTCTCTCTCTCTCTCTCTCTCTCTCTCTCTCTCTCTCTCTCTCTCTCTCTCTCTCTCTCTCTCTCTCTCTCTCTCTCGCTCTCTCTCTCTCTCTTCTCTATCTCTGTCTGTCTTTCTGTCTGACTATCTCTCTCTCATACACATACACACACAAATACACAAAATCTCTTTTATCTTTCTCTCTCTCTTTCTTTCTCGCACACACACACACACACACACACACACACACACACACACACACACACAACACCACACACACACACACACACACACACACACACACACACACACACACATAGAATAGGAATATACGAGCGATTCAAATAAGACTAGTTGCATAGCCAAACGTAAAGCAGTAGTAATAATAGTCGTAGTAGTGGTGGTAGTAGTGGCTTGTTTGGCAGTAGGTGTTAATGAATAGTGAGGGAGAGGTCGTCTGTAACCCTCTTCCAGCGCACGACACGGGAGTGGGAAGGGTTGGGGGGGAGGCCGGAGATGATCTATAATCATGTGGCCTCAGTACCGCAACGGCTCCAAGCCGTGATAGAAAAGCGTGGTGGGTGGACTTAATATTGATGTAGCCAAAAATATTGTTTGTAAATATCTATGATTAAAGTATTTTTAATGTTACATTATGTATATTCCTCATTGTGTGATTGAGTGTCAGAGAGAGAGAGAGAGAGAGAGAGAGAGAGAGAGAGAGAGAGAGAGAGAGAGAGAGAGGGAGATGGCGAGGGAGGGAGAGATATGGCCCCGTGGGAATAACAACATCCCAGGGGAAGGAGTAGGAATGCATGGTCCAGATTATGAGAAAGAAAGAGAGAGAGAGAGAGAGAGAGAGAAAGAGAAAGAGAGAGAGAGAGAGAGAGAGAGAGAGAGAGAGAGAGAGAGAGAGAGAGAGAGAGAGAGAGAGAGAGAGAGAGGAGAGAGGAGAGAGGAGAGAAGAGAGAGAGAGGAGAGAGAGAGGAGAGAGAGGAGAGAGAGAGGAGAGAGAGAGAGAGAGATGGCGAGGGAGGGAGAGATGGCCCCCGTGGGAGTAATTAACAACATCCCAGGGGAAGGAGGAGGAATGCATGGTCCAAACTTTGATTGGGAAGGAAGGGGGGTGGGGGAGTCAAGAGAATATGAACGATAATTTATTGGAAAATAAGAAAAGGAAATAGAAGGAGATGATCCGAGCCCCGCGTGGATACACATTTTGTGGAGTGACTGTACCAGGTCAAACTTCTTGCGAAAGCGAGTGAAGAGTGTGACATCTGGTGATTTTGAGACTTCAAGTTTTAAGTCTGTAAACACATGTGACAAAATCACCTCTCCGACGTGGTGTCTACAACTTGACCAGAGTAGTGCTCGACCAAGATGTTGCTGTATTGATACACATGCCGCAGAGACATGTCCAGTGTTTGATGCTGTTGTGTCAAACGCCATGTTTACAATAGAGTCTGCACAGTTCCATGATTCTAACAAGGTAGCTGTCAGGTCAGTAATGATATCACCAGACTTTCGATCTGTGCCAGGTTGGTACGATGGAACTCCCAAAAGTTTTATATATTGAGAAGTGCCTACAGCGATAGTGAGACGCTCTTCAAGCACATGCTGATTAGTCAAGGATTGTAGTAGTTTGGAGTCTCAATGTAGTGTGGCAAACTGTGGGGGAACCCACTGTTCCCTACAAGATGTTGCGATCTGCTGTCCAATTTTGCGCCGTGACCTATCAGTGGTTGAGTAGGAAGTTGACACTTTGCCAGGATCACCTCCTGCTTCCTCTATCAGTGCTGTGGTGAATGCTGCCTGTTGTGTCGGCGTCATTTTCATCCTAGTGGCGAGAGAAACAAGCTTTGGTCGTTTTAAAGCATCATTTTTGTCTTTTTGTCTTCTGTCGAATTTGAGTCTTGAGGTGGCCCACCTTAATGATTTTCAAAAAAAAAAAAAAAAAAATCATTGTAATATATTTACGAGACGCATATTTTAAGACTAGGTACAGGTCATTTGGTCAACGTAAGGGGTTTTGATGCACCCTAACGTACGTGCAGTAGCTACTTATATTTTTTTTTATATATCTATATCGTAATAATTAATGCTGCCTGCCGTGTACTCGAACGTAGTTTACTTAAGAGGATGATGTAAAGAAAAGCTGATTATGTACAATGTGTGTATGTGTGTGTGTTCCTCTCAAGGAGCGCCTGTGTGTATGTGGTGACATATGTCAGTCAGTAATCACTTCTAACATATATAATAACTTGCATAACTATTACTATTGAATTACAACTATTATCAAACAAGTGTAGCACGTATTATAACTTCCATACAGGATTTTTTCATGTACTTAACATTAAATGAACCAGTATATTTTTAGGAACATCTTAAACATATAATTATATATATATGTAATGTATATATGATTATATATATATATATATCTTTCCTGCCATGGTTCATCGTGAGAACCATGAACAGCTTGCACTCTCTTACCTCGAGTCAAGTAGGTCACAGGCCAAATGTATAGGTATCAGCCTTTTGTAAATGTCAACGACGCTTAGTAACACAAGAGAGAAGCGGACAGAAGCCGGAGGAGGAAGAGAGAACATCTCGGATCACGGCACTACCAGGACGCACCTCTCAAGCGCTCCTCCGAGACTCCCTGGCTGTGTTCACTACTAAATCTCTGGTTTAATATTCTATGTTCATTATTGGACTGACTTATGAATAAATGTGTACAAAACTGGACGTACCATTTTAACTTAGCCCAGATAAGTCTCTACAATTATACCGACTTATACATACAAACAGAACAACATGTGGTAGAGGTGTGCTCCCAAACACAACACATTAGAGACCTTTACAGATTTCATACTCTACATGATTTATTCTCTAATTTCACGAATGAAATTACATGCAAAATTATTAATGAAGTTTTGAATAGTTTTACCTAAGAAATGTATATTCTTTTCCGTTGATATTTTATTATTTTTGTTTTTCATAGGGACGCAATTACTTTTAAAAACACTGTGACTAGAAGGAATTTGATGATCTTGTCTGTAATTTTAATCATGTCAATATGTAGTAGACCTGCTTGTTGAATTTTGTGTGTTTAGTAGTTTATGGAGTTTTTTCTTTGTTGCAGTTTGTTACTCAAATTTGTGGGAAAGTTTCATTTTTGACAATATGTTTTGTCTATTTTATCAATGATATTATGTGTATTTTTTAATGCTATGGTCAATATCTATCTATCTATCTATCTATGTGTGTGAATTTGTGTGTGTGTTATGCCCTCATTTCCAGTCTTCGCTGAACTTTCTTTTTTTGTTTGTTTTCTTTTAAGTCAGAAAAATGTACTGCGACGTGTTCCATGTTTCTTTGTTGCCTTCACGTCCGTTTTCCATTAGCCAAAAAAAACCATTAGCAAAGGTCTCTCTCTCTCTCTCTCTCTCTCTCTCTCTCTCTCTCTCTCTCTCTCTCTCTCTCTCTCTCTCTCTCTCTCTCTCTCTCTCTCTCTCTCTCTCTCTCTCTCTCTCTCTCTCTCTCTCGTCTTTGCAAGTGGTATTTCGGTTCCGCGATAGGTGACGAGGCTTCCAAGCAGAACAAAGGTAGCGAACCTTCTGTTTCACGACACGTGCAAGGGTTAGGTGCATATCGGAAAAAATTAATACCGAAGGGATTTTCCAGCCATTTCGTCTCCACGTTGATACTCTTGGCTTTCAAGTTTCACGGAGGAGATGTAAGAGTATCAATTAACCTGAACTTTTTTTTTTTTTCTTACGTTTGAGCGTTAGCGCCTGTATGCTATTATTATTTTCCTTGAAGGCTCAGGTGGTTGGCCCTGAACGTTCTGGAGGGTCGTGATGATTGGCCCTCGCCCATGGTGGCGCAGGCTGGATTTTTATAGTGACACCTGTGGTTTATAGGTGAAGGTCCTGTTTTCTGTGATGGTCTGATCCTTAGTTTAGGCTCATGCTGCCACCTGATGTTCCCTCTGCTGCACTTGTAGGCGCAGAACAGGAATGCAGCATGCGGGTTTCGTCGGCCACTCAACGAGGAATTTTACAGTTCCTCATGTTTGGTGGGACTTGAACTCGGGACCTTGTGCTGACCTACCAGGCTCTTGTGTTAAAGATGGCCGAAAGAGTTGCCCCAGCAGAATTTGAACTCGGGACATCGAGCTCACCACTCCAAGACGCTAACCACTCGCCCACCGCCTCCCCGTATACATAGTGGATTTAGATGCGGTCTGTATACGTTGTTAACGGTTTTCAATGACCTTGTTATAACGTGTAAGTTTTGCTTGAGTGTGTGAAACCACAAACAAAACAGGTTATATAAAAACCTTGATGGTTATTCAAACGTAAGGGATGACTTTAGAGATAATGCTAGTTATGAAAAGTTTTATTCACGACCATTTAGCGACCGTTTATATGTTTGTAAAGAGGAAGACTGTTTTTTGATGTGGCTTAAATGGTCTGATTAACACACACACAAACACACACAAACACACACATACACATACACACACGCACACACACACACACACACGAACATACACCGCCTGCCTAGGCATGTGCTTTAGAGCACGTGTCAGTCCAATCCATGGTCACCTGTTCGATCTCTGTTTGGTCCCGGGGATTTTTCACTGATAAATGTGAGTGGTTACTTTCCCCCTTGAGGATGGGGATGGGTTGTGTGTGACATGTGAGGTCCCAGCATAACCCAAAGATCGAGCATCAAGCTCTTTCCAGGAGGATAAAAGTGACGACCGCGAGTCCGGCTCGCATAGGGAAGACCATATGTTAACGCACAAACACACACACACACACACACACACACACACACACACACACACACACACACACACACACACACACACACACACACACATGTACACACAATCTTACATTACCAAAAGATCGGTTATAATGATCTCCAAGCACGATCCGGAGGGTGAAACTGACGATCGCGAGTCCGCCTCACGTGGAGAAGACCATGGATGAATGAATGACACACACACGCACACACACACGGGCTGCCTAGGATAGCACTTTCACTTTATCACTTTTCAACATATAACTATCCTTCTTACGTCTGTTGAATACACCCGAGAATATATTGACCACCGCTGATGAGGCAATCGTCAGTTACTTACGGCTTTTATCACATTTGTGATAATGATTTTTATCATTATATTGATTGTCATTGTATTATCATTATATTGATAATGATAGCAATAATGATGATAATGAGTATGATGATGCCAAAATTAAACAGACATAATGATAATTGTAATAATTATAATAATAATAATAATAATAATAATAAAACACTAATATTAATAATATTAATAACAATGACATTAATGATAATGACATCAGTAGTATTTGAGAAATGCAATTTCACGTATCGCAAAGAGTATGTGCGGCTTCATGTCTGATATTTCGTGTGTGTGTGTGTGTGTGTTTGTGTGCGCGTTCCTGTGTATGTGTGTGTGTGTGTGTGTGTGATACTATGTGTGTGCGCGTGCTTGTGTGCGCACTCCTGTGTATGTTTATGTGTGTGTGTGGTGTGTCTGATACTATGTGTGTGTGTGTGTGTCTGATACTATGTGTGTGTGTGTGTGTTTGGGGTGTGTGTGTGCGTAGTCGCCGCGGTGATCGGACGTCTTTTTGTGCGCTCCGCGGAACATGGACCTATACAGGGGTTTGCTTGCAAAATGGGAAGTATACCGGAAAATAACCTACCTGCAGCAGATACCTACTGTTCAGTGTGCAACACAGAATGCATATTAGAAGCTCTAAAGTGCCAAAGGTGTAAGAAATTCATACACACAGACTGTACTCGTCTTCCTGTGTACGCCATAGTGAGCTTTTTCAACACCAGGAGTCACTGCACCTGTGAGGACTGTGCACGAACGCAGATCAGTGACCATGGAGATGGACAGTTTGCTTTGGTGTATGCCTTATTATAAAAGGAAAAAGAGACTAAATTAAAACTTAAAAACAGTGAAGAAAATAAAAACAGTGAGAATGAAGATAGCGACAACCTGTTTTAACAGTTCAGAACCTGCTTCGGAGCATGACTCTGAAGACCACAGGGACACCACCACCACTCAAGGTAAAAACCCTAGTCAAACTCAAACTGTCAAAGTGACCACAAAACAAAGAAAATATGTAACTACTACAAACAGAACTGTTGTAAGTTTGGTCTTACGGATCGTGACTGCCCCTATGTGCATCCAAAACTGTGCAATAAATTTAAAGCACATGGTCGGGATTCCATTAGGGTTTGCAAAGAGTGCAACACATGTCCTTATCTACACCCTCTCATCTGTTATGGCTCGGAGAGAAGGCGTGAGTGTTTCAATTTACAGTGTAAAAGATTACATTTGAAGGGCACCCGCCGCTACCCATCTCATGAACAAAGTACCGAACACGTAACAACCGGACAACCACCACCTAGTCGTTTGAACACGAGTGTACCGAATTCTCAAACACAAAGTGCTTCGACGAATTTTATGAGACACCAAACCGAAAATACTCAGACTGATACTACGGTATATCTTTTAGTGCAGCAGATGCAGCAATTGCAGCAAGCACAGCAACAAATAGTTCAGATGCTAAAAGTAATGCCATGACAGTGGAGCGCTCACCCACCACAGTGGTCCCAACAACATCCAAGTCCACCAGTGACGTACCTTACAAGATGATTACACTTAACAGTGCAGACCTCACACTTTATAAAAAGAGGCGGAAATAAAAATTTATAATTATGCTCACTTCAGAACCGACAGAGGCAACCAAAGGGAAAAAGGCGGCGTCATCACATATATGACGAATCACCTTGCAGCCGAAGTTCTTTTCTCTGAATCTAATTCATATACAGAGGCTCAGGTTGTGTACATACAACTTAATGCCATGATTTATATAAATATTTATAGACAACCAGCATGTCCGACGGGTAAACTCTCTGAGCCATTAACAAGGTTGAAAGTATTGTTAGACAATTATTTACCTCCACCCATGCCTACAGTATTGCTCTCTGGAGATCTAAATGTTCCATTACTTGACTGGAATTCGGAAACTATCTACGGCGGAGCAGATGACATGCGTGTTCAGGCTGAAGCATTCCTACGCTTCGCCCAAGACCTCTCTGTCTGACACAAATAATGACCAATACCCGCACTAGAGGTGACAATAATTATACTCGACGTGGTATTCACCTACAATGATCTTTTCCATAATTTCACAGTTGACACAACAAACCTCTCGGATCACAACATCGTAACCCTGACAACAACCATGACAGATACCAAACATCACCGTGACTTCAGCCCAGAACAGCACACGGCGGTGAGATTTAATCACTTGAATTTCTTCAGTGAGTCCATCTGCTTGGATAACTTTAAAAGATACCTTAATCAAGTGGACTGGCAACTTGAAATGAGCAATTCTGACCCTGAGGTTCAGTACAACAACTTCCTAAGTAGATGCCATGAAGTTTGTGAAAAACATGTACCCATAAGAAAAACAGCATCCAAGAAAAGTATACCAAGGGATCGCAAAGTACTTATGCGTAAGCGTACGAAGCTTAGAAAGAAGTTGAGGCAAAGTGACAATACAACAACAAGACATCGACTAAAAGACAAGATCAACACTTTAGATGAAAAACTTAAGGGGACCGCCCACCCTAAATCTTGTTTACTGATGGATATTACTGCAAGTTTTATGAGTTATTTAGGGCTAAGTAAGGACATCAAAACATAAGTCTCATTTAGATTTGGCAAATATTTTTTTGCAAAATAAAATAAATAAAAAAATAAAAAAAATTAGGCTGATTTGAATTGCTTTCAACTGTAAGATTATTGGTGGATTACTTTTAATTTAAAACCATTAACTCTTCTACTTATGACGAAAGGTTGTATAGAGTGGTTTTTCTTTATCTTTCTTTATCACCAAGAAATAAAATTTTGGAAAAGTATGAAAAATTTCCCCAAAAAATCAGTTTGAAACACTAGTGCCATGTTCCTAATTGACATACACAAAAAACTCTACGATAGTTTTCTTCGTTTATTATCCAGCTATCCATTGATACCTCAAATGTAAAGATCGGATAAAAACTGATGAAGGAGTAGGAAATTGTATAAGAATAACTTTCATTTTTCAGAAACGAGCGCAAAATTTTTGTTGTTGTTGACTAAGTGTTACGTCAGTAAACCCTATAAGGGTTTTATTGGTTCCATTTCACTTTTGAGGCAAAAAAAACATTATAATTGATATTTTATCGTCTAAACAGATGTAAACAAACGAGGCGTGGCACTCGCGTGGTGCGAGAGGGGGGGGGAGGGAGATTTAAACCCCTTTAAATATCCTTTTATGGGACAAACTATATATCAGTGTGTTGCCCAAGGCCACAGCTACCATTATATGACTTGAAAGGATTTTCGATTTTTTTCATGAATTTTTGATATATTCAGGGTGGGCGGTCCCCTTAAACTCAGTTGAAGCTGAGACAGCTCGGAGAGAAGAACGGATTTTAGCATGTATTAAAACTAGGCCTAAGTATTTTTACAAATATGCTGTATCACAATCAAAACTAAGAGTCGGTGCTGGTCCCCTGAAAAACTCAAGCGGTCGAATCAACGAACCCCAGGGGATCGCCGAGGAACTATCACGGCATTATGAGGGAGTCTTCAGTACCCCACGGCAAGATCAAATAATACACTCATCCAAAGATTTCTTTAAAACCGCAGATCCTTCATTGAGCATAACAGACATCAATTTTTCTACATCGGACATACACGAAGCAATTAAAGATATCAACACCAACGCAGCAGCTGGCTCAGATCAATTTTCAGCGAAGCTTCTCAAGAATTGCGCCACAGAGTTGAGCATCCCCTTGTATATTTTGTACAGAAACTCCCTTAATCTAGGTGTCATAGCACATGAATTGAAATGTGCTAGAATTACACCTATTTACAAAGGGGAATCGAGAGCTGAAGCAAATAACTATAGACCTGTTGCTTTAACTTCACACATCACAAAAACTTGAGAAATTAATAGCGAAGGAAATGTTCTCTTATCTTGAGGATAATGACAAAATGAACCAAGATCAACATGGCTTTCGTTCCAGCCACTCATGCCTTTCAAAATTACTCGCCCATCATGAACAAATTCTTAGAGCACTTGAACACAATAAAGATGTGATCTACCTAGACTTCGCAAAGGCATTCGATAAAGTGGACCACGGCATATTGCTGCATAAAATAAGAAGCCTGGGTATATCGGGAAAACTCGGAGTGTGGTTGCATTCTTTCCTCACCCACCGAGAACAATTTGTAATAGATGGTGCAGTATCCCAGATGTCTGGAGTCACTAGTGGAGTACCACAGGGGTCAGTCCTCGGCCCCCTACTCTTCCTCATACACATCTCTGATATCAACAAACATGTTCAACACTCGTCCGTCGCCTCCTTCGCAGATGACACCCGTGTGTTAAAGGAAGTGTCCTTACAAGCCGACGCCGACTTACTCCAAACAGACCTTGCAGCGCTTTACTTGTGGGCAGAACAGAACAATATGTCCTTTAATAACAATAAATCTGAACACGTGAGTTACGACACTGACCGAAGAACTAACAATGGGTACACTTACACAGCACATGACGGATCTCACATTAACAACAAGGAACTTATAAGAGACCTCGGTGTTACCCTCAGTTGTGCTTGCAGCTTTACTACTCACATAGTAAATGTAACAAAGAAAGCACGAAGTCAGGTTGGCTGGATTCTGCGTACCTTTCGGACCCGTGACACACTGCCCATGCTGACGCTCTATACAAGTCACTCGTCATGACCTTGTTGGAATATTGCTGTCAGCTGTGGAGCCCGTGGAAGGTCGGAGAAAAGCAGTCACTCGAAGCTGTGCAGCGGTCATTTACCAGTAAAATCTCTTCTGTTCGACACTTAGATTACTGGGACAGGTTGGAGAAACTCAACCTGTTTTCACTGGAGAGATGCAGAGAAAGGTATGCCATTATATATATTTCTAAAATATTAATGGGCAGTACAATTAATAACCTTAACATACGTATTAACAACCATCAACGACTGGGCCGACTCTGTCACATTAAAAGGACACATCCCTGAGCAGCCACAAGAGTCAAGATGTTGAAAGAGAACGCCTTTGCCACCAGAGGGCCTCGCCTATTCAATGCTTTACCAAGACATCTGCGTGACTCAAACGAACGATGTCTGGAGAGCTTCATGTATAAATTGGATATATTTCTGCGGACAATCCCCGATCAACCCAAGCTGCCCCATTACCACCTCGGCGCCGCCAGCAACAGCATTATAGACCAGCTGGCGCAGAGAGACCATGCTGGCGCAGAGACGGGCAGACGGAATGTACTAGTGGCGGCGCATCAGCGTGGCCACGGGCACCAAAGTGTTTTGTGCCTATAACCAAAGACACTCTACTACAAGATACCTCACTCGGACTCCCTCCAATGCAATTTCTGTTATCCACCGACGGTGGCGCCGCCGTGCGGCAAGTGTTGTACCAGTCTGCTGGCCCATTCACTTGCTGCATATGACTATCATATAGAATATGGTTTATCAGTATATTTGATATACAATATATAATATATATGATATATCTCCGTAAATGTTTGTTCTATTATAATATCAAATAAAAAACAGTAAAACACACTAAAGAAATGCCATTACGAGACTCAGAAGAAATATGCTTGAACTTAATATTCACTTAAACTCTTCGCCATTTAAAACTTTACGAGTCAACTTTTAACATGAAACATATCAATAGAAGCGCAATTTTATTAGCTTTCCATTGATATGTTTCGTTTTCTGATAAATGAACTAGAACCATGCATACATTTGCGTTAAATAAATCAATAAAATCCTCAATCGGGTAATTTTCCCGATTGATGATGTTATTTATTTAGCAAATTTATGCATGGTGCTAATTCATTTATCAGAAAACGAAATATATAAGTAAATAAATAACATCATCAATCGGGAAAATTACCCGATTGATGATTTTATTTATTTATTTAACGCTAATTAATGCATAGTTCTAATTCATTTATCAGAAAATTAAAAATATCAATGAAAAGCTAATAAAATTGCCCTTCTATTGATATGTTTCATGTTAAAAGTTGACTCACAAAGTTTTAAATGGCGAAGCATTTAAGTGAATATTAAGTTAATGCATATTCTTGAGAGTCTCGTAATGGCATTTCTTTAGCGTGTTTTACTGTTTTTTATTTGATAATATTATAGAACACACATTTACGAGGATTACAGTATATCATCATATATACTGATAAACCATATTCTATATGATAGTCATATGCAGCAAGTGAATGGGGCCTGGGCCAGCAGACTGGTTAACTCCTGCCGCATGGCGGAGGTCGATTTCACGCGCACCACAGGGCACCCGGAGTGAGGTATCTTGTTGTAGAGTGTCTTTGCTATAACTACGTTCCACAGGATCCACAGGTATGTGTGTGTGTGTGTGTGTGCGTGCGTGTGTGTGTGTGTGTGTGTTGTGTGTGTGTGTGTGTGTGTGTGTGTGTGTGTGTGTAAATAGACCGACATTCCACACCAAGATTAGGCTCGTCTCTGTGTATTCGCGGACAAAACACACACACCACGCCTCGTTGGCCCAACACATGGCACACCCGGAAATCTGTTAAAAAGTAGGATTATAATATTGTGTTTGTTCGTGCTGGACCCAACAACCAACGGATTTCCTTGTTTTTCTCCCTATGAAAAATGTAAATAATTATACATATTACAGTTTTGGATATAATTTCATCACACTTGCATTACATACAATCGAATACTTTCACATATACAATTGAATACACATACTGTACATATACTATAATGTACATACTGTACATTTATACTGAACGAATTTACTCATATATAATACAGTCAAACAGTAAAGACATATCGAATACAACATCATATACACTCGAATACAGTCACATAAACAATCAAACACAGTCAACTCATTAACATTACAACGCGCCCTTCTTCCTCACACATATATAGATAAGCATAAAAAAATACATAAATTAACTTAATAAGGTGTGTCTACTTCCACATCACAAAGCAGCATTAGTAAAAGAATATTAGCTTATAGTTCCAAACCAGAAATGTATATTGCTCCCATAAATATATAGTTTTGATATAGACAGATACTTACTCACTTCCTCGAAGACAATTATACTGACGAAGTGTTTATGAAAAGCAAATATAGCTGCTTCACTCCACCTGATTTATCTCTCCCTCTCATGCTGCACAAAGTTCCTTACCAAGTTAAGTTACATACTGAAGATTTATCCCAACCTTGTTACCTACGAAACACCTCTATTGATGTTATTCTTTTTGCTCAATATCTCAGATTTATTTAGCAACACTGGTTACAATCTGAACTCTGATTTTATTGTTCTTCCCCTTGCATCACGGGTTTCCTTCCCTTGATCCTTACCTTCAGAGTTTTTCTTTTTGTCCTTTTTTGGTGGAATTTGTTTTGAAAACTTTGCTTGGTTTGGTTGATTTTGTAAGAGCAACACACACACACACACACACACACACACACACACACACACACACACACACACACACCACACACACACACACACACACACACACACACACACACACACACACACACACACACACACACACACACACACACACACACACACACACACACACACACACACACACACACACACACACACACACACACACACACACACACACACACACACACACACACACACACACACATATACACACACACACACACTCTCTGGTGGTCTCACCGCCACGATGGTCAAGTTGATAGCGTCCTGGCCTGCTATTCTGTGGTAGCCGGTTCGAATCCTCACTGCTCCCGGGGATTTTTCACTGACAAATTAGGGCGGTCACTGTTCCTCTTGAGCAAGGGGATGGGTGTGTGTGGTCCCAACATTGCCCAAAGATCTGTAATAATGAGATCCAAGCTCGCACCGGGAGGGTGAAACTGGCGATCGCGAGTCTGCTTCGTGTGGACAAGACCATGGGTGAATAACACACACACACACACACACACACACACACACACACACACACACACACACACACACACACACACACACACACACACACACACACACACACACACACACAGTCACACACACGCACAGTGTCACACACACACACACACACACACACACACACACACACACACACACACACACACACACACACACACACACACACACACACACACACTAACACTAACACTAACACACACACACGCACACACACACACACGGTGCGATAAATAGATGAATAACAAAATAATGTTATACCACACCATGTATGTAAATGTTTTCATTTTTCGTCGCTTGTATTATACGCCTCGTGTAATCGTTATTAAGTTATTCATGCGGTGATGTAGGCGTGAGAGGTATTACCACCCACACCCGACTCATTATATCATCATCCACCTCACCAATAAAACAATAAATTCCTAAACAAACAAACAAATATACAAATGAATCTCTCCTTGTGTAATAATGTGTGTGTGTGTGTGTGTGTGTGTGTGTGTGTGTATGTGTGTGCGTGTGTATGTGTATGTGTGTATGTGTGTGTGTCATTCACCAACGGTTTTGTCCACGCAAACAGGATTTGCGATCACGTGTTTCACCCTCCTGGAGCGAGCTTGAAACTCAGTATGACCGATCTTTGGGTAATGCTAGTGCCTCACACACCACATACCCCTATCCCCTTGTTAAAAGGGGGACAGTAACCGGCCGAATATGTCAGTGAAAAATATCGGGGAGCAAGCAAGGATTCGAATTGGCTACATAACAATAACAACATAAGAAAATAAGGAAGCTACAAGAAGCCGCTAGACCTACACGTGGTAGTTCCTGTTACTTAACACTACCTACATCCACCTTTCATCCCCATCCATAAAACTATCTAGCCTCCTTTTAAAGCTCCATATTGACTCCTTACTAACTACTTGACGACTAAGTCCATTCCAATCATTTACCACCCTATTTGTGAACCAGTTTTTCCTTATTTCCTTTTTAAATTACGCTTTTCCAGTTTGAGTCCGTTACTTTTTGTTCTACCCTGGTTACTTAATAGCCGTAATAACTTTTCCTACCTCTTCTTTATTATATCCCTTTAACCACTTAAAAACTTATATAAGATCGCCCCTTATTCTACGCCTCTCGAGTGAGTGTAAATTTAATAGCTTCAATCTTTTCTCATAACTAAATTTACACAGCCCGTGTATAATTTTGGTCATCCTTCTCTGCACTGATTCTCACACGGCTATATCTATCCTGTAATATGGAGACCAAAACTGAACCGCATAGTCTAGGTGAGGTCTAACTAGAGCTAAATAAAGGTTTAGAATAACCTCAGCACTTCTACTTTTAACACTCCTGGTAATGAATTCCTTACACACTATTAGCTCGATTTCTAGGCTCAATACATTGATTCCTAGGACGGAGGTCTGAGCTTACCCTCACTCCCAGATCTTTCTCACCTTCTGATATTTTCAGTGATGCATTACGTATAGTGTACCTATTACCTTGATGTTTTCTACAAACATTAATTTCGCTACACTTATCAATATTAAATTTCATCTGCCACCAGACTACCCACATATATAATTTATCTAAGTCTCCCTGCAATATGTTTACACCAGACTGTGATATAATCATCCTACCTACCTTAGTATCAACAGCAAACTTGCTGATACCACTGCTAATCCCACTATCTAAGTCGTTGATGTAAATCAAAAATAGTAATGGACCCAAAACAGACACTTGTGGAACCCCACTTGTTACCTGCCCCGATTCAGATTTATAACCATTAATTGTAACCCTTTATATCACTTAGCCAAGATCTAATCCAAAGAAGAACCTTCCCACCTTTGCCATGTGCCTTAAGCTCTCTCGTGTGGTACCTTGTCGACTGCTTTATTAAAGTCCATGTTTATCATAATTCTCATCAGTATCTGCTGTCTTATAAACTTTCCTATAAAAACTCAATAAATGGCTGAGACATGATCTACCCTTGGTCAACCCATGTTGTCAATCATTTATCAAACTATGTTTTTTTAAATGCTCTACTGGTTTTTTTAAATAACATATGCCAATAATTTACCTACCACTGACGTCAGATCACTACCACCACATAATTAATGGCTAACCACAGAAGGCGCGCCAAACATCTATCCACTGGACCATCGTGGTGTGTTTGTGTTTATGTGTGTATGTGTGTGTGTGTGCGAGTGTGTGAGTGTGTGTCTGTGTATGATAGGTGTTTTGTGTGTGTGTGTGTGTGTTGAGGATGTTCCTGTGTGCCGAATCCTCATTATCTATTTCATTTATATTATATTCCCGTGTTGAGGTTTTCGTACAATGTTCCTTCCAGGTCATCATGCTTCAGTCAGTCCATGTCAGGTATTAGTGGTTGTGTTTGGGAAGCTGAAGAAGTTTTTTGGGTACTGAGTATCTTAAAGTAATCGTCCAGGCCCATTTTTGTTTGCCTAATTATGTTGAATACACATTCAAAACACCTAATCCATCAAAAATAATTGATTTCCAGGCCTTATTTCCGTAAAAACATTACTTTTGCAAAAAGCGCGCGTAAAAAACTTTCTTCCCTCCAACAGGGCTACGAATATTATTGATGACGTCACACCAGGAGCGGAGAATGTAAACAACAGTCGTCTGCCTGTGTGACACCTGTCGGCAAATGTGATGATGAGCGATTGTACTTCGGTGTGAGACAGTGAATTTGTCGCTGTGACAGATCTAGAGTACGATGCTCAATCTGAGACAGAAATAAATTACGCTGCTCGCGTAAATGAGGAAAACGAACCTCAGATTGTGATGGGCTATGCTATGGTGTGTGGCTACGGAATGTGTGGGTGGGTGGGGGGTGATGTAGACAGTGTGACATGCCAGGCAAGGGAGTGTTGTTGACTGGTTTGTGTTGCAGACTGCCATACAAGGCTACGCTATTGTGTGTGGCTACGGAATGTGTGGGTGGGTGGGGGGTGATGTGTCCGCCGCACAAATTTCTTCCACAGATTTAACGTCGTCGTATCAGTCGGAAACGTGTGCAAACTTCTCTGGAAAGCACAGCTGTCTTACTGCACCCATAAAGGATGCATGCATGTGGCATATCGCAAAAAAAATCTATCAGAAACTCCTAAAATTTTCAAGTACTATATATTAATCTCTTTTGTTTACGTGCTTCTGGGTTAGCGCGGGGAGAGGAGGCTTCCTGATGTGACGTCACCGAGCCGTGGCGCATCGTCTGCAAGCCTTGAGGAGCGTTTTGAGAGCTCGGGGAATTTGCAGATTTTGACAGAAAAGTGACAACATATTGTTGATATACTCGCTAATGGCTACAATTTTATTGCATTAAATCAGGAATGATGAAATGGTCTGGACGATTACTTTAACATTATTAAACTTTCGTTCTTGTTTGTCTTGCATGGCTTTTATTTTGTCATCACGTCTCATCAACATGTCTTCTGACCCCCCCCCCCCCTCTCCTCTCTCTCTCACTCTCTCTCTCTCTCTCTCTCTCTCTCCTTCTCTCTCTCTCTCTCTCTCTCTCTCTCTCTCTCTCTCTCTCTTCTCTCTCTCGTCTCTTCTCTCTCTCTCTCTCTCTCTCTCTCTCTCTCTCTCTCTCTCTCTCTCTCCTCTCTCTCTCTCTCTCTGCTCTTTCTCTCTCTCTCTCTCTCTCTCTCTCTCTCTCTCTCTCTCTCCTCTCTCTCTCTCTCTCTCTCTCTCTCTCTCTCTCTCTCTCTCTCTCTCTTCTCTCCTCTCCTTCGATCATTCACCTTTACCCTTTCGATTTCCAATCTTTCATCCATTTTTTCACCCATTGATCAACCACTATCTTCTCCATTTTTAGAGATTTGTATTTTTTCTTTTTCCGGCCGTACAAATTTGACCTCTCTTGTAGAATATTAAGAAATACATCCTGTATCAAATCATCCCATACACACATCTCCGCTTTCTCGTTTCCTCGTATAACATCCGTCCCCAGGGACTCTCGATGTATTCTTGCTAACTATCATCATGCTATTCATTGATTTATAGGAGAAGGTGGACTCGTTTATGCACACACATTATTCTTATATTTAATGTCTTCTGTAAGCGTGTATTTGCGTGTATCTATCTGCATTTGTCATTTCTTAAAGATCTCTTTTATTAACTAACTTCATTTACTTTTAATATATTATATATATATAATATATATATATATTTTATAATATATATATATATATATATATATATATATATATATATATATATATATATATATAATATATATATATATATATATATATATATATATATATATATATATAATATATATATATATATATATATATATATATATATATCAAGAGATGTATCGGATGTGAAAGTTCAGAGATCCGCGTATGCGGATGTGTTAGGCGATCTCAGCCACTTTTCTAGGCCATCTCATCAATGCTGACGGTATTCAGACGTCACAAGACAAAGTCAGCGCTGTAACGAAGTACCCTACATCTACCAACGTCGAATAAATGCGCAGTTTCATAGGCCTCCGTTCGTATTATAGGTGATTCATAAGAAAGTATACCGCCGTCGCATTTCCACTCTCTTCAACTTTTTTTTTTAAATGTGCCTTTCCACTTGTCGTAGAGTCAGGATAAAGCCTTCGCTGCTCTTAAGCTCTTAAAATATCGGCAGAAGCTGGCAAAAGAAGCAACATTGCAGCGGTGATTTAAAAATTGAAGACAGTCAGTCAGAGGAGCGGAGTTGACGAGACGAAAAACTATTGACTCAGCCCTGTTTAGGAGAGCTGTATGAATGGATCCCCACTAAATATGTGAGACATATACTTCATACATGGGCGGATAAGGACCCTGTAGAAAGCAAACAACTGGGAGGGAGAACAAAATGACGCAAACGCTACATACCACCTAACTTCTTAGGAGCTGTTTTAGCAAGAGATGAAATGTGAGTTTTCCAGCTCAGATTTTTTAGTAAAGGATAGTCCAATAATGTTCTTTGTGGAAGAGGGATACAGTTGAGTGTCATTGAAGAAGATGGGATAGTTGTCTGGTAGGTTTTGTCGAGTAGATAGGTGAAGAAATTGGGTTTTTTAGGCATTGAACAAAATAAAGTTTGCATTGCCCCAATCATAAATTATAGAAAGATCAGAGATTAGGC
>JACEEZ010009747.1:104482-109482 GCA_016584305.1 Chionoecetes opilio | reverse complement strand
TCCAAATGAAATGTCCATCATGTCGCCGCTACTGTCCTCGCCTCGACCTGCCGCACTAACACTGACCTCGTGCTAATAACATGTACACGTTTGCTTACTCGCATTGGGTGAATAGCATCCTGTCATTACATTTATATGTACGCAACGATATCACTTCCCCTTTTCCCACGGTCTGAAATCTTCACAATTTTCTACCTTCTGGCTTCGACTTTAATGTTACTCTTTTACTAAATTGATATTGTTGTATATCTCTCACCTAACTTCTCAGACTAAGTAAAATTCTTTGACTATTTAACATACAACGTGGGGCACATCTCATCTCATTTTCCATATGCAGAAATCTCCATTCTTCGGGATTTCAAAGTTCACCACCAGCATTTGATATCATCTTCTTTCACTGACTAACCTGATGAACAAGCCTACACATTTTTTTTATCCTTCAATACCTAGACCAGCTGGTGTAGCACCCTATCCGTATTCCTGGCCGCCTTGGAGACACGTCCAACATTCTTGACCTTTCCCTAACATCTGATTACATTCTGCTTACTTTGTTGAACTATTCTCTCCGTTGGGCTCCTCCGATCACAATCTTATTTCTGTAATCTGTCATATCGCTTCGGTGCTGCCTCGGGACTCACCTAAGCAGAGGTGCTACTAGCATTTCAACTCACCTAAGTGGGAACATCTAAGGCAGTACTACTCTGATTTTCTATAGAAAGATTATTGCTTCCATGTCAGAGACCAATATTTTTGACCAGAGTGCATAACTGAGGTCATTGTCTCTGGCATGGATACATACATCCCACACTCTTTCTCGAATCCTATGGCCAGTAAATCTTGGTTTAACTATGCTTGTTCTCATGCTCTCCAAGATAGAGAGGCGGCTTACAGACGGTACCGTAACCATCCATCTCCTGAAACTCATGCCCTTTATGTTTCTGCCCGTAATCATCCCAAATCTTTGTTTCAACCTACCTAAAACTGCTATATCAATAGAAAATGTCAAAATCTTTGTGGATCTAATTCCTCTCGTGACTTCTGGGATCTTGCAAAAAATATCTCCAACAGTTTTTCTTCTTCATCATTCCCTCCTATGCTTCACCCAGATAGCACCACAGCTGTCGCATATTTATAAAGCTGAACTCTTTGCTCAAACTATTGCTAAAAATTCCACTCTGGTTGATGAAGGGCTTGTTCCTCCTCCTCCATCCTCTTACTATATTATGCCTGTGATCCTTCGTAACGATGTTTTCTTCGTAACGATCTTTCTGGCCTAGATCCTCGGAGAATTACGGTACTTACGGTGTTCCACTTATTGTTCTCAAAAACTGTACCAATGTGCTTGCACTCTGCCTGGTAAAACTTTTTCGTCTTTCTCTATCTACTTCCACCTTTCCTTC
Organism: Chionoecetes opilio; assembly: GCA_016584305.1. Classification (NCBI taxonomy): domain Eukaryota; kingdom Metazoa; phylum Arthropoda; class Malacostraca; order Decapoda; family Majidae; genus Chionoecetes; species Chionoecetes opilio. The sequence goes on along the minus strand of JACEEZ010009747.1, from coordinate 108,082 downwards.
TTGCTGACGGTTTGCTCACATTCAACCTGTTCCTAGTAAGAGTGATCGTTCTAATCCTTAAAAATACAGTCCTATAACTTTGACTTCCTGCCCTTCTAAAGCTTTTGAATATCTACTTAATATGAAGATTCTTAAGCATCTGCTCACAATCTTCTATCTGATCGTCAACATTGTTTCCGTAAAGGGCGATCTACTGGCGAGCTTCTAGTTTTTCTAACTGAATCTTTATTATCCTCCTTTAGGCGTTGCGGGGAAACTTTTGCTGTTGCCTTTGATATATCAAAAGGTTTTGATAGATTTTGGCACAAATCTATATTTTTTAAATTACCCTCATTCGGTTGAATCCATCCCTCTGCACCTTCATTTTCAGTTTCCTTTCAAATCGTTATATTGCAGCTACTGTAGACGATAATTGTTTTTCTCCTAAGTTTATCAATAGTGGTGTTTCTCAGACGTTGGGCTGAGTACTTTGGGCAGTTGTTCACGGTGGACCCTCCAACTGAGCAGCTTCACACTGCTGGGTTACAGGCAGTGGATGTCGATCCTCCCATTGGCGAAACCGCACCCTCTCGACGAGGTCAGAGAGGCTGTATCAAAGTTGAGGGGTGGAAAGGCAGCTGAAGTTTGTAATATCAGTGCGGAGCTCCTCAAAGCTGGGGGTGATGCCATGATCCGAGGGTTGCATGCTGTCCTGACTGCCGTGTGGCAATCAGGTACCATTCCTCCTGACTCGAAAAGGGGGCTGGTCGTCCCTATCTGGAAAGGAAAAGGGGACCGTCATTACTCCAACAATTACCGAGGTATTACACTGCTCAGCGTGAAAGGCAAGGTGCTTGCCCATCTATTGCTGACACGGATCCACAGTCATCTGATGAAGCATCAGAGACCTCAGCAGTCTGGGTTCACGCCTGGTAAGTCAACAACGGACCGTATCCTAGCGCTTCGTGTCCTGGTGGGACGCCGACGTGAGTTTCGACAGGGGATGCTTGCAGCCTATGTTGATCTCAAGAAGGGATTTAAATCAGTGCTGTGTGAGTCACTCTGGGATCTTCTGCGACTTCGAGGGATTCCTGCAAGGACTATTGGTTTGATGACTGGTCCGTATTCTGGGACTGAGAGTGCTGTGAAGTGTGGGGGAGGTGTATCCAGCTTTTCTCCTGTTAATACAGGAGTGAGGCAAGGGTGCGTCCCTGCCCCATCACTTTTCAACATTTGTATGGACTGGGTATTGGGCAAAGTTGTAGATCAAAGTGATTGTGGAACATCCCTCGGCAACACAAAGAGCACTGACATTGTTTTTGCCAATGATGCAGAAATCTTTGCTGAGTCGCTGGAGGTCCTGGTGATGGCTCTCGAGGCGCTGCACGAGGAGGCAAAGCCTTTGGGACTTGAGGTCTCCTGGCTTAATACCAAGGTCCAGGTGCTTGGAAGCTTACTAGATGAAACACTACAGTCTGTTCATGCGTGCGGCGAGGACATTGAGATCTTGGAAAGTTCTACATACCTTGGTAGCGCAGTCCATAATGACGGCGGGTCACGCCAAGAAGTCTTACGGCGGATTGGCATAGCCCACGGTGTTATAGACTCGCTCAGCAGGAGTATTTGGCGTTGTCGGTACCTGTCCAGGAGAACAAAGATCCGGATCTTCAAGTCGCCTGTGATCCCTGTCTTACTCTATGGTTGTGAGACATTGACACTAAATAGCGACTTGAAGAGACGAATTGATGCCTTTGGCAATAAGTGTCTTCGCAGAATCATGGGGTATCGCTAAGATGATTACGTGTCAAAGCAGCGATTGCACCGTGTAACTGAATCGAGGCCTATTACCTGCATAATCCTTCAGCGCCAACTTCGGCTATATGAGCATGTGGCACGCTACCCTGAAACCGATCCTTTCCATCGGGTTGTATCTGTAAGAGACAATCCGGCGTGGAGGAGGCCAAGGGGGCGCCCACAAGGCTCATGGCTGGGGCAAGTTGATGTTTCTTGTCGAGAGCTGCTTGGTATGGGAAAGGAGCCTGCATGGGGACTCGCGCGTGGTGACCCCCGGGAGTGGCGTCGTAGGGTGGGCGAGGCGACGCGCCCCCCGGCGTATGCCCACAATGATTGATTGATTGTTTCTCAGAGTTCTGTCCCATCACCTACTCTCTTTCTATTGTTTATCAATGGTCTTCTAAGTTTAACTCAATACCCTATCTACTCCTACGCTGATGATTCTACCCTGCATTTTTCAACGTCATTCATTAGACGTCCAACTCAACAGGAACTAAGTGATTCGCGGAGGGATGCCACATAGCGTCTAACTTCTGATATTTCTATATATTCTAATTGGAACAAAGCAAACCTAGTTTTGTTCAATGCCTTAAAAAACCTAATTTCTTCACCTATATACTCGTCAAAACTAGACAACTAGACAAGTTGTTCTAGACAACTATCCCCTCTTCTTCAATGACACTTAACTGTCTCAATCTGTCTTAAGTGTATCAATAATGGTGTTCCTCAGGGTTCTGTCCTATCACCCATTCTCTTTATATTATTAATAATGATCTTCTAGGTATAAATCAAAGCCCTATCCACTCCTACGCTGATGATTCTACCTTGCATTTTACGCAGTCATTTATTAGATTTCCAACTCAACAGGAACTTAGTGATTCACAGAACGATGCCACAGGTCGCCTAGCTTCTGATCTTTCAATATTTTCTGATTGGAAGCAAACCTTGCTGGATTCAATGCCTCAAAAACCCCATTTATTCACCTATTTACACGTTTAAACCTTCCAACCAACTATCCCCTCTTCTTCAATGACACTTAAGTGTCTCCTTCTACAATGAACATTCTTGGGCTATTCTTTACTAAAAATTTGAACTGGAAATCTCACATTTCATCTCTTGCTAAATCCACTTCTAAGAAGTTAGGGTGTCCTGTGGCGTCTGTGTCTTTATTTTTCTCCCCTCCCAGTTGTTTGCTATGTACAGGGGCCGTATCCGCCCATGTTTGGAGTATGCCTTTCATATTTGGGGGGATCTACTACTCATAAAGCTCTCCTAAACGGGGTTTACTCAAAAGCTTTTCGTCTCATCACCTCCCCTACTCTGACTGACTCACTTCAATCTTTAAATCACCGTTGTTTTCATGCTTACTGCTCTTCTGAAACTGCTAACTACATGCCTCCCCACTCCCGCGGCCTCGCTGCCAAAGACTTTCTACTCATTCTCATCCCGACTCTGTCCATCTACCTAATGCAAGTGTGAATCAGTATCTTCACTCTTACATCTCTTTCACTGGTAAACTCATAACTTTTGTCTTGTTCCTTTCTTCCACTGTTCTACGACCTAAATATTTTCAAGAAAGGTGTAACAAGACACTTCCCGAACTAAATTGGCCCACCACTCCTTCTTTATTCTCTTACTGTCTTATGTATATAGACTAGCAACTTAAAGGGTTTTTTGTTACATTTTTCCCCTGGCCAGTCCTTTGTGATGTAAAAGGAAACCAAAATACTTGGTGTTTATATTTAGCCCGCGCTGGTAATATGATCGGATTCTACACATCCATCATTATGGTATTTAATATATCTATTCACAAGAGTATTTAACGAT
>JACEEZ010009747.1:82500-98248 GCA_016584305.1 Chionoecetes opilio | reverse complement strand
ATAATACAACAATTCCTGGAAAAAACTACATTTGGTGCTGAGGTTGTTAAACTCTTCTAGTCATGGATGACTTATTTCTGCATTGGATACTTATCTGGGAAGAACATACTTCATAAAATAGTGCTACGTTAATATCATCGATTAGACCTAGCATTCATTTATTGTACATATATTTAGTTAGAATTGTTTTATAGTAGGAGACAATCAAAGGTGCTGAAATGGACAAAATCTTAACCTAGTTCAGAGACGGCGGATATCGTGGTTCACAGACTCTGCATGTACAAATAACATATTTTTTATTACATCAATAATTATTCCAGATATCAACTAAATATTTGGGACATAAATGAATAATGATATGAGGAAGACACCTGATTATTTTCATAATTTTCCGATTAATATTTTAAGAGATAAAAATAGTTATAAAAATATTAGCGCTTTCATTTCGGGCGATAAATTGCGAAATGACAGTATCCCCATTTAAGCCCCCACAAAAACCCAAATTCCCAAAAGTAAAATTGCCACCCAAGTTTTTCTGTTTATTAACACCCTATAGATGGCATTTAAACAATAAAATCGCTTTTGGCACGCAATTCCCACGGCATGACACGGTGAACCTGACTATGCGTTAAACATATTATTCAAGGCCCTGATACTACCATTGATTGAATACTGCTGCCAGTTATGGAACCCCACAAGCATCGGCCAAATCAGAAAACTGGAGTGAGTACAACCACTGGCCGTGGTTAGCACGGGCAGTACACGGCCCGAATCGCAAGGCTGAACACCATGGACTACTGGCAGAGAGTACAGAGTACAGCATTTGGAAATGTTGTCACTGGAGATAAAAATGTTGAGATATGTAACAATGTACGTGTGGAAAATAATTAGCGAAATGATACCAAATCTGGAAAACAAAGATGAAATCAGAAGGACATACAGTAGCAGAAGAGGAAAATTGTGCAGTATTCCGCGTTTAGTAAGATCGAGGATGAGCTTACAAACCTTGAAAGATAATTCAATGGCTGTAAACGGTCCGAGAATATATAACTATATACCCAAGCAACTAAAAGAACACAGGCTCTCTCTTCAGTTTCAAAAACGGATTAGACAAATTCCTATGAACAATATCCGACAAACCATCGCTACCACACTATTACCAAACGTCCGATGGAAACAACCTGCTACATCAAACCAGACCGAGGAACTACTGAGGGCGGCGCACCAGCGTGGCCCAGGACTTCAGTCCTAAACTACAATCAAGGAATCCAGGTGTTATTCACGTGTCGTCTTGTCCACGCTATCCTCCCAGTGCGAGCTTGGAGCTCATTATTACCGATATTTGGGTAATGCTGGGACCTCACACAACACGCACCCCCATCCCCTTGTTCAAGGGAACAGTAACCGCCTGAATTTGTCAGTGAAAAATCCCCGGGAGCAGTGAGGATTCGAACAAGCTACCACAGAATGGTAGGCCAGCACGCTATCAACCTGACCATCGCGCAGTTGTAAAGGTGTGTGTGTGTGTGTGTGTGTGTGTGTGTGTGTGTATTCATCTAGTTGTATTTTTCAGGACCAGAGCAACGCTCGTATGGCCCCGTCTCCATATCAACATTTTTATCATTCATCCTTAGTGCTTGGTTTTGGCCGAAGCCAGCACCCCGGAGAGCAGGTCACAAACCCCGGTAACACCCGGTACCCATTCACTGCTGGGTGGACAGGGGCTCGGGTTTTTAAGGAAACAGCCCATATGTTTCCGCTCCGCCCGGCGATCGAACCCGGGACTTCTCGGTTGTGAACCGAGCGTGCTACCCCTACACTACGGAGTGTGTGTGTGTGTGTGTGTGTGTGTGTGTGTGTGTGTGTGTGTGTGTGTGTGTGTGTGTGTGTGTGTGTGTGTGTGTGTGTGTGTGTGTGTGTGTGTGTGTGTGTGTGTTCGGAGCAAGAGCTGTGACCAGGATGCAGAAATCAGAAATGATCATTTAGGTAAATGGAAGACGTTGTTACAGGACAAAGATGATGTTAGAGTGTGGCGAGCCATAGACTGGAGAGGTAATTTTGATATGTCAAAATAGGAAAAGAGGTGTCACCCAGAGATGCAGATTTTAAGACACATTTTGAGAGAGTACTTAACCCCCCACATGTCCCACCCAACGAGGAAGTAAGCACAGAGGTTAGCATACTAGTGTTAGATAGCCACATCTCGCCTGCAGAAATTTGTGATCAGGCCAAGAATATGAAACCAGACAAAGGCTGAGGGCCGGACGGAATATCGCCTGGTATATTTTCGCTATTGCCTGTACACCTGATTTTAACTATTGTTACCCTTTTCAACAGAGTTTTCATGAGTGGTCAGTATCCTTTGTCATGGACTAGGGCAAATATATTTACCATCTATAAGAAAGGGGACAGGATAAACTCAGATAATTATCGGGGAATCAGTGTTACTAACTCCATCACCAATCTGTACGACATGGTCCTTTGTAATAGACTAGGCCAATGGTTTAAGCCGTGTCGGGAGCAGGACGGAGCACAACAAAAGCGAGGATGCCTGGAACAGTGGAACATGTTGTTATGTAACGGCTACTCACTGACGCAAGGAGGAAGAAAAACAAGTTATTCGTGGCTTTCATTGATTTTTCTAAGGTATATGACGTAATGCCAAGACAAACACTGTTTATGACTCTTAAGGCCGGTTCCCACTAGTTTGCTTCTACGGCCGCCGTTGCCGTTCACCGCCCAACAATGACGTCACAAAAAAGTCGACCGCACCGAGCGGCCCTAAGTTGGCTGCCGTACAAAGTTAAAATCAAGTCATCTCTCCCGCTCGGCGGTGTCCGCTCAAGCGGAGGTGCAAACTGTGCCTGGTTACCACTACAGCCACTCAAGCGGTCATGATGGTGACGTCATTGTTGGGCGGTGAACGGCAACGACGGCCATAGAAGCGGACTAGTGGGAACCGGCCTTTAAGCGTTTAGGTTGTGGACGGATGATGCTTGCAGTTATAGTTGCCATGTACCGCGTCACGGAAAGTATTTTGGGCTGTGCAGTTGTCACCTCCACCGTCGGAGTAAGGCAAGGTCTGTCCACATCGTGTCTCCTATTTATAGTATATGTAGATGAGTTGATAAAAATGATGAGAGATAAATGTAGTCCTCAGATGTTTATAGAATGGTTGCACATATTGTTGTATATGGATGATGCGGTGTTACTTGCTACGACCAGGAACAACATGTTACAGAAATGTTGTACTATATTAGAGGAATTTTGTGATGAATATGGAATGAAGATCAATGTAGGTAAAACCAGGATCAACAGACTATCAACAGACTATATGTAGTCTATTAATCCTGGGTAAAACAAAGTTTTTCGTGATAAACGGGCAAGCAGGGGACGCCGAGCCGCTGCACGTGGACGGGTTAGCGGTGGAACACTGCAGCAGCTATGTGTAACCGGGGACTCCCTTCACGTGCGATGGTTCGGTGTCATCTGCTGTGAAAATACATGCACAAAACAAGTTATGTCATATTATGAAATTAGTTTGATTTATTCGTAAAAACTGATATTCCTTTTATTGTAAAACGTCTTTTGTTCGATGCTGCCCTTATGTTGTCTTTGCTGTCTTGTGGCTGTGAGTCTTGGGTAGGCGCTGACGTAAACCATACCATTAAATTGTATAATTGGGCCTTGAAGGAGTTGTTAGGGGTAAGGAGAGCCACTACCAATAATGTCTGTTATGCTGAGTTAGGATACCCCTCGCTGCCTGACCTTATAAGACACAAACAACACAAGTTTGATCATAGTATGTGGTCAGAGAGATGTAACATGAACGATGACCCCTTGTCTTTCGCCTTTAAATATGTTATGTCCTTAAATACCCCGGTTGGAAAACTTGCGGCCCACATTACACACAATAATGTCCCTCACATGTCTTCTTTTTTGTATAATGTACATAATACAATGGATAACTCTGGGACAACAAGGTGCAATGTATATAGAGCTATTAACCCTCAATTTCTAAAGTACATGACGTTTATGAGAAGAAACATGTAATTAACGACCTCCATAGGATGTCGTTTGCACGTTTTCGAGTATGTGGTCATAGTTTAGCAGTGGAAACGGGACTCTGGAACAGGCGCGGACGTGGTCGCCTTCCTCTCGAGGAGCGCCTGTGTGTATGTGGTGACATACAAACAGAACAACATGTGGTAGAGGTGTGTCCCCAAACACAACACATTAGAGACCTTTGCAGCTTTGATAATGTACATGATGTATTCTCTAGTTTCAGAATACTTATACCCAAGAAATTAATATTCTTTTCCGTTGATATTTTCTTCTTTTGTCTTTCATATGGACGCAAGTACTTATAAAAACTGTGACCAGAGGGAACTTGATGATCTTGTCTGTAATTTTGATCATGTCAATATGTCGTGTCAAATTGTAGTAGACCTGCTTCTTGAATTTTGTGTGTGTAGTAGTTTATGGAGTTTTCTTTGTAGGACTGATGTTTGTTACTCAAATTTGAGAGAAAGTTTAATTTTAGACATTATGTGTTTTGTCTATTTATCAATGATATTATGTGTAATTATTAATGTTGTGGTCCATAAATATCTATCTATCTGTGTATGTGTGTGTGTGTGTGTGTGTGTGTGTGTGTGTGTGTGTGTGTGTGTGTGTGTGTGTGTGTGTGTGTGTGTGTGTGTGTGTGGTGTGTGTGTGTGTGCGTGTGTGTGTGTGTGTGTGTGTGTGCGTGTGTGTGTGCTGAGGAGACGAAGAGAAAGGAGGAGAAGGCAGGTTAGAATGAGACACAGAGAGAGAGAGAGAGAGAGAGAAGAAGAGAGAGAGAGAGAGAGAGAGAGAGAGAGAGAGAGAGAGAGGAGAGAGAGAGAGAGAGAGAGAGAGAGAGAGAGAGAGAGAGAGAGAGGGGAGAGAGAGAGAGAGAGAGAGAGAGAGAGAGAGAGAGAGAGAGAGAGAGAGAGAGGAGAGAGAGAGAGAGAGAGAGAGAGAGAGAGAGAGAGAGAGAGAAGAGAGAGAGAGAGAGAGAGAGAAAAAAATATTCTTGCAAGGTATATGACCTACCATAGACCACTATATCTCAGTGGTCTATGGACCTACATAAGGCTGATAAGCAAAGGTGCAGAAATGAGGAGACTTCAATCCATGGTGTGTGTAAGGTGTCAGTCCCTGAAACCCTGTGATGCTAATGGTGCTGATGAATACTGCAAGGTCGTGAAAGGTTATGAAAGGTGCTGAGATGATGGAAGGTAATGAAATGTGCTTGTGAGGAACTACACCTTCCTCGTTCCCTCCTGCCTGATGAAGTGATTACCACTCACCACCCGGCGATGGTTCACCTCTCAAGTGCTTGTTGGCCGGCTTCCACGCCAATATCCCCACCCCCATGTCCAGGGGTAGAAGGATAGTCTAGCTGAGGGGATCCCAGAGCTGCACTACGCTGGGATAGGCAGACAGCTCCAGCTCTCAACCCGACAACACCTTCATCCCGCATACACCTGCTGCTATTCTCATTGTCCTGAAGGTACTTTTGGAGACTTGGGCTCCCTTCCAGAGTGCCCTTCGACTGTCCCGACACCATTCAACACTCCCAGCTGCCTGAAGAGTCAAATACGTTGCTGAATACTGCTGCGCACGTCTCCACCTTCAGGCTGCTGTACAGGGAGTTATTGGGTACCATATCCCTGCTCTATAATACTATTGTTCAGTAAGACAAACAGTTCGTCGTTTAGTTGATGTTATTTGGTTGCTAGCCAATTATTGTCACTTTTGTTGTGTAAATATATTGGGGGAATTATGCTCCATGACTTTTCCTCCCCATCATTCTCATGATTGATAATATTAATTGATAGCCATCTCGGCTCTAACAGTGCTAACGGTGTTTGGGGAGGTATTTGATTAAAAAAGAGTGCTGAAAAGTGTAAGAGAGGAGGCTGATATGTACTAGTAAAAGTAGTATATATGGTGCTGAAAGGTGCTTTTAGGTGCTGGGAGTATATGGATAGTTAGGAAGTAAGAACAATATATAAAAGTGTTTTATCGAATTGACTTCTTCATGTTCTGTGCCTTTACCGTCTATGTTTAGGTGCGTTATTTTGACGTGCATATTAAGGAGCGAGAACAATGACACAAAGGTTTCGACATAAACACAATCTAGATCAGAATTTGGGTAGTGTGTGTATCAGGGAGCAGAATCAGAGAAGGAAAAAAGGAAGGACGGAAGAACGAAAGAAAATGCCAGAACACAATGAATTATTAAGGAAACCAATGCTGAAAGAGGTTAAATACCTCGGTTTGTAATGGTAAAGAAAGATATGGAAGTAATGATAGCGATTTTTCTTTTTAGAGGAGGATATGTCAGAGTCAGAGTAAGATGTGGAGAAGAATAAGGAATTATTCTATATGTGAGATGGAGAGAATGAGAGAGAGAGAGAGTGGAGAGGAAGAAGAATAGGAAATGAATGACTGAAAGTGAGAGGAGAGAGAGAGAGAGAGAGAGAGAGAGAGAGAGAGAGAGAGAGAGAGAGAGAGAGAGAGAGAGAGAGAGAGAGAGAGAGAGAACAACAACTAAGGAATAAGGTGACATTTTCCTTCTCACATACAAACCTACACACATTTTTCACAACACACACATGCACACACGCACACACACACACACACACACACACAGTGTCACACAGACACACACAAGGAACCACACTAATACATATTGACTTGGTGGTGGTGGTGGCAGTAGTAGTGTAGGTGGTGGTAGTGGTGGACTGGACAGCACCTCGCTCTTCGCCACAATCCAGGCGCCACATGGATGCCTCATACCTCCATTGGAAATCTATACTCATGTTTCATTGTCAATTACCACCAGCATAAATATTTTGGGTTGGGGTAGTACCTCTCTCTCTCTCTCTCTCTCTCTCTCTCTCTCTCTCTCTCTCCTCTCTCTCTCTCTCTCTCTCTCTCTCTCTCTCTCTCTCTCTCTCTCCTCTCTCTCTCTCTCTCTCTCTCTCTGTGGCAGCATTTGTGGCGCTGCAGTTGTTGTTTAGTGGTAGGTTGGGTGGTGGTAGAAGTAGTAGTAGTGTAGCAGTAAGAATATACAAATATCAGAAAATAAGGAAGCTACAAGAGGCCGTGAGACCTACACGTGGTAGCTCCTGTTACTTAACACTACCTACATCCACCTTTCATCCCCTTCCATTAAATTGTCCAGCCTCTATTTAAAGCTCCCTATTGACTCCGCATTAACTACCTGACGACTGAGTCCATTTCAATCATCTATCTTAATATTTGTGTACCAGTTTCTCCCTATTTATTTTTTAAATATATGCTTTTCCAGTTTGAATCCGTTACTTCTTGTTCTATTCTGATTACTAGCCGTAATAACTTTTCCTACATCTCCTTTATTGTATCCCTTTAAAGTAATAGCAGTGGTAGTAAAAATAGCATAAAAAGTGGTAAACGTAACAACTATACCTAACTATAACTGCCTAACACACCATATAAACCCAAAAATACCTCTAGTAACAAACATAAAATCACACACACACACACGCACACACGCACGCACGCACGCACGCACGCACGCACGCACGCACGCACGCACGCACGCACGCACGCACCACACACACACACACCACGCACGCACGCACGCACGCACGCACGCACGCACGCACGCACGCACGCACGCACGCACGCACGCCACGCACGCACGCACGCACGCACGCACGCACGCACGCACGCACGCACGCACGCACGCACGCACGCACGCACGCACGCACGCACGCACGCACGCACGCACGCACGCACGCACGCACGCACGCACGCACGCACGCACGCACGCACGCACGCACGCACGCACGCACGCACACACGCACGCACGCACGCACGCACACACACACACACACACACACACACACACACACACACACACACACACACACACACACACACACACACACAACACACACACACACACACACACACACACACACACACACACACACACACACACACACACAACATATGTATATATACATGAATGATGGCATTGGTGAAAGTCGTGGTGGTGCTGGTGGTGTAAGAGGTGCACATCACGCCTCTCACAGGTCTTCATTTGTCCTCACCTGTCCCTACCTGTCGCCGTAACCTCATTAGCGTAGTGGTGGAAAACCAGATGACGACAATTTGCACCTAAAACTCGATTTATCTCCATGATTTGCACCTTCTTCTCTCCAGTGAGGGTCGGGGTGAGATGAGGACGGGGGGGGGGAGGTGGAGGAGGGTGGAAAGAAGGACGAGGAGTAGGAGGGAAGGAGGGAAGGAAAGAAGGTAAGATACTTGAATACTATTTAGACAATAATATTGACACGTACCAACAGCGAGATTATTGATGATACAACCACGTCAGAATGAACTCAAGCAGCAGCCGTGAGCGGGGACTCGAACGAAGGGACGCTGCACACGAAACTATCTACCATTGTGCCATCCTTCAGCTGGTAGAAAGGAAGGAAGGAAGGAAGGAAGGAAGGAATTAGCAAGGAGACAGGGAGATGATGTACGTGAAAGATAACTGTAAATAAAGATGAAAGAAAAAAGATGAAAGGAAAGAGGAGGAAGAAGCGTTGAAGAAGAAGAAGAAGAAGAAGAAGAAGAAGTTATGAAGATGACGGTGTATCGAGGAGACTGCATATAACTATTTTGAGGGCGATGATGATGACGGGGTAACAAGGAGGGTGATGAAGATGACGACAAGATGAGGCCCGGGGAATGAGACGATGAGATATTAGGAGAGGAGCGAGATAATGGTGGGGGAGGCGGGGGAAGAAACAGGATGGATGAGAATGAGGTGAGGGAAAAGCAGAAATAAGGGGAGGAGGAGGAAGAAACTGATGTTATTAATAATGATAATAATAATGATGATGATGATAGTGATAGCGATAAAAATAATGATGATATAACAATAATGATAATAATAATGAGAATGAAATGAATAATGATCATGATAATAATAATAAAAATGAAAATAATAATAATACTAATGATAATTGTGATATTAATAATAATAATAATAATAGTAAAAACAATAATGATAATGATACAAAATCAAAAATAATAATAACAACAGAAGAAGAAGAGATAGAGGAGGAAAAAGAAGGGAAGGAGGAAAAGATTCACTAGAAAAGATTCCTAGGGAAGAAGAGACGGAAGAGGAAGAGAAAGAGGAAAAAAATGGAAGAAGAGGATGCTGAGATTCACTAATTCCTGTGAAAAAAGAAAAGAAAAGAGAAGAGGAAAAGGAAGAGAAAAAAAAGGTGGAAGAAGAGGAGGAGGAGGCAAAGAATTCCCTTGGAAAACGCCGAGAGCTTAATAACGAATCACAGGCAGGAAATGACACACACACACACACACACACACACACACACACACACACACACACACACACACACACACACAAAACACACACACCACACACACACACACACACCACACACACACACCACACACACACACACAACACACACACACACACACACACACACACACACACACACACACACACAGACAGACAGACAGACAGACAGACAGACAGACAGACAGACAGACAGACAGACAGACAGACAGACAGACACACACACAGACACACACACACACACACACACACACACACACACACACACACACAGACACACACACACACACACACACACTACAAGAAAGTAGTCCTACAAAGTAGGACGAAAGTAGTGGACTACAAGAAAGCCTTTGATATGGTGTGGCGTGAGGGTTTGTGGTACAAGCTAGTGAGGGAGAAAGTGAATGGGAAAATACTGAATGTAATCAGAAATATGTATAGTAACATCAGGTCTTGTGTAATGTTAAACCAAGAGATGTCTGATACATTTGTATGCAGCATGGGAGTAAGGCAAGGTGAAAATTTGTCGCCCCTGCTTTTCGCTTTTTACCTTAATGATATTGAAAGTAAATTACTTGAATGTAACTGCAATTTTCTAGATTTTGGTCATGATTTGATAAACTCCTATTTGAAACTTTTTGTTCTAATGTACACAGATGATACAATTATATTGTGTGACAGTGAGGAAGGAATGAAGCAGGCTCTGATAGCATTGTATACTTACTGTAATGAGTGGAAGTTAAAGATTAATTGTAACAAAACAAAAATAGTGGTGTTCAGTAGGGGAAAAACTCATCTAAGTATTTATAAATTTGAATTTGGTTATGAAAATGTTGAGGTGGTAGAAGATTACAAGTATCTTGGTGTATTATTTAATTACAACGGCAGGTTCCGTAAAGGAGAGCTGATTTGAAAGAACAAGCAACAAGAGCAATGTATTCACTAATAGGTAAATGTAGAAAGTTTGACTTGCCAGTTGATATGCAGTTGGAATTATTTAATACCATGGTGTTACCAGTACTGACCTATGCAGCTGAGATTTGGGGAGACTATAGGATTAGAGAGCTAGAGATATTACATTAAAATTCTTAAAACAGATGTTGTGTGTTCATAAAAACGCTAGCAATGATATGGTATATGGTGAACTTGGAGTGTACCCACTGGAAATTCATATCAAGTGCAGAATGTTAGGTTACTGGTCTCGGCTAATTTCAGGTAAAAACACTAAATTATGCTATATAATGTATCAATGTTTGTTGCATTTGGGTATGTTAGGGTTATACACTTCTCCATGGGTTGCCTGCATTAAGAATATATGTAATGAGTGTGGTATGTCAGGGATGTGGTTATCACAAAATGTGCCCAGCACTACATGGTTTAAGAAAGCAGTTGAAGTGAGATTAAAGGATCAGTGGATTACTGCCTGGCATCATAATTTATCAACAAAATCGTTACGCAGTAACTACAATATATTTAAGCAGATTTATGGTATGGAGGTGTACCTCGTCAAACTACCGAAAAGTATTCGCATCCAGGTAACTAGATTCAGAACAAGCAACAATAGACTACCAATAAATGTTGGTAGATACACAGGTGTAAACAGAAAAGATCGTCTTTGTAGCAAGTGTATTGCTAATGTTGTAGGAGATGAATTTCATGTCCTTTTCGAATGTACTAACGAGGAAATTGTAAGGCTGCGGGATATGTATATCCAGAAATACTACACAATTAGGCCAACGCATTTTAAGAATGTTGCGTTAATGCAAAGTACCAGTGTGAATGTTTTGAAAAACTTGTCATTATTCATCAGATCAATTTTGAGCATGTTTAGATAAGCTAACAAGTATATCTGATTATTAGTTATCTTTACTTATATTTTTCTGTGTCACTTAGTTTTGGAAATTGACAATTGGATTTCCCCTAACTTTCAGTTTGCGTATTACTTATCTGTATGCACATGCATGCACACTTATCTCATTGGTATCGTTTAAAATGTCCTGCCAAATGTATTGTATCTTATAGGAGCTGTGCTCCATACTTTATTTATAAAGTCTGAACAATAATAAATTCTATTCTATTCTAAATTATATTCTATTCACACACACACACACACACACACACACACACACACACACCACACTACACACACACACACACACACACACACACACACACACACGCGCGCGCGACACACACACACACACACACACACACAAACACACACACACACACACACCACACACACACACACACACACACACACACACACACACACACACACACACACACACACACACACACACACACACACACACACACGCGCGCGCGCACACGCACGCGCACACACACACACACACACACACACACACACACACACACACACACACACACACACACACACACACAGAGAGAGGCGAGCGCTGTGATTTATGGCATCGCGTTGAGGTGTTCGTCGCTTTTATATTGTTTTTCCGATAACGCCACGTGACGCCATGCAGCTGAGCCTCCGTCCAGCTCTTCAGCTTGGCACAATAGCCTATGAGCGTTGCACAGTTGCTGCTCATGCTATTAGATAATTAGAGAAAGAATGAGGCAAGAAAGATAAAGAGCACAAAAGACACACACACACACACACACACACACACACACACATACACACACACACACACACACACACACACACACACACACACACACACACACACACACACACACACACACACACACACACACACACACGCGCGCACGCACGCATGCACGCACGCACGCACACACTCAATCACTTAGTTATTTGATATATTTTACAAGCTTCGTCAGTCTTCACTTACCTACTAAGTCTTTACGGATATGCCAAGTCCAGAGCGGATGTAGTCGGGGAAGTGTGCCTTGGGTTGTTAACTAGAGCGTGAGGGATGCGTAGAATAGCCTAACCTCAGCCGCGCCTTCGTCAGGTAGTATATGTAGCTACAACCTCCATAAATCAAGGCGCACAAAAAGATACCGCAGGAACCTCACATCTGATTGACAAACACTCACTCATCACCCACCCCCGCTACTCCTTCTCCCGCATTTAAGTCCCTTCAGGTGGCAAGTCACCCGATGGCCCCTTGAAACCCCCGCCGGGCTGCCCTCCATGCGTCATCACCTCCTTGGGCCGTCGCGTTTTCAGCAGCGACGCATTGGTGGTGTGTCGACGATGTGTTTGTGGAGGCGAGAAAACGGGCGTCTGATGGATGGTGTTGAGATGACGGCCGTGTGTGTGTGTGTGTACGTGTGTGTGTCTGAGAGAGCGCGCGCGAGAGAGAGAGAGAGAGAGAGAGAGAGAGAGAGAGAGAGAGAGAGAGAGAGAGAGAGAGAGAGAGAGAGAGAGAGAGAGAGAGAGAGAGAGAGAGAGAGAGAGAGAGAGAGAGAGAGAGAGAGAGATGGGGGATGGGGGGATATCATTCCATTTATAGAGGTTGAGGAGGAAAGTATCAGCACCTCATGAGTGGTCAATGATGGGCGTCCACTGGGGGGTCGGGGGGTAAATAAGTAATGCCCCCCACCCACCCAGTCTCCTTGGATCAGGCCTACTAACTTAAGAGTTACGACCCAGAGATGCTATGATTTCAAGTAATAATTATGTTAGTGGTGGCCTTTGCCTCCCCCTCCCCTTCCTTGGAAAAGTTGTAGTGGACGCCCTTGGTTGAGGGGATCGTGTGGTGCGGGGCTCACTTGAGGCTGCTCGATGGAGGGTCTTATGACATTATTCAATAGTGTGAGAAATTTAAGAAAACAAGACAAAAATCACTTTCCATCTTCTTGTTTTAGTTCGTTTGCATAACAGTTGCTTTGTTTGATTTTGATGTGACCAGCTCGGGGATAAGGGAGTCCCTGGAGCTGAACTGAGGGAGAAACGTGAGGCATTTAATGTATTTGGAGACACGCCTCTGTCTTCCCGCGGCCACGATAGAGGCGAATATTATCTACACAGCTCAATCGATGAGAAAACTTTTAACGCGGCAGCTGCAACCATCGGCAACTTGAGGGACGTCAGATGAGGGGGTGGAAAGAGAGAACCTGGCCGAAGAGAGTCACAGCCATGGTAAGGGTGTTGGGACGTGAGGGAGCCATGCACGGAAGCAGCGATTCTCTCCACCGCCAACCGTCTGAACCTTTCACGTGTACACCTTATACCTGTCCGTGACGCTTACCAGCATCCGACGGCGCCTCGCTTTTTCATCGGCGAATCTGGATTGAGAGTGAAATGAAACTGCGAAACAAACGTTAATGTAATTTTGATTTTTAGAAGCCACATCAAGAAGTATCGGAAAAAAGAGAGTTGACGCTATATCGCCATCTTCCAAATCTACTACATGCAAATGAAGTCGGTCTCTGACAATTCAATTTGAGAGGACACGCATTATGCAGCATGGAAAATCTTTCTGACAATACCATCCTCGATTCGAGAAACGTTTCAGTGGTCCACCGTAAAAATGCATATTTTTAATAAGAACCGTAAATCATGGAATGAGTCCGACAAGTAGCATTGGCCGAGGCGCTTCACTTATCCGGCCCTTGACACAGGGAGGGGTTACCAAGGTCTTAGGAGAGGGAGGACAGAGAGGAGAGGTGAAACCTGCCAGTGCCCTGAGGACCTAACAACGCCGCCAGGCACCAAGGCCGCCCGCCAAACTTCCCTCTGTTATTCCTTACCCGTAATTCAGACTCTTCGAGGATGACTCGTGCTTGTTTAGCATAATTTCGTCTGATTCATGTGTATATATTCATCACTGAACGTTCCCTTCCCTCCAGACAACGGGAAAACAACACACAACCACCTGCCTTCCCCTGCCAGCCGCGCTACGCCCCGCAGTACATGGCAAGGCTCTGCACTGCCCCAGGGAGCAGTGAGGGGCTTTATGCTTCTGCACGAAATGATCTGGAGCGAGTCCTGGCGCGGCGTGACGTGAGCTGTGGATGGGGCGGCGAGGCTCCGCTACAAGGGAGGAGTCTTGCTCTCTGATTGGATCAGTCGACCGAATTGGGTCAAGGTTGCTGCCTGGTGGGCGCTCCTCCACCCGGATGACGGCAGGAAGCGATTCCTCTGCGACTGAGGTGAGTGCAGCCCCAGTGCCATGTCCCTGCGTCCTGCTAACACAGCGCCCACACCAGCCTCTAGGCACAGACGCGGCACACGCTTGTTACGAGGCTGCATGAAGCGCGTCATTGCATTGTTGACCGCCGTGTTGTCCGTCATGTTCCCATGACGCACCTTTGCCAAACAAGGTTTTGGAATTTTGACGTAAAAGTTTTGGGACTTATAACTTCTTCCGTTCGCGCCAGTGAGGGTTGGCAGGCGATGGTGAGCCACCTGTTCACGACAGTGAGGGTTGGGAGCCAATGGGAGGTGATGGTGAGCCACCCGTTAACGACAGTGAGGGTTGGGAGCCAATGGGAGGTGATGGTGAGCCACCAGAGAATAGCGGGTGGTTGGCAATGCTGTCTCTGCCTCCAGTTCCTATTGTTCGTGTATGTATTGCCATTCTGATCAATATTCGTTAGTCCTCAAAATCTTATTCGTCTGAAACAAAAGATCGTTATTGCCAATACAAGTGAATAAGCAGGCCTGGCGCACCTTGCAGCCGCCCTGTCGTCCTCGCCACGCAACACGCACTTCACCTTCACCTTCATCCACCCGCCCCTGATCCTCCCACCCCCTGCACCTTCTACCTCCAAGCACCCACACACGACAAGGAAGCAGACTGGCCTTTACCTGCCCTTCCATCACCGCCTGGCCCTCGGACCTCTTCTTCCGACCCTTCTACAATCTTGCTCCCATTGTCTCCATTGTCTTCAATGATACTCGTCCCCCCCAGTTACCCCCCTCCACGCGCCGCCCCTCCAGCCCACGAACCCTCTCCATCCACTTCGCTCCGACCTACATGAGTGTGGGATTGTGATTATATACACGTGTCTGTGTGTGTGTGAATGTGTGTGTGTGTGTGTGTGTGTGTGTGTGTGTGTGTGTGTGTGTGTGTGTGTGATGTGTGTGTGTGTGTGTGTGTGCGTGTGTGTGTGTGTGTGTGTGTGTGTGTGTGTGTGTGTGTCTGTGTTTGTGTGTGTGTTTGTGTGTGTATGTGTGTGTCTGTGTTTGTGTGTGTTTGTGTGTGTGTGTGTTCATTCGTGCATGCGTGAGTGCGTGCGTGCGTGCGTGTCTCTTCATCGTGCATGCGTGAGTGCGTGCATGGTGCCTGTGTGTGTGTGTGTGTGCGTGTGTGTACCTTGGTGTGTGTGTGGGTGGGTGCACCTGTGTGTGTGTGTGTGTGTGTGTGTATGTATGTGTGT
>JACEEZ010009747.1:55000-77500 GCA_016584305.1 Chionoecetes opilio | reverse complement strand
ACATTTCAAAAGCATTACTGTCTGCAACACGCTACCAAAGGCTATTACTGATATTTACAATGCGATGAAACAGAAAGTGTAGAGCTTCATTCGATTTTGAAACGTTTACCGAAAATTTCAGATCCATTATAATAAATTATATTCCTGGTAACGTTTGATCGGCTAACTGTGAAATAGTAAATGAGGAGGAGAAGGAGGGGGAGGAGGAGAAGTAGAAAGATGAAGATGAGTATGAGGAGAAAGAGGATGAGTATGAGCAGGAGAAGGAGGAGGAAAAGGAAGAGGAGGAGGACGACGAGGAGGACGAGGAAGGAGTTATTGGAGAGAGAATTGGCGTGTTCCAATGATAAGAAGGACGCGCCGTGGTGAAATGGGGGCGAGGAAGGGAGATAGAGGGAGAGGAGGAGAGACAGCTGTAGAGGGAGAAGGAAGAGGGTAAGTAAGGAATGTGAGGAAGAAGAGGAAAAGGAAGAGGATGAGGAAAAGTCGAATAAAGATGATATAATAGACGCCTGAAACAGGTAACCTAATATTCCTATACCTCCAGTAACCTTCCCGGTATTACTGACCAGAACAAAATAACAAACAGTAAAAGAAAAGAAAAATAATTAATAAATAAAATGAATAAGAGAAAAAAACCAAGTCGGTGAATTAAGGAAGAAGGTAATACATAGTGCTTTTCTTATGGTGTATCTGGGGAAGGATATTTTACCGCGTCGCATCTTTTTTTTTTATCTGAACCTTGTGTGTCCTGCATGTTTGAGGTGACGCTGCAATTATCAATGAAGCAGCGGGGGTCTTGAGGAAGGAGAGAAAATTGGTGGCTTTCTCCCTGGTCCTTCCCCCTCTCTCTTTCCCTCAAGTCATCGGGCTTATACTTCTCAATGTAATTTTATATTGTGTAAACTATTTATACGTAACTTATTGAGACCAATAAAATTATCAATTATCAATTATCAATTATCAAGTCAAGAAATTATCCAAGACGAAAAGGGATCTCTCTTCCCCTTTACGTTTCTCAGTGATAAATCTTTTTTTTAACCTGTTCTTTTTTTTACATCTCCTTCAAAAATATTAGTTACTCTTCTTTCTATCTCCTCCAACAGAAGGAAGAAGTTATGGTCTCCTTTCCTCCCATCAAGGAATTAATTTGCTCGCTTTTGTCCTTCCTTTCCAGAGAAAGAAGGAGAGAGAGAGAGAGAGAGAGAGAGAGAGAGAGAGAGAGAGAGAGAGAGAGAGAGAGAGAGAGAGAGAGAGAGAGAGAGAGAGAGAGAGAGAGAGAGAGAGAGAGAGAGAGAGAGAGAGAATTATTTAGTCATCTCCCTCCTCAGTAAATCCTTAGCCTTTTTCTCCCTTTCTAACACAGGAATTAGTGACTCCTCTTACTCTCCTGCCTTCGTGATAAAATTAGTGTACCTTTTTCTATCTCTCTTTCTTTCACTCTCACACCCGCAAAGTTATTCAGTCTCTTTCTATAGTTCTTTTTCTTCCTTCCTCTCTCCCTCACGTAGGAATCAGCCAGTCTCCTCCCTCCCTCCGCAGGTCTAGCCGAGGGAGGCCTGTCGAAGCATCTTGTGCTGACGATACGGTGGACAGAAGTATTTTTAGCCGGGGTTCTTCAAATGCACGCCAGGGAACAGATAAAAGCTTGTCGCCCTGCATCGACAGGTAGGGAGCCGCCGCCACGATCAATCTCCTCCGACCTGTGTGTGTGTGTGTGCGTCTTTTCAGCGTAACATTCCGACACGACAACCGCTCAGCTATGCACCACGTATACGTATACATGTAAACACTCAGCCACCACTACCTCCACAACTCTCTCAACCTTTCAATTATTCTATATCAAGGTATGTAATGTTAGTAATGTTGTCAGTAATGTTTCCTCAACCGCGGTGCTGCTCGGTTACTTAATATTACACACCCGGGAATGAAAATCGACGGACGGGCGACTCTCGTTTTAGGTTGGGTGACGGTGGTGCTTTGGGTGTGGTAGTCGGCGTCGTTGGTGAGCGTGTGGCAGCAACGGCCGTGCTTCAGGGCGTCAAGGAAGGAAGGAAGGAAACACTTCACGCCGACACAAAGAGCAATAGATTTGTGGCGATTGTTTGCATCTTGAACAGGAGTGGGTGAGCGAGTGGCGCTGAGCGGGTTGGCGAGAGCATGCCTATACCGGGACAGCTTTGTGCCACCGTCACCTCCGCCCCGTCACACACACACACACACACACACACACACACACACACACATACACACACACACACACACACACACACACACACACACACACACACACATACACACACACACGACAATATGCAGTTACTCTCCTCACGCCCTGGCCGATACACAGATTGTGGAATAAACTTGAAGAAGTCAGGCTAACGACGGTATAAATTCACGGATATGTGAACGATATTCAGCCACGCCGCCTGGAGGAGGGGGAAAAATAAGGCTTTTACTTTCTTCCCGTTCCCATAATTTCCTCGAGAGCTCAGTTTGGAAATGAACTCATGGTGAGGAGTGGATAAAGCGGCGGGCGATCCATTACTACAGAGAAGCCGAGGGCGCGTCAGGGCTCGATATGTGGCTCTTGCACTAAATTTCAGTCCAAAGAAGGAGGGGCATACCTACCATACTCCCATCTGATCTCCCACAATCCTAAACGCTGGAAAAAGACGTCATACCTTTACTACTTGCACGAAGAAACACAACCCATCAAACACAGGAATAAGTCCGACTAACAAACAAGATCCTCCTCCTCCTCCTTATGTTGTCGAAGTTAATGTTGTCGAACGTTGTTGTAACGTTGCCAGCACAATTACTACAATTAAAAACAGACTGGACGCATACTTTAAAGTAAATGGGTTTTGATATTGCCCTGCGAGCTATATTATAAATATCCCCCGGATTCATTAGTGTTATTGGTAGTTTTAGTTACCATATTACATTCCTCTCATTCCTCACTGTGGAATTTCCATATTCCTATCCTCTTTAGGGGTATGGTATCCTTTTCCAACTGTTCTCTTACATGTAGTTTGATAGTTAGCAGTCTGTAGTTCAGCAGATACCCTCGTTACAGACCAAAAGGTCTCCTGCTATCTGTTCTTCCTATGTATTCCTCTTCTAAGGATACTGAGACTAACGCAGGAAGGCAAGTGCGAGCAAAAAGAGGTAGAGTTGCCGCAGACCGTCCACACTTTGCATACCTAACTCACTCTTAACACCATTCCTCAGAGGGCGTCAGCGAGCGCCTTAATGCCCCCTTGTAGGAGTGACAGGACACCGCCGTCGAAGGGGAGGAAAAGCACCACTATAGGGAGCGACTGGAGGTGTGTGGGAGGACTCAGTAAGGTGGAGAAGGGCGAGTGGGAGGATGAGTGTAGGGGATAAATCATAGTGAAAGGAAGAAATAAAGTGAAGAATACCCGACGAGACGAAGTCAGTGTAAGCGTAACATAGAAAATTAAAAGGAAAATATTGTAAAATGGATTGAAAAAAATCGAGCCTGGAAAATGTGGTTGAGAAAGGGAGTATGGTGGTTAAGAGGACACGAGGTAAGAGGTGGAGGAGGTGGTGTCCCTAGGGAAAGAGAGAGGGAGAGAGTGAAAGAGAGGAGAGAAAGATAAAAGGTATAGGAGTCCGGAGGTACAAGAGGTCGCAAGGGAGGCGTCACATGTACTTCCTTTCCTTACTTTACTTTTTCGCAAGACCCAAGTGGCGTGATATAAAAAGTCAGGTTTTTTTGTGATGTTCTGTTCTGGCAACACTTATGGGCGGCAGGGCGGCAGGGTCATGATACCTTATTGTGATATTACGCCGGCCAGAGGTTACCATAGCGGCGGGTGGATGAGGGGGTTGTATGGCGGAGGGGGGGAGGGTAGGGTAGAAGAGTAGTGCGAGTTATAGAAATGTGAGTAGCTTTATCCCGTTCCGTTTAGTTATTGGGGGGGTGACTTTTTATTGTATTCTGAGTGTATGTGTTTTGGTGGTGGTGGCGGTGGTGGTGGAGGAAGCAAGGGATGTATATTGTATTGCTGTTGTTGTTGGTGGTGGTGGTGGGAAGGATAACAGTAATATATTTAATTGCTAATATCGAGAATTTTTCTGATGGCTGTGTGTAGTGATGGTGGTGGTGGTGGTGATGGTGCTAGGAGGATGGGGGGAGGGAGGCAGAGAGAAGATGGGGCGAGGGGTGAATGTGGTAGGTGTACGTTGTGTCTAGTGTGGTAGTAGGGCAGGGAGTGGTCGTGGAATAATAATGGTTGGGGGGCTTGTGGGTGATTAGGGTGGTGAAGTGGGCGGTAGAGGGAGGGGCAGGGGGGGAGAAAGGGGAGGGAAGGGAAGGGTGGTGTTATGGGAGGGTAGGTGAGAAATGGGAGGGGAGGGGAAGAGGGAGAAGAAAGGTAAGAGAGAAGGGGAGAGAAGGAGAGTTGATTAGGGAGAGAAGGGAAGGGGGAGGGGGAGGGGGGAAAGAGAGGGGATGACTATCTCCCCCCAGACTACTAATGAAAACGAGCGACATGTTTGGGTTGTGTAGGTGGTGGTGGTGGTGGTGGTGGTGGTATAGTGGTGGTGGTGGTGGTGGTGTATGGCCATGTCCTCCCCACCGCTGGGACGCGACACACAGCTACTACGCCCGTTCAGGACACGTTCGGGACACGGGGTTTTGGTGCTACAAAACAATGGCCAAGGACAAACACTATACACAGCTCGGTTCGGTTTGTCTTCTTGCTCTTCCTCCTCCTCCTCTTCCCTTGTTCGTTTCCTCGTTTTCCTCCTTCACAATGCCAATCAATACTATACTGAACTATTTGACCTATAACAACGAGTGTGTGTGAGAGAGAGAGAGAGAGAGAGAGAGAGAGAGAGAGAGAGAGAGAGAGAGAGAGAGAGAGAGAGAGAGAGAGAGAGAGAGAGAGAGAGAGAGAGAGAGAGAGAGAGAGAGAGAGAGAGACGAGAGAGAGAGAGAGGAGAGAGAGAGAGAGAGAGAGAGAGAGAGAGAGAGAGAGAGAGAGAGAGAGAGAGAGAGAGAGAGAGAGAGAGAGAGAGAGATTTACCCATTACCATTTATTGATTATTGTTTATTATTTGTATACTTCATGCCACACATCACCTTGCCGTCCTTCACGTTGGGACAGCGGTGGGCACACTCCCTTGTTGCTCCCCCTCAAACCCTCCCTTCCGCAGCGAGGTGTAACACCCCGATGCTTTCGATACACTCTTGGCATGACACACACCAACTGAATTTTCAGAAGAGTCAGCAATTCAAGCAGTGAGATGTTTCCAGTTGATATGTCACAACACAACACACACACACACACACACACACACAACACACACACACACACACACACACACACGCACACACACGCACACACAACACACACACACACACACACACACACACACACACACACACACAACACACACACACACACACACACACACACACACACACACACACACCACACACACACACACACACACACACACACCACACACACACACACACACACGCAGCCACAGAGCTACTCCAAGGCGTCGGCAAAAGCGCTGGTTATTTCATGTAAAATCAAGGGAAAGATTATCGTATCGTCCACTGCGGCGTTCTTATTGTGGCCCTTTCGAGACGTGGATGGAATGTAGCCTTTTCAAACATAGATGTGGCGGAGAGGCAACATCCAGTCCCTTGGTCCAGCAGATACGTCATACTGCAAGGCCTGGGCTCCTTGGAGGACGGGATGGGGCGCCGCTCTGCCAGGTTCGAGACTCGATTAAATCATAAGAGCTGGATTTGGGTAGGCGCTGCGGTGGATACTTGAGTAATCTGTACCATCCACAGAAAGGACTACCCCACTTTGTGTCCATTCATGAAAGCTATGGCTAGGCCGTGGCATGATCGTGACACCAAGGCAACCCACGCCCACCCTGGCCACGGTCCTGAGCTGCCGCCTGGCGTACAGGCGGGCAGCTGCTGTCACTCCTTCCTGCTGCCAGTCCTCACGTCATACATTTAAAAAAAATACATTTGTGCCATAGACAGCGTGTAGGCAGTGTTTACACTGCCTGTAGGCAGTGATCTCCAAGGCTGAGATGGTAGGTCCTAGGGTTCACTCGAGGACTGTGATGGTTGCCCCTCGCCCATGGTGGCGCAGGCAAGGTTTTAACCATGGAGGTAGTATAAGTATACTTATACAACCTCCATGGTTTTAACAGTGACGTCTCTAATGATTGGAGGTTCATGCCGCCCCCGATGTTCCACGATGCACTTTCCGTCGAGGGTGAGTTGACGGGCGGCTTGGGGTTCAGACTTGCCAGCTCTACACATCTCAGGTTTGTCCAAGTGTTCTATTGCTGCCGCTTAACACTCCCAGCCTGCATTGTGACCTTTAGCGTCTGTCTGTGATTCGTCTGGCTGCGGGACAGTATGAATGTTGAAGTTCTTGTCTATAAGCGATGTGTCCTTCTGTTTGTGTTTGGGTCTCCGAAAATTTGAGTTTTTTCAGTAATTTTGTTGCCCTTGTCCCTTGTCTATATAATACTCTAGTTGCTTTGTGATGGCGTGGGGCAGTATTTCCTCTGTATTTACATCCTCCCATCCGGCAATGCTGCTTCTCTTAACATTTCAAGAAAATTAATTATTACTTCATTATAATTGTTGCTTCCTTCATTCACCAACAATGCATTTCTTTTGGAATATTTAACAAAAACTCTTCTGCTCCATTTCTTTTACTGAATTTTAGATTTTTTATTGTATTAATAATTTTGCTGATTGCTGAATTTCAACAATTTTCTTTCACTCTTAAGATTCAAGATCTTATGTCGCCATAATCATGGTAGATATTATTTCATTCACTCATTGTTGCAAAATGCGTTTCGTTGACCAGTAATTAATATTGAAATAAGATGAAAAATGTAATCTGAGAGAAAAACAAAACATGGATTCATATATATTTCAGTGTTCCCTTGCAGTATTGTCCATTCATCTCTTATTAGTCGTGCACTTCTTTTTCCCCCAGTTAAATTGGTAATCTGGCCTTAATCTTTCACTTTAGCTTCAGTCTTAGATTCGCTTTAAATGAGCTCGAACCTTATCTTCGTCGCTGCTCAATCTTAATAATTCTTAACTTCGTCTTACCGTCTCGTGCTTTGTCTTGGCCTCGTCACAATGCTAAAGCCCTGAGGAGGAGGAGGAGGTTTATCTTGCCTTGGACCTACCCGAGGCAAAGGGATAAGAACAGAACACAGTCTACTGCCTTGCTGATAAACTGAGGCCGATGGAGAGGTGTCAGGGCATCACGGGATGACACAGAACGGACGATGCTGTACAAGAATAGACGCAAAGGTAATGGTGGTCACGAGGCTAGGCTTTGGGTTAGGTGGATGAGACGGCAGAAAGCAAAGGAGCGAGAGTAGGAGAAATGTCGAGGAAGAGTGAGACGGTACGTGAAAGAAGGAGGAAGGAAAGAAGAAAGGTTGAGAGTGAAAGAAGATAAGACAAGGAAAGATGGAACGAAAAGGGAAAGGTAGGAAGAGTAAGGATGAAGGACGAAAAGAAGTATAGGTATTAGGTAGTAAATAGGAAGGACAGAAAGAAGGGAGGCAAAATGCTGGAGAGACAGAACGAAGGAAGTGAAAGTGGAAGAAGAAGTAAGGGAAGTAAGGAAAGGGAGAAGGAAGGTTTACTCTGAGGGAATAGATGGATGGATGCAGGGACGTACGAAGATTAGGTTCTGCTTGAGGAGAGAAAGATCGAGGTGAGAAAGTGAAAATGAAGCAAAAGGAGAATAAAATACTTGAACAGATTTTAGCTTAAATCACGAGAGAAAGATTTAGAGAGTGAGGAAAGAGGAAAGGGTTGCGACCAAGCGAGGAGGAAAGAAAAGAGATAAGAGGGCAAGGGAAACATATGAACCAAGGGAGTAGAAGCTACACAGATCACGGATTAATGAAAATTTGAATTACATGTAAAGATAAGAAGCAGAGGCGATGCATTAAGGGAAGGGAGGAGAGAGGTTGGATGGTGAGGGTGGATTAGTGAGGAGGTAAAGGAGGAGGAGGAAGACAAGGAGGAAGGATGAGGCTTGGCAGAGCGGGCGAGGAAGGGTCCACTACGATAAAGGTTCTTTCCTTCGGTTATCTTGTTGCCTGCTATTTGATAACAAAGCGCCTTAACTGGCCCAGCCATGGTATAACTTTCAACACGGGCTTCCCCTTCAGACAACCACGCGTACCTGTGGTCAAAACTTATGTACCGAGGTTACTACAAACGTATACAAATGATGACGGAATAAATTTATTTTGGTGAGAAACGTGTCTCGTAAAGATGAATAAAGACCATTGTATCTTTATCCAGCAAGAAAAAAGAAGGCGGCGGAGATGGGAGGGGGGGGGGGAGGGAAGGACCTGTTTCAAGTTTTAAAAAAATTCTCAATAAGTTTGATAATGTGGACCATGAAAAGTTTTTGATATGCAAATCGAGGCCAGTGTGGAGTAATGGAAGGAGGCCCGAGGGACAGAAAGGTGTCTCTGGGAACACTTTACACCACAGCCACACCGACACCCAGGCAGCGCCAGGACCCCCCACCCCCCACCGTGCACGGCCTCGACGCAGCGACAATTATCATAAACGATGACTCCCATAAAGTATTTCAAGGACGTGGGCGAAGGACGAACGACACTTTTTTTTCTTTCTTTTTCACGTCTCCTTATTTTCTTTTTATCTCTCGTTGCTGTTTCTGTTCCTGCGAGTGTCTCAGACAGGCCGCGCCAAGACATCAATCGCGGCACATCAATGTTTTAGCTTTTATATTGACGAATAGAACAGCTTCAGAAAATGTCGAATTCTTGATGACATATTCGATTATCTGTTCCTTGGTGCCCTTTCCTTCCCTCGCTATCTCCTCCTACTCCTTCCTTCTCTCCTTCCTTCCTTCCTCCCTCACTCTCATTCTCACAGTAATGGGAGGCGCTCCACCTCACCATCATGCTCTCAGGTATTCCTTCCTCCCTTCCTCAGACTTTAACAATTTTCCACAGACACTAATTAACAATCTCCATTAAGAAAACGAACCTATTACGATTCATTTGCGTTCACTCACAATTTTTTTGTTCACTCATGATCTTTGCGTTCACTCATGCTTTTAGTGTTCACGCAATATTTTTTGTGTTAACTTTTTTTCTGCACACAGTTTTTGAATACGATGGAAAAACAGGTGAATATGCTGCCTGTTTTTTTTTTATTGTAAACATATACTTTCAGTCCATTACTCTGAAAATCTTTTGCAATGTTTTAACTTGATACTGAAAACTGCAGCGGAATTATTTATCGTCTTCTTCACCTTAAATGCCTCTCAGCCTCTTTCCCTTCAAAGATCGACTATTGGTGACCAACTTTGTTCTCTCATCTCCAGTTTATAATTCTCTCTTACCTTTGTTCCAGCTATGTTTGTGGACGTAGTTAAGTGTAAAAAAAGAGTGCTGGCGTTCTATCATCAACACATCGCTTCTCTCTCACAGTGCTGGCGTAGATAAGATGACTAGATATTGCCTCCTGCAAGCCGACTCAAGGTTAAATAAACACTCCAACACCAACCATTGATCCGCCGACGGAACTTTGCAAAGAATTTAACTCCTTTCCTTTCCCTTCCCTTCCTTTCCCTTCTCCGCCCTTCCCAACGCCCTTCCCTGCCCTTCCCTTCCCTTTCCTTTCCACCCTAATCCTCCGGCAAATTTTTAATGCCTCTCGTAAATAATATATATTTCTTTCCGCCTCGTTGTGATTACGCTTTCTTAAAATAATCAGGTCAATAAATCTACTTCACGAGCTAAATCCTGCCCTCTCCCCCCCAAAAATAGTTAATTCTGAACGTTTTTCTTTCTTTTGACATTTCACAGTTCAAATAATATCGATTACCACCCGATTCCCGATCCCTTCCTTGATCAACAATGTGGAATTCATCGACTTTGATCGTCAATTTAAAGTTCAGTAATTGATGAAAAAAAAAAATGTAAGGTGCCGCCCGAGCAATTTTGGTGGAATATCTGTCCTGCATATTTTTGACGGCAAAGAACGATCGAAGAGCAGAAAATAAACGGATGAACGAAAAAATGAATTGAACACTTGAGTTGAAAGAATCACATAAATGCTAAAAAATCGAGAGAGAGGAGAGAGAGAGAGAGAGAGAGAGAGAGAGAGAAGAGAGAGAGATGAGAGAGAGAGAGAGAGAGAGAGAGAGAGAGAGAGAGGAGAGAGAGAAGAGAGAGAGAGAGAGAGAGAGGAGAGAGAGAGAGGAGGAGAGAGAGAGGGAAAGGAGAGAGAGAGAGAGAGAGGAGAGAGAGGAGAGAGAGAAGTAAACTGAAACATGTGAAGAGAGAAGATAGAGAGAAGAAAGCTAACATTAATAGTACATGATGTATACTAAAGTAGTTTGTTGAGGCACTGTTGCTGTAACTTAACACTAGTGACACAAACAGTAACCTCATATATACATTTATGATACATAAAGTGTATTAATGTTAGGTATTGTATGCAGAAGTGCCTACACTTTGATATAAATTTTATGTGTTTAAAGCCTTAGATAGTGTAGCCTTACAGATCAGGTGCACCTTTGCAGTGCCCTTTGCTTTAGTTATATGTATGTTTAAAAAAAAAGAAAAAAAGAGAAAAAAAAGAGAGAGAGAGAGAGAATCATCCAGTCAGCGTCTGCATATAAAGTCTTTTCGTGTTTCACTTGAAAGCTGTGTAGCTTCCTCCTCCTCCTCCTCCTCCTCCTCCTCCTCCCTCTCTCCTCCTCTCTCCTCCTCTCCTCCTCCTCCTCCTCCTCCTCCTCCTCCTCCTTCCTTCTCCACCACCATCACCACCACCTCCTCCCACAAAGACAGCAGCTGCAGTAGCCGCAGTAATAGTCGTGTAATACCATCCCGCACCAGACTTTCGCCAGCCACCAAGAGGGCGTTGGTCCATCCCCCCCACTCCCCTCCCCTCCTAGCCAACACCTGCATCTCCTCCTCCACCACACATTGTATACTGACACACCTCCTTCGTCACCACTTTCTTCATCTTCTGCGTCTCCTCCGTGATTTTTTACATGATAATAACCAGGAATATTGACTTTGAAAAAAGGGTGTATATTTTTTCTATTATTTCCCATCATACATAAGAAATGGTGACAATAATATAATAATAACTACCATTACCATTATTAGTACTTTCTTATCATTACTACTACCACCACCACAAAGACACCTATACCAGCATTGTCAATACTAATATTTATTTGTATTGACACGCAGATATCAATTAAGACAGTGCCATCACCACCACCGCCACTACTACTATCACCACCACCACTAATGGCACCACCAACTAATAACATTCCTTCCCCTTTTTCCTCACCACCACACACAAGCCTTTTCGGAGGGAGCAAGAAGAGGAAGAGGAATAAGACAATGAAGGATAAGATGTAGGAGTAAGCAGGAGAAATATAACAGGAGAAAGAAAATAGGATGAATAATGTGGAGTAAGCAACACAGATACAAGGAAGAGAGAGAGAGAGAGAGAGAAGAGAGAAGAGAGAGAGAGAGAGAGATGAGAGAGAGAGAGAGAGAGAGAGAGAGAGAGAGAGAGAGAGAGAGAGAGAGAGAGAGAGAGAGAGAGAGAGAGAGAGAGAGAGAGAGAGAGAGAGAGAGAGAGAGAGAGAGAGAGAGAGAGAGAGAGAGAGAGAGAGAGAGAGAGAGAGAGAGAGAGAGAGAGAGAGAGAGAGAGAGAGAGAGAGAGAGAGAGAGAGAGAGAGAGAGAGAGAGAGAGAGGAGAGAGAGAGAGGGGAGAGAGAGAGAGAGAGAGAGAGAGAGAGAGAGAGAGAGAGAGAGAGAGAGAGAGAGAGAGAGTTCAAATTCAAATTCAAATTCATTTATTTTCCACAGGGTAGTGATTATTACATCAGAATACGTATAATAATTGGTAGACTTGTCTACATGTCAAGCTTATTTTACATGCTAAAATATAGGCAAAAAATTTGAGTGAGTAAGTCACTGTAGCTGACCATACGAGTGTACAACATATATATTGGCACCAAATTCCAGGTACAGCATTGTCAATAATCTAGTAAGAGTAAAATAAATAAAATTCCAGTCAAACAGGCAGAATTCCAGTAAAATATAAGATTACAATAAAAAGAAATATGTAAAATTTGCTAACATTATAGTAAGCCAAGCAAAAAAAAAAAAAAAAGCAAAATTCAGAAAGTAAAATGCAGTAAAATTACAATAAATAAAAATTAATATCTGCTAAGAGAAATCAGTAAGAAAGTAAATTGCAGTAAAGACCGTAGAATACATAGAGAGAGATAGATATGGTAGAGAGAGAGAGAGAGAGAGAGAAGAGAGAGAGAGAGAGAGAGAGAGAGAGAGAGAAGAGAGAGAGAGAGAGAGAGAGAGAGAGAGAGAGAGAGAGAGAGGAGAAGAGAGAGAGAGAGAGAGAGGAGAGAAGAGAGAGATCATATAAGATCAAAACGTTTATTGTGAATAATGTACACATAATACATACATAAATAAGGGTACAGAATACACAAAGGGCGCACCTCCCATGCAGGTTGCATGGGAAGGATTGTCATGATTAATGAAGTTATAGTGTAACAATGTTAACCACATTCAGATATGCATATACAAAAGATTATGTTATGTTGCATACATATTAAAGTCCTTTATGAGGCATTGGCAAAGTTTGGATGACTGTTTTTGACTTGGATAAGGTTACATGGTTGCAGGTAGTAGTGCAGCATCCCAGCATAGGAGGCATTGGCAAAGAGAGAGAGAGAGAGAGAGAGAGGAGAGAGAGAGAGAGAGAGAGAGAGAGAGAGAGAGGAGAGAGAGAGAGAGAGAGAGAGAGAGAGAGAGAGAGAGAGAGAGAGAGAGAGAGAGAGAGGAGAGAGAGAGAGAGAGAAGAGAGAGAGAGAAGAGAGAGAAGAGAGAGAGAGAGAGAGAGAGAGAGAGAGAGAGAGAGAGAGAGAGAGAGAGAGAGAGAGAGGAGAGAGAGAGAGAGAGAGAGAGAGAGAGAAAAAAAAACTGACTGACTGACTGATATATTGAAAGACTGACCGACAGACAGACATAGAGAATGTATGAAGAAAGACAGAACGATAAGGACACACATACAAACATACACACAAAACACACACACACACACACACACACACACACACACACACACACACACACACACACACACACACACACACACACACACACACACACACACACACACACACATACTGTATGTATTACACCACAAACTGATAGGAGAGAAAGACAAACAAAGGGAAAATATCATATGGACACGAGAGGGAAGTAGAGAGCAAGAAAGATAAATAAATATAGATGAAAAGTAATAACATAAACGATAACGAGATAACAAGGGGAGAAAGAGAAAGAAAGGAAAAAACGAGAAAGGCAAAGGGGAAGAAATGTATACAGATAGATAAATGGATAGATAGACCAATAGATAAATATGAAAATAATGGCAGGAAGTTAAAATAAAAAAAAGACAGGAAAGGAACATAGAAATAAAGACAGGCTTAGAGGAAAAAAAATAGTACATGGAAACTTTCGAAATAAAAAAAGAAAATAGAAACAATTCATAGCAGGAGAGTGAGGAAAACAAACCATGAGAAAAAAAAATGGAACATGCATGAAAAAAGAAGGACAATAGAATACACAAAATACACGAAATCGAATTCACAAAGGAAGCAAAAATGGAAAGCAAACGCACACAAAAAAGAAAATGAAAGATACTGAAAAAGAAAAAGAAAATATATCAATCTAGAAACATAAAGGTGAACACAACACAAACAAACTTACAAAACAATGCCTTTTCTCTACACCACCATCGCCACAACCATCACCACCATCACTACTACCACCACAACTGCCCCAATAACCCTGAGCCCCACCATAATTACTATTTCCTAATCCCTCCACTTATCCAATACCCCTACCGTAGATAACACTATAGTCGCCACCTGCACTGATGTCGCCAGCCGCCATATATTACGAATTATAGCATCACTACTGATTGTTATGTGCCACTGAAGATGATACCATGACTGTATAATCTACTCTGTTTCAGTGTTGTTTTATGCTTTGTATCTGCAAGTATATACGGTTTCAAATTTCTCTACTTGTTTTTTATTCGCGCGACGACGACGGCGGGAGGACGCTCATAACATAAACACTAGCTGGGGATCTTAGTGTAGCCCGTTAACAATGTCGCCACTCGCTTTTATTTTTGTAATTTGTTCATTTATAGCCATAATATGACACAGATGAAGACACAAAATGACACAGACTATCCAAATAGCAATTTCTAACTTTCCTGAAATCATGGATGTAGAAATGTAAGTATTAACGCCACCAGACGTTTGTACATAGAAATTAAACGTTGTCCTGGCGACTTTAGTGTTATCTACGGTACAAATCCCCAAGTATGAGTCCTTCCTCATACCGATTTCCTCCCCCACTAACACTTCCTGCCCCACCACCTCCAGTCTTCCCCAACCCGTACACTTCTCCACTACCCCCACCAATCCCCCATACAGTATCAGCCTTTCCTCCTTCCTTCCTCGTCTCCTCCCTAAACTGTTCTCGTACTACTACCAATCGTCTTCCTTCTCCCTGCAGTCCTATTCCTCCTCCGATCACCACAGTTCTATTCTTTCTCCTCCTTTTTCTTCTCTGTCATACACGTAGCTTTGAGATCCACAGGCCGTTTTAGCGCTTCGACTAGTTTCACCCGCCCGATTAGCTTCCCTGCCGCTTATTTGACCTAAATAACGGTTATAACTCTAAATAACTCTACACAGCTTAAAGTAGTCGTCCAGACCCATTTTTTTTTTGCCGAATTATGTTGAATGTACATTCAAAACACCTAATCCACCAAAAATAATTGATTTCCAGGCCTTATTTCCGTAAAAACACGACTTTTGTAAAAAGCGCGCGAAAAAAAAAATCTTCCCTCCAACAGGCTACGACTGTTATTGATGACGTCAGAATAGGACGCCCGCAGACACTCTGTCTGGCACCTGTCGGCAAATGTTATGATGAGCGATTGTAACTTCGGTGTCAGACGTGAATCTGTCGCCGTGACAGATTTAGAGTACGATGCTCAATCTGAAAACCGAAAGAAATGACGCTGGTCGCGTATACTATGAGGAAAACGAACCTCAGATTGTCATGGGATCCTATATGTTTGAGCCCGAGTACGAGGTGGATTAACAGGTGTCTCTTTATCTTTCTTTATCTGTCTCTTTATCTTGGCAGGAGGTATGAGATGTGCACTCGCGCGGGATGTCCCCCGGTGAATTATGAATTATTTAATCATAATTTCTACTAGTTATGGACAATTACAGTATCTTATAAGTTTTAACTACACAATCGATATTAATAAACGGCTGTTATTTACCAATAAGCAGTACATGAGAACAGCAGGGCTGTCATAAGCAATAATGTCAAGGGCTACTTGGCATTATGTCGGCGAGGGGGAGGCAAGGTGGGTAGGGATGGGTGCCGTGCGAGGCTACATCAGCTGTGTCCCTCCTTCTCCCGCCTTCTCCCGCCCAGATTAGCGACAGTGTTTAGTTTGAGAGAGTTAAAATCATGACTTATTTAGTATCAATTTGAGAGAAATAGCTGTAGACAGTGTTGTACGCTTACGGTAATGTGAAGTATTATTCTGGATATGGGGCTGAATAATCCCATAATTTATCCAAACCCCATATCCAGATAATACTTCACATTACCGTAAGCGTACAACACTGTCTAAAAGCTTATTTCTCTCAAATTGATACTAAATAAGTCATGATTTTAACTCTCAAACTAAACACTCGCTAATCTGGGCGGGAGAAGGAGGGACAAAAGCTGATGTAGCCTCGCACGGCACCCATCCCTACCCACCTTGCCTCCCCCTCGCCGACATAATGCCAAGTAGCCCTTGACATTATTGCTTATGACAGCCCTGCTGTTCTCATGTACTGCTTATTTGGTAAATAACAGCCGTTTATTAATATCGATTGTGTAGTTAAAACTTATAAGATACTGTAATTGTCCATAACTAGTTTGAAATTATGATTAAATAATTCATAATTTCACCGGGGGACATACGCGCGAGTGCACATCTCATACATACCTCCTGCCTCCCGCTAGCCGTGAGTTACATGACGGCCGCGGTAATTCTTTCTCACTCCATGTCACGTAAAGGAAGCTTCAGAAAGCATATGGGTATAGAGCATTTTGTTCTTAGAATAATTCGGTCTATCTCCTGTATCAACATTTGCATAAACTCGTGTTACACCCTGTATTTATCTCTGTTTACGTGTCTCTCTGATCAGCGCGGGAAGATGAGCCTCCCTGATGGTGCGTCACCGAGCCTGAGCCTGAGCGTCTGCAAACCTTGAGAGCGTTTTGAAAACTCGGGGAATTTGCAGATTTTGATTGCGGATTATTTAAAAACGGCTGACTGGATACAAAAAGTGACGACGTATTGTTGATATACTCGTTAATGGCTATGATTTGATTGCATTAAATCAGGAATGATGAAATGGTCTGGACGATTACTTTAACCCAAACCAAAGACTACTGTATACTGGACTTGCTACAAGCGCTCTGCGCCAACCCGCCCATGACCAGTGGAGGCCTATCGGCAAGGTAAAAAAGTGTTTCGAACATCACTCCCATTTCCCTTCCTTTGGTTTATCAGTATAAATGATATACTGTTATCTTCGTAAATGTTTGTTCTATAATATTATCAAATAAAAAACAGTAAAACACACTAAAGAAATGCCATTATGATACTCTGAAGAAATATGCATGAACTTTATATTCATTTAAAGTCTTCGCCATTTAATATTTTGCGGGACAACATTTAACATGGAGCATATCAATAGAAGCGGAATTTCATTAGCTTTCCATTGATATATTTCGTTTTCTGATAAATGAATTAGTACTATGCATAAATTAGCGTTAACTAAATAAATAACATCATCAATCGGGTAATTTTCCCGATTGATTATGTTATTTATTTAGTTAACGCTATTGTATGCATAGTACTAATTCATTTATCAGAAAACAAAATATATCAATGGAAAGCTAATGAAATTCCGCTTCTATTGATATGCTTCATGTAAAACGTTTTCGCGCAAAATATTATATGGCGAGGAGTTTAAGTGAATATTAAGTTCATGTATATTTCTTCAGAGTATCATAATGGCATTTCTTTAGTGTATTTTACTGTTTTCTATTTAATAATATTATAGAACAAACATTTACGAAAATAACAGTATATTATTTATACTGATAAGCCATAGGAAGAGATATGGGAGTGATGTTCGAAAATGTCAGGAATCGCGGAATTGGCCTCCACTGGAAATAGCCCAAACTGAGTAGCACGTCCAGTATACAGTAGTCTTTGCCCAAGCCTAACCTAAACCTAACCTAACCTAAATCAAATTTAATGGTAAAATTTAGGTTACGTTAAGGTCTGGTTTAGGTTTGATTTAGGTTTGGTTAGGTTTAGGATAGATCTAGGTTAAGTTTTGTAGAGTTATTTAGAGTTATAACTGTTATTTAGGTCAAATAAGCGACAGGGAAGCTAATCGGGCGGATGAAGCTAGTCAGATCGCTACACCGGCGCGTTATCTCACTCGAGGTGGCTCTCTAGGAGCGACCTTGATATCACCTATAGGGCTCATAAACCCGGATCTCACCTATAGGGCTCATAAATCCGCCTAAGTCCCTCCGTTGAGCTTGTTTAGTATTGCGTTAGTAAGGAGGTGAAAATAGAGGTATTAACATTTGACTGATAAAAAATAAACTGCTCATCTTCTAAATCAAGACTACTATACGTACTGTTTATGAGTGTCTATTTGTCTGTATCTCTGTCTGTCTGTCATCCGTCCTCCTCCTTCTTCTGGTAATCCTCAAGTAACGTGCAAGATATCTCTCTAGTCTATACCGCGTGTTTGGCTAAATATACATTACCGGTTTTGTGTGTGTGTGTGTGTGTGTGTGTGTGTGCGTGTTTTACATCTTGGCCTGTAGCGCTTGTAGGCAGTGATTTCTAAAACGGATGGTAGGCTCAAGAGGTTCACTTGAGGGCTGTGATGGTAGGCCCTAGCCCGTGGTGGCGCAGGCAGGATTTTTATAGTGACGCCTGTGATTGGAGGCTTATGCCGCCCCCCTGTGTCCTCCGATGCACTCACAATCGAAGGTAGAGTTAATGGGCAGGGCATGTGGGTGTTCTAAGGCCACTCGACGGTGTAGAAAGGTTTTGGTTTTCTTCGGGGATCGAACTTGGGTCACCGAGAACGCCATTCGGAGACGCTAACCACTCTGCTACCGCCTCCCCGCGGTAGCAGAGTGGTGTGTGTGTGTGTGTGTGTGTGTGTGTGTGTGTGTGTGTGTGTGGCCTCCTCTAATCACTACCTCTTCTCTTCTTCCTCTTTTTCTCCTCACCTTCTTTAACTTCCTCATTTTTTTTTTTTTTTTTTTTTTTTTTTTTATCTTTATTCTTATAGGTTTTACAGTCAGGAGCTTCAGTTGGACTACTGAGAACTATCTTTGACCTTTAGGAATGTGTAGATTATTCCTAGCTTAACATACACACATGGGTTACTATTCTTCTACTATTCTGGGCTACTTTTCTTCTCTTCTGCGTAATCCATTTATCGTCATTCTATCACCTCGCTTTTCTCCTCCTCTTCCTCCTTTTCTCTTCATCTTCTTCCTTCTCTTCTTTCTCTTCCGCGCAATCCATGTATCGTCATGCTATCACCTCGCTGAGTCTCAATTCATTAACTCTCCAGGAAGTTAATGAAAGAAATCGTAACTGGTAAGCCAAGCCAAGAACTGCCTGTATAGCGCCAAACTCAGGTAAAAGAAAGAAAATTATCGAGTAAAATTATCGCGCCTTCCCTTGCACTCCCTTCTATATATAGAAAAAAAAGTGTGCAGGTGTAATTCAGGTGTGATCGTCGACGCTGTGCCTCAAACTTTTGCCGCCAAGTTATATTGAATTCTCCTGATTGAGATTTAATTAAACTTCTTAATCAATTTAATTTCGAGATCACTTCGCCTTGAACGATGTATTTTTTTTTTCTCTCTCTCTCTCTCTCTCTCTCTCTTCTCTCTCTCTCTCATCTCTCTCTCTCGTCTCTCTCTCTCTCTCTCTCCTCTCTCTCTCTCTCTCTCTCTCTCTCTCTCTCCTCTCTCTCTCTCTCTCTCTCTCTCTCTCTCTCTCTCCTCTCTCTCTCTCTCTCTCTCTCTCTCTCTCTCTCTCTCTCTCTCTCTCTCTCTCTCTCTCTCTCTCTCTTTCGTTGGTGGAGGAGGACCTTATGGACAGAGGAGGGGGAAGGGGGGAGGAAAGAGGTCAGTAGTGGAGGGATATAGAGGAGGGGGAAGGAGGGGACGCCAGCTGAAGTACTCATAAAATAGAGAGAGGAAGGAGATGCATGTGGTTGACAGAGGGGCGGCAGAAGGTGGTGGTGTGCTGACTGCCTGACGGAGGGACGGGAGAGGGATGTGCAGGTGTTCATGGGAGGTGGACTGAGGGGGGACGGAGTCTGCTAAATAGGTTTGCCGCGTCGCTGTGTGGCACATGCGATATTAATATTTTTTTTTCAATCCCCTGTTATTGGTTTATCCTCCTTTCCTCTCGTCGTCGTCATTGAATTCGCCGCGTTTCTGCCTTGCCTCGATGCCGCTGGTCTCTTTATTTTCATTGCCGGCATTACCATGGAGAGTGAGGGCGGGGCGGGGCGGGGATGGTGTGAAAAGGAGGGGGGGACGACACAGAAGCCTCAGTGCCTTGCTGCCTCACTGAGCACACCTCACATGGTTACCATGTCCCTCAAGTGAATTCTTCCCGGCAGCGCCAACAATCACCGCCACTATCCATCCCCAAAACCCAACCCCACACCCTCCCTCACCCACACGGACACCGCAGCACAGGCAAGCCCCACCCTGGCGGCGCTGCGGCACTATAAAAGATAATTCGTTGAGATTGAAACCTCAATCGTAAAATTCACAATAAGATTCAGTTTTGCCCATAAACTCGAGAAATAACCAACAAGACGTCGTCGCCGCCCGTCGCCGCCACGCGGTGCTCGCTCTGACGGGCGGCCGCCGCGTCATTACCTGAAAAAACTTGTTTATTGATACAGGACAGAAATACGCGAGCGACTCGTGTCATGTGTGTCACAACCTGTTTGTCCGCCGTGCACCACCCCTTCCCCTTCCCTTTCCTGCCCCTCTTTCCTCCCCTCTTCCCATGCATTTTTCCTTTAACATTTACCACGCGGCGGGCATCACATCTCGGCGTGTTGGTGATACAGCCTCGGCAGCCTCACGCAGCCCCTCAGTGTGTGCTGAATCGTCCCGGCGATTCCTGGTGCGAAGGCACCCACCCCGCGCCTCCGTCAGCGGAATGGGGCGCGCTAGTGTCCCTTGGTGGCCACTCGCGGGCTTGTCCGCTGAATGCATTTACAATGCCACTAAAGTCTCTTTCGTACACTGCTTTCGTGTCCAATTTTCTTAAATTGCTGCTCATCTAACTTTATGGGTAATATAGAGAAAATTTCATTCCTCCATTTGCAGCGCGATTCCTGAATTCAAAGTTGCCACAACAATATTTGTTTGCTTGGTGTCGCGCGGCCAGCGGGAAACGCAGGACAGGGCGGACTGGCATCTCTCACCATGGGCGGCATCTGTCATGCCCCTCCCCCCCTTCGTCACCGGCTTCCCTAAACTATTGAAATGAGTTTATGTCGCTGCACGCCCAGGGAGCTGACACCGCCACTCCGGCCCGACGCGAACGTCACAGTTTCCACGCAAGAGCCGCCGTGCCTCCGTCTCCTCTCCCCCGTGCTTCCCTGCCCCTAGCTGCTCCTTCTCGGTCCACAACAAGACTGGCAAGGATTTATCAGGCACGATTATCATATATAGCTGCAACGCTAACCGTGGTGGATGGCGGGACTTAAAGACGTGCCTCACTGGTGGGTCGGTGACAAACTTTTAACAGAGTCTTCACAGTCTCTAATTGGTTCTAGGTCTCCTGGGGCCAACCAATTAGCGGCACGAACTAACTCTGAGCCGTTAGGTGAGGTACAGTCTGTCACGGCTGCAGGAGTTGGTCATTAGATTAGCTAAACAAGAAGACTGCGACAATCTGATGAAAACTGATTGCCTTCGAAATTGAATCGGGAGGAAGGTTGTATAAAGGGCACGGACGGTCAAGGTAAGGGCGTGGTCGTGGAGATGAGAAGGGCGGAGGTGGGGGCGTGACGGTAGGACGGAGGGGATTATCGAGGAGACCTGAGGGGAGGGAAGAGGGTGATCGGAGGGTGACACAAACTTATGGCAAACCTCTGAGTCGTAAAAACACAAAGGAAAGGGAAGGAAAATGGAAGGATATTAACTAATTAAGAGGGAGCGCAGAGAGAGCTGAAAGAAACAGTTCGATGACGGTAGGGGGACACACACACACACACACACACACACACACACACACACACACACACACACACACACACACACACACACACACACACACACACACACACACACACACACACACACACACACACACACACACACACACACCACACACACACACACACACACACACACACACACACACACACACACACACACAACATACACACACACACACACACACACACACACCACACACACACACACACACACACACACACACACACACACACACACACACACACCGTCCGTGTGGCTCAGTTGCTTAGGGCGCCTGGCATCATTCTGTGGTCCGGCGTTCGATCCCAGCCCCTTCTCATTCCCGGGGATTTTTCCACTGTGAAATTCGGGCGGTACTGTCCCCCTTGAGCAAGGGGATGGGGGTGTGTGGTGTGTGAGGCCCAGCATTGCCCAAAGATCGGTAATAATGAGCTCCAAGCTCGCACTGAGAGGGTGAAACTGGCGATCGCGAGCCAGCTTGTGTGGACTAGACCATGGGTGGATAACACACACACACACACAACACACACACACACACACACACACACACACACACACACACACACACACACACACACACACACACACAGAGAGAGAGAGAGACATTCCCCGGGCAGAGGGGAGAAAGATGGGCGGTCTCCTTTAAACCCAAGCCCCTGTCCACCCAGCAGTGAATGGGTACCGGATGTTAGCCGGGGGTTGTGTCCCGCCTCCCGGGGTGAT
Source organism: Chionoecetes opilio (assembly GCA_016584305.1). NCBI lineage: Eukaryota > Metazoa > Arthropoda > Malacostraca > Decapoda > Majidae > Chionoecetes > Chionoecetes opilio. The sequence goes on along the minus strand of JACEEZ010009747.1, from coordinate 55,237 downwards.
GGCCTCGGCCAAAACTAAGCACTAAGGTAACAAAATGGAATAAAATATATAGATATGGAGATGGGGCCATACGAGTGTAGCTCAGGTCCCGTAAAAATCACAACAAGGTAAATACACACTGCTCTCTGAAATCAATAAAAAAAAAAAGAAGAAGCAAAAAGTAAGTCAGAAAAGCAGGCAATGTTGAATTAACGCATAAAATATAAGGATGAACCAAAGGCTTCATCCTTATAGCTG
>JACEEZ010009747.1:45000-50000 GCA_016584305.1 Chionoecetes opilio | reverse complement strand
CGCCTTGCCCGCCTGACGTCACCAGCTATCGCCGGCACAAAAGTATTGTCGGAAACTATATCTAGTGATTCAGAATTGAGGAGTGAAGGAAAATGACGAGCATTTAATTACTCGACATTTATATATTACTTTACCCCCCCCCCCCTCAACGTAAACTCTTCGTCAATCATGAGTCAAAAGGTTTAACCCATTTACTCGCGTTACGTGGCTTCTTCCCCCCCCCAAAAAAAAAGAAATGTCCTTGTTCCTCAGTCCTTCATCACGCATCCTACCAGATATCTAACTAAGTATATAAAAAAAAATAATAACATATACACAACACCAAATCATGACTCCTCTTCTTTTTAAATTCACATAGGGTCTTCTCTCCACACACAAACAAATATACTTAAGCTGGACAATACAATTCTTCCAATGAACTTTACAAACACAATAATTAAATAGTAATACATTCTTAACTTCTTCTCCTCCCTCACCCAAAGCAGACTTAACCAGTTTGGGGAATACATAATCAATGTAATGACTTTACTCCCTTGAAATGAGAACCTTCTCACTTCCTCTCTTATTTGTCTAGGCCGAAGCAATATAGAGTCGCGACTGGACTCATCCCTCTAGTCTGTAATGGTTATTCTTTTACCCCACTAAACCTAGGCATAGGCGCATAGGGAGGAATCACGACCGGATTTACTCCATACCCTCTGTAACTTGGGATAAGGCTCACCTCCTTATTGAGGCATACATACTCCTTCGTCAATCACCCAACGAGCAAAGCTCAGAGCCAAGCACATCCTCGGGTCTAACGACATCTTTTGCGGGTTTAGTGTTTAGTGTAATCTGTGTACACCCTCTAAAGCAAGTTTTCTAACCTTTACAAATCTTTCTAGGGGACCTTCATCAAAATCTCTCTCTCTCACTAGAGAAAGTGGTGAAAGTTAATCTCTTTCTCACTAGAGATTAACACTTACCATCTGTCATTAACATTCACTTATCTCCTCACTGGCCTCCTCTCTCTATTCAAGGTGGTTGTTCAAATTCCTCCTCCATTATTACCACTTCTGCTTTTTTTTTAAGGTGGCGATTACAGCCACGACAACCCGCAAAAGTTGCTTATTTGCTGGGGCGTCTTGTCCTACATTAGTGTTATCTGTACGTTAAATTCCTTGTTACTTTATACCAGCTGTTACCCTAACCTAGCCCTAACCTCACCATAAGGTACGGCAACCTAGCCTTACCGTACCTTTTACATGTGTTGTGTTAGTGTGGATTACAAGCCCTCTATCCACATATTCATCTTCCATCCACATCCACTCGACATCATTATCCACATGCATACCTTTAACAAAACAACAAAATCCTCATCATCCATTCACATCCACCCGACATCCACACACATCCTTATCCACTTCCACTCTGCATCCACGCGTGTCACATCACCCACATCCACACTACCTTCACTAACCACTTCACCTTCATGTTCATGTTCAACTGCGGGTCTTAGGCGTGCGTGTTCCTTGCAGCACCCTTACACTTCCCCGCCGCGGCATGTGCCAGGCCATCACTACTGTCTCGCAGCATGTGCCAGGCCATCACTACTGTCTCGCAGCATGTGCCAGGCCATCACTACTGTCTTCATCTATGTCCTTATCTAGCGCGTGGGTAAGGGGAACCATGAAATGGATCCAAACCAACTGCCACCATTACAATAATACCCTCATCATCCATCCTAGGGAATCTTGGGTCTGCACCTGCAGCCCTTTTAGTTCCCCGCCGCGGCAGGTGCCAGGCCACCTAGGATGAACAGGTGGATCCTAGAAATGAGAGACTATAGGTATCAAATAGAATATAAAGCAGAGAAAAAGAACACTGTAGCAGACCAGCTTAGTAGACCAGTAAGAATCATTCGATGTCAAGTAGCAGAGAGATGGTTAGGAAAAACTAAAGAAGAAATCAAGGAAATGCAACGAGAGGACCTCAGATGGAAAGAATGATAGAGTATCTAGAAGGAGGCAGAATACCCAGATCTAAATACCCCAGAAGTACTTTAGATCAATTTGCGATAGAAGAAGGAGTTTTATATTTAACTAAACAGCAGTTAGATAACAGTGTACACTACTTATTAGTTTTGCCCGTTGGGGGATTGACGGATGCAGGAGAACTAGGCACCATGAAAACTGAACCAGCTCATATTCAGGTGTTAGATCCAAAACCGTGTAGAGGAGTCACATATAGGTATCCGGAGAAAGCTAAGGAACTAATAGCTAAAATGTTGAGAGAAATGGAAGAGAAGGACATAATAGAAAATTCCACAGCTGCGTGGTTAAGTCCTATAGTACTGGTTAACAAGCCCAATGGGGTAAAAAAGGATGTGTCTACTCTCAGCCCGTGTTTAACCAAAACCCTATAACTCTTTCACCCTGAATCACTGTGTAACTTCCCGTCACCCTGACTCACGGTGTAACTTCCCGTCACACTGAATCACTGTGTAACTTCCCGTCACCCTGACTCACGGTGTAACTTCCCGTCACACTGAATCACTGTGTAACTTCCCGTCACCCTGACTCACTGTGTAACTTCCCGTCACACTGAATCACTGTTTAAAGTATCTATACACACACACTCCAGCTATGAAAACATGGCCTTAGCTGTATCCATTGGTGTGTCCAGGGTCATCCACTCAGCTCACGCTCACCCGTTAGCTCCCACAGCTGCTCACCCCGTCAGCTCCACCCCGCTCCCAAAACCCTATAAATAACATATGGCAATGAGCTTTCAAGCTATAACAGATAAATAATCAATCCCCTCTACATCCCCACCAATACACTTCCCCGCAGATACCTTTAACAGGGTTGATAGCCACAACTCCCCACACGTGCTACCACAGCTGGAGACGTGGACAGAGAGACAACTAATATGGCCACCTCCCTCCCTGTTCGCCTTGCCCGCCTGACGTCACCAGCTATCGCCGGCACAAAAGTATTGTCGGAAACTATATCTAGTGATTCAGAACTGAGGAGTGAAGGAAAATGACAAGCATTTAATTACTCGACATTTATATATTACTTTACCCCCCCACTCAACGTAAACTCTTCGTCAATCATGAGTTAAAAGGTTTAACCCATTTTCTCGCGTTACACAGCTCAGAGGGATGCCCCTGTCACACGCACCAACTGGCAGTGGGGCAGAGCAGACTGGAAAGATATATGTGATGCACTGCAACAAACGCTCTGGAGCACCATTCTCGTCGATGATGTGGATACACAAGTACACACATTCACACGTACACTGCTTGAACTTCAGGAGAAATGTGTGCCAATCCAGACTTACACTGCCAAGCCTCTTGATAATTCCTGATTTGGTTACCAATGTAGGATGGCTGCTGATGAAAAAAGTAGTGCCTGGCGGCTATACTCACACCATCCAACTCACCATAACAAGGAGCGCTACAGACGCGGTTGTATAGCAATGAAACAAATCCAACAGTGGGCTCAATGACGCTGGCAAGACGACCTCAAAACCAAGCTCAGTGGTCGTTCAGTTGGTAGCAAGTTCTGGTGGACCACACTTGAACAGCAACAATGTATGACACCAGACGACACCATACCACCACTATACAGGTCTGACGGCAGAGTGGCCACCAAGAACAAGGACAAGGCCGAGGTACTTGCTACATTTATTTTCCAACAAAATGACTGTACCTGATCCTGAGCGATCCATCCCAGCTGTGCCCATCCTCACCAATGCCAGCCTTTCTAACCTCACTATAACTAATGAGGAAGTTCGCCGACATTTAGTTCAAGTCGACACGAAGAAGTTCTTTGGCCCAGACAAAATCAGCCCTCATATCTTCAAGCGCTGCGCCTCTCAGCTAGCAACTCCCCTTCCCACTATATTGCAGCACTGCCTCACTTTTGGAAGGTGGCCCACCCTATGGAAGGGTGACAGAGTGGTGGCAATACACAAGAAAGGCAAAAAAACTGACCCCAAGGACTATAGACCCATCTCCCTACTATCAGCTCTTGGCAAGATGCTGGAAGCTATAATAGCTGACAAGATATCGTCTTTCTTCACATCACACCACCTTCTTAACATCAAGCAATTTGACTTCCGAGCAAAGAGGTAAGCGGTAGATCTATTGCTCCATCTGTCCACCACCTGGCATAAGCGTCTTGACCAAGGAAAGGACACATACATCATTGCCCTTGACATTGCGGGAGCATTTGACATGGTGTGGCATCACGGCCTCATCACCAAACTGAACAGTTTGGGTGTCCGCGGTCATCTGCTGCTCTTACTGCAAGACTACTTGCGGGGCAGATTTCTCAAGTGGTGATCGACGGTCAAACCTCAGAGAAACAACCGATTTTTGCCAGCGTCCCACAGGGCAGTGTGCTCGGACCTCTCCTTTGGAATGTATACTTTAATTACATGCTCCAGCTCATCCCAGAGGCGCATGCATATGCCGACGACTGCACCCTGACATTCCCCTGCAACACTGGTGATCACCGCACGACTGTCGCTCACATCAATCCGGTCCTTCAAACCGTCATCTCATGGGGTCGTCGATGGCAAGTGGATCTCGCTCCAGAGAAAACCCGGGCGATGCTCATCTCCCGACGACAACGTCCTCCTGATACTCCCATCTCTTCCATCTTACTGGGTGGGAGGCCAATGCCCCTGCAAACGTCCCTCTCCATACTTGGGGTGGAAGTGAACAGCGTCCTGACCTTCATCGACCACATCCGAACTATTGCTAGGAAAGCCGCCTGGCAACTCATCTGTGTCCGGCGTGTCTCACATCTTTTCAACTCCCAAGGGATCACCACCCTATACGCAGCCCAAATCTGGAGTACGCCCCTCTCACTTGGTCTTCCTGTCCCCCTTCGTACCTGAGCCTTCTTGTACCACGTCTCTTTCTCTCTCTCTCTCTCTCTCTCTCTCTCTCTCTCTCTCTCTCTCTCTCTCTCTCTCTCTCTCTCTCTCTCTCTCTCTCTCTCTCTCTC
>JACEEZ010009747.1:12500-37500 GCA_016584305.1 Chionoecetes opilio | reverse complement strand
AAGCCTGCCTCGCTTGGGGGCATAGGACGCGTGGCTGCAATGCCCGGAGCAGCCTGCCTCGCTTGGGGGCATAGGACGCGTGGCTGCAATGCCCGGAGCAGCCTGCGCTCGCTTGGGGGCATAGGACGCGTGGCTGCAATGCCCGGAGCAGCCTGCCTCGCTTGGGGGCAATAGGACGCGTGGCTGCAATGCCCGGAGCAGCCTGCCTCGCTTGGGGGCATAGGACGCGTGGCATGCAATGCCCGGAGCAGCCTGCCTCGCTTGGGGGGCATAGAGGACGCGTGGCAGCAATGCCCGGTGCAGCCTGCCTCGCTTGGGGGCATAGGAGCGTGGCAGCAATGCCCGGAGCAGCCTGCCTCGCTTGGGGGCATAGGACGCGTGGCAGCAATGCCCGAGCAGCCTGCCTTCGCTTGGGGCATAGACGCATGGCAGCAATGCCCGGAGCAGCCGCCTCGCTTGGGGGCATAGGACGCGTGGCAGCAATGCCCGAGAGCAGCCTGCCTCGCTTGGGGGCATAGGACGCGTGGCAGCAATGCCCGGAGCAGCCTGCCTCGCTTGGGGGCATAGGACGCGTGGCAGCAATGCCCGGAGCAGCCTGCCTCGCTTGGGGGCATAGGACGCGTGGCAGCAATGCCCGGAGCAGCCTGCCTCGCTTGGGGGCATAGGACGCATGGGCTGCAGATGCCCGGAGCAGCCTGCCTCGCTTGGGGGCATAGGACGCGTGGCAGCAATGCCGGAGCAGCCTGCCTCGCTTGGGGCATAGGACGCGTGCGGCAGCAATGCCCGGAGCAGCCTGCCTCGCTTGGGGCATAGGACGCATGGCAGCAATGCCCGGAGCAGCCTGCCTCGCTTGGGGCATAGGACGCATGGCTGCAATGCCGGAGAGCTGCCTCGTGGGGCATAGGAGCTGGCGCAATCCCGGAGCACCTGCTCGCTGGGGGCATAGGACGCATGGCTGCAATGCCCGGAGCAGCCTGCCTCGCTTGGGGGCATAGGACGCGTGGCTGCAATGCCGGAGCAGCCTGCCTCGCTTGGGGGCATAGGACGCATGGCTGCAATGCCCGGAGCAGCCTGCCTCGCTTGGGGACATATGACGCATGGCTGCAATGCCCGGAGCAGCCTGCCTCGCTTGGGGGCATAGGACGCATGGCTGCAATGCCCGGAGCAGCCCGCCTCGCTTGGGGGCATAGGACGCGTAACGGCAATGCCCGGATCTGTCTGCCTTGCCTGGGGGCATTGGACGCGTGGCAGCAATGCCCGGAGCTGCCTCAGCCTGCCTGCCTTGCCTGTGGGCATAAGACGTGTGGCGGCAATGCCCGGAGCTGCCTCAGCCTGCCTGCCTTGCCTAGGGGCATAAGACGTGTGGCGGCAATGCCCGGAGCTGCCTGCCTCGCCTGGAGGCATAGGACGCGTGGCGGCAGTGCCCGGAGCTGCCTGCCTCGCCTGGGGGCATGGGACGCGTGGCGCCAATGTCCGGAGCTGCCTGCCTCGCCTGGGAGCATAGGACGCGTGGGGGCAATTCCCGAAGCTGCCTGCCTCGCCTGAGGGCATAGGACGCGTGGCGGCAACTCCCGAAGCTGCCTGCCTCGCCTGGGGGCATAGCACGCGTGGCGGCAATGCCCGGAGCAGCCTGCTTTACCTGGGGGCATAGGACGGGTGGCGGCAATAGACCTATAGACAGTGAAAGCTGGGGCTGCCACACAACGCCAGTATTTCAATTTTTTCATGGTAAAAATGTACTACTGCGGGCTATACTATAAGACCTTTTCTGTTGCTGTTTCGTTACATTAATATATGTAGATAATTTTCTCTCGTGTTTTTAATGAAAATGGTACAAATCAATGGTAGAATAAGCATTTGTCAAATGATTCACTGCACGCTAATATTCCTGATTATTATAGTATGAAGGGCCAGAGATATACAACTTTTTTATTGCACCGAGAGAACTTTCTTGATTTATACTTTTATTTGAATACAACTGACGAATACCAGCAAAGTATATAAGAAACATTAATGTGTACAACAGTATGTTGATGCCTGAGGTACGACACTTTCTATAGACTACCACACGTGGGTTTAATCCCAAGCACCCCCTCCCTCCCTTGGTAGCCTCCCGTGCGTTTGTACGTCTGGCAGCGTATCTTCCTGATACAGTTTTCGGAGATAACTATATACATATGCTATGCCACTTGGATCCGTAACTTTCTTGCAGTCATACTTCACTTGAACAACAATACTGATGTACCTCATATTTATCACATTCTTAATAATCATGTATAAGACATAAACAAGTGCTACATATATTCATTTATATATACGAAGATTGTGATTAACATGGAGATTAAAGTGTATGGGGTATGTATGTGAGTAAATCATGATACTATGCAAGTAACTTCATTACTGAGAGGGGCTCTTATGTGGAGTAAACGAAAAAACGATTTACGAAAAAATGAATAGTCACCCATGGTGCCCGCACGAGAAAACGGAAAAAATGTAGACATATTAGTACATGGGACCTCTGGTCTCTCCGTCTATAGGCCTATTCCCGAAGCTGCCTGGATCGCTTTGGGGCATAGCACGCGTGACGGCAGTGCGCGGAGCTGCCTGCCTTGTCTAGGAGCATAGAACGCGTAGCGCCAATGCCCGGAGCTGCCTGCCTCGTCTGAGGGCATAGGGCGCGGTAGTGCCCGGAGCTGCTTTCCTTGCCTGGGGGCATACGACACGTGGCGGCAATGCCCGGCGCTGCCTGCCTCGCTTGGGGGCATACGACGCGTGGTGGTAATACCTGGTGCTGCTTGCCTCGCCTGGGGGCATGCTATTGACAATATCGATAAAGCCCTCGCACTTAGGAGCGATAATTCTGACTTTCTTCTAAGAATCAATAACTTCCCTTCCTTCCTTTCTTCCTACCCTCTTTTCCTCCCCCTGTCATATTTATAAGCATTTGGAATTGGGTACATCATTTATTACTATTTTTCCTTCTCTCTCTCTCTCTCTCTCTCTCTCTCTCTCTCTCTCTCTCTCTCTCTCTCTCTCTCTCTCTCTCTCTCTCTCTCTCTCTCTCTCTCTCTCTCTCTCTCTCTCTCTCTCTCTCTCTCTCTCTCTCTCTCTCTCTCTCTCTCTCTCTCTCTCTCTCTCTCTCTCTGTCTCTTTGTTAAATGTCATGGTATGATATGTAATGAAAATGGAATGGAATGGAAGTGTAATGGAAAAAGAATTTAAGTATAAAATATATAAGTAGGTATATATAAGTATAAGTATAATATAATATGTCAGGGATGGAGGATTTTTAGAATGGAATGAATTTTTCCCATCTTTCCATTCCTTTCATCCATATAAAAATGCGTTAAGCCCTATTTAGTAGCTCACAATAGCGGAACCCTGCGAAATCTGGTGTGGGCTGCGCTATCAGCTCCAACCACACATGTATCGGTTGAGTGACTGTTCAGTGGAGTTACGTATATAATGCGTTATTTACGCAATTCAATGGCAGAGGACACACTGGAGGCGATCATGCTGCAGCGAGCTAACTTTTGAATGCGTTGTGTACAGCACATAGTTATGTTGTATTTGTCCGTTCATTGTTAGCCAATTGTGCATAACTTATGTGCACATTTGTACTTATGGAGCCAATCACTATCTGATTGGCTCCATGGTTGATATAAGTTTTTCAATAAAGTAATACATCCTTCTCTTTCACTGTATGAGCAACATCATCATTTTTTATTTGAAAACCATGCCAATAGTTTTTATGAACCTATTTTGTGCAAATAACCATAGAATTATGCTGAGTTAATCTGGAATAGAAGATGGAATGGAAGATACATGGAATGGAGTCCAACGGAAGATTTTGAGCCGGATGGAAAATTTATCTTTCATTCCAATCCATGCCATGCCTTGCCCTGTAAGCACACTCTAACTTTTATTTTTCTCAACCCAAAAAAAGTGATAGTCGAGAATGTTTTAAAACTCACACACTCAGACTTTTCGTTCATTTTATTACATGAACTCCGATGAAAATATAATAAAAAATAAGGGAAGTAAATTTGATAATTTAGATGCGATGTACACAAGGATTTCTGTCACTCAATGTTGGAGAGTGAAGAGGACGAGAGGGAGGAGGAAAAGCAGGAGGAGGAGGATAGAAAAAAAAAATGAAAAAAGACGAAATAGGAGAAAGAAAAAAAGAACATGAAGAAGAAAAAAGAAGAAGAAGAGGAGGAAATATAAAAGAGAAAGAAGACATTTGAGGGAAAGAAAATTTAGAAACTCAGAAAGCACTTACCGTAGATAACACTAACGTCGCCAGGACAACGTTTTTTTCGATGTACAGACGTCTGGTGGCGCTAATTTCTTACTAATATAATATAATATAATGTAATAACCTACATTTCTCCATCCATAATTTCAGGAAAGTTAGAAGGGGCTATCTGGAGAGTCAGTGTTATTTTATGTCTTCATCTGTATCATATTATGGCTATAAATGAACAAATTACAAAAATATCACCCGAGTGGCGACCTACAGTAGGTAGGTGTCTCTCTCTCTCTCTCTCTCTCTCTCTCTCTCTCTCTCTCTCTCTCTCTCTCTCTCTCTCTCTCTCTCTCTCTCTCTCTCTCTCTCTCTCTCTCTCTCTCTTTAATAACGAGGATAATAACAATGATGACAATTAGTATCATAAAAACATTCCAAAAGTCGCGTCGTACATCCAGCCAGGATAACCACCACGCGGGCCCTACAATAACTTCATTCAGTGTCCACGTGATCCTCTTCCAGTGGACAAAACACAGAGAGAATGAGACTATGTAATGAAGAGATCTCACTTAATCCCTAAAAATAAAAGAGGGGATGGCCATGCACGTACCTAAGTCTAATGGATAGGCTTGTTTACGGGGGTAAAACACTGCGGGAGCTTCTGACGGAGATAATAGGTGACTACGGCTGACAATATGGCTGATCTTACACACACACACACACACACACACACACACACACACACACACACACACACACACACACACACACACACACACACACACACACACACACACTACTTTGCTACTTTTACCTTATTCGCAGATGACACAAGCTTCATAGTCACAGACAAAAGTCTTTTATCCCTTCACAATAAACTAACTCGTGAATTAACTAATGTAAACAACTGGATTAAAGCCAACAAGTTAAGACTCAACATCAATAAAACTCATCTTATGTTATTCCAGAACAGGTCTTTAGTGCATGACTTGGACCCTGTAGGTATAGGTAGGGAAATTGTTAACCGTGTACAGTCGACAAAATTTTTAGGTGTCATAATAGATTAATATTTCAACTGGAAGCAACAAATTTCTCATGTTTGTATTAGTATATCCAAGATTTGTGGTGTCTTGTATCGCATTCGTTACAAACTCACAACTGAAGCAATGTTAACCATATATTATACACTTTGTTATTCCAAAATGATGTATTGCATATCAATATGGGGTTGCACTTGGCCATCATTCTTAGACAGCGTGTTCAAAGCTCAGAAGGCAATTCTACGCGTTCTAACCTTCAAGAAAAAAATTGATGCAACTGAGGAGATATATTCATCTTTTAATTTATTAAAAGTCCCTTTTATCCATAAATACTTCATGTTGATAACTATATTTAATTCTATAAAAAAGAATGATAACATTTTCCAGCTACAAGATCATGCTCATAATACCAGAAGAAATCAAATTAATTTAGTATGTCCTCCATTTAGAACAACACTATACAATAATTCTATCCTGTGTCTCGGTCCTAAGGTGTGGATTTCCTTACCTAGTCTAGTAAGAAACAATATTTATGTTTGTACCGTTAACAGCTTCAAGTATAGAATAAAAAAATATCTTTTGCATTCTCAAACACAATGAAAGAATACATATAATTTCTGAGCTCTTTTTTGCTGCACATATGATATCATATTGTAAGGGTCTACTTGTATACTTTGTTAATATTTAGATCATTCAAGTAAATTTCAATGATTATGTTGTGTATGTGTACATTGTGTGTGTGTGTGTGTGTGAGTGTGTGTGTGTATGTGTGTGTGTGTGTGTGTGTGTGTGTGTGTGTGTGTGTGTGTGTGTGTGTGTGTGTGTGTGTGTGTGTGTGTGTGTGTGTGTGTGTGTGTGTGTGTGTGTGTGTGTGTGTGATGTGTGTGTGTGTGTGCGTGTGGTTTCATCTATTTTATATGTATGAATTTATTTACTGTATGCTCTTATATGTTTGTGCATATGTATGGTATGTATATATGTTATATAATAATATGTTTGAGTACGTGTGTGTGTTTATATAGATAGTATACGTTAGTATGAGTAAGGATATTTACAGATGTTTTGTATGAATACTACATAGAGATGATATAATAGTCTTCGCTCTGGTATGTGCACATATTACCTTGCTTAATAACTGAGTCTGCTAACGAGAGTTTTCTCAGCAGACTTTTTACGAAAGGTTAATGATGGATTTAATATGTGTGTGTATTCTTATGGCAATAAAATGTTTGAACTTGAACTTGAACTTTGAACACACACACACACACACACACACACACACACACACACACATTGGAGGGAGAATCTAAGTGAGTGGACTGAAATATATGAAAAAAATGCACTAAATATCAAGGCGTATATCCCAGAGTATGTCTCAAAAGCTGATCACCTCACCTCTATATAATAACACTTAATAACTATCACATCCTACACAGACACATATTCATTCCCCATTTCACGTCCCTATATCTGCACTTGGCATTAATGCCTCCTTTATTATTTTCTTTTGTCCTCGTTCTGTGTGCGGCTGTCAGCTGGGCCGGAAATTGCAAGGTATAGTGAAAGTGAATGTAGATATATGCTAATGAACGCATTTTGCATCCCAGCACAGGAAATGGTAATATGCAATGTCGAAATAAAGGGCTTCTGTGATATGAAAATACGAAAGGGAAGGGAAGGGAGGAAGAGAAAGTTTTTTTTATTTTGTTTTCGACATCCTTGCGAATATTTCAGATACTTATGCGCACCATTAGGCGAAAAGTAAAGCACAATAACTTACATTATGCCACTGCGTGCATCTCCGGGTATTTTGCATGTGTGTGTTAAGTAAAGATTATTTATACTTAAAGGTTTCAATGGTATATCATACTTTAATTCCTTCTATGATGATATTATAGAAACACATTAAAAGGTTTCCAAGCGCGCAATAAGTTACACTATGCCGTGGTGTGTATGTCCGGGTAGTATAAATGTGTGGTAAACAAAGACTTCTTACTTAAAGGTTCCAATGGGATTATTAGCTTCGATTCCTTTCATAGTGGTATCGCAGTGACGCAATAAAAGGTTTCCGTGGTATAAAGTATAGAGGGCGAGGCTGAGCTGACCGTTATGATGAAACTGAAGTGAACTGTCTGTGTAGAGGAAAAAACACGGTTACTAATATCTTATCTGGTATTACGTTGATGATCAATATATGTATTTTGTTATTGTTATTTCCAGGTATAGGCTAAGCAAAGTAGAGAGTGCGATATGATGAACTGATGGTGTCTGTCTGTCTGCCTGTCTATCTTATAAATTCAATTTATTCATACTCTCTCAACCACTATAACTTGCTCTTCTTTCCTTCCTTCTTTCCTTCTTTTCTCTCATTACTTGAAAACCTCTCCATTTGAAACGATATATAAATTTAACCCAAAGAACATACACTGCATACACAATGGCACACACACACACACACACACACACACAAACAAACACACACACACACACACACACACACACACACACACACACACAAACACACACACACACACACACACACACACACACACACACACACACACACACACACACACACACACACACACACACACACACACACACACACACACACACAAACACACATACGCACATACACAGTTTCATTCACGCCAAGATTTCACGCCGATGAACCACCAAAGTTGACAAGAGCGACTCGAGCCTTGTGCCTGTGGTCGGAACCCACGAAGAACTTAGCGAGACCGATGAAGAGTGGGACGAAGGGAGGGATAAAGGAGGGAGTGGAACATGGAGCATAGAGTGATGGTATGTATATAAGGAGAAGGAGAAGAAGAGATGATAAAGGAGACTTAATAAACGGAGGAGGATGCGATACGAGGAGAAAGATGATGGGAGGCGAAGAATGAGGAAAAAGAAGAATTTGATGAAAGGGAGGAGAGAGATGAGGGGAAAGAGAAGAGGAGAGGGCGAAGCAGTTGGATGGACCAGAATTATATTGAATTCAGTAAGAAAGTTTTAATGATATTTTGAGCAGGTGATGAGGCGGTCTCAGATATCAGGAGGGACGGAAGAGGCGGAATCCTGCATGGGGACACGAGAGGAATAAGAAGGATAAGGGCGAATGTCACGATCACAGGGGATGAAGAGGGTAGGAAAGAAGAAGAAAAGATAGAAACCAAAGGGTATATATGGGGAGGCGGTAGCGGAGTGGTTAGCGTCTCCGACTGGCGTTCTCGGTGACCCGAGTTCGATCCCCGAAGAAAACCAAAACCTTTCTGCACCGTCGAGTGGCCTAAGAACACCCACATGCCCTGCCCTACCTTCTCGATTGCGAGTGCATCGGAGAACACAGGCGGGCGGCATGAGCATCCTGCCTGCGCCACCACGGGCGAGGGCCAACCATCGGAGCCCTTAATTGAACCTCCAGAGCCTACCATCCGAGCCCTGGTTCACCACTGCCTACAGGCGCTATAGGCACAAATAAAAAAAAAAAAAAAAAAAAAAAAAACAAAAAAACTATATATAGAAACAGAAATGAAAAGGACGAAAAGGCAGGGATTAAAATGATTGGCGAGAGACACGGAGGAGTAAGTGCTGGGGCGAAGGTGGGGCGGGGGGGGAAGGTTCATGGTTCAGTCTGTCACCATGACGCCCCCGTCTCCCCCCCACACCCTCCCCCGCCTCATCCCAACACCCTCACGTGTATACCAAAGTGATATTGATGGGAATTCTACAGCATTTTGCACTGTGTGTGTGTGCGTGTGTATGTAATTCACCTATGATCTTGTCCATGGGAGCCGGATTCGCGATCGCCAGGTTTACCCTCCCGGAGCGAGCTTGGAGCTCATAATGACCGATCTTTGGGTAATGCTGGGAACTCACACACCACACACCCACATCCCAATGTTCAAGGGGGACAGTAACCGCCCGAATTTGTCAGTCAAAAATCCCCAGGAGCAAGCGAGGACTTGAACCGGCTGCCACAGAATAGTGCTCCAATCCTCTATCCACTGGATCACCGTAGTGTGTGTGTGTGTTTATGTGTGTGTGTGTGTGTGTGAATGGATCAGGAAAGGAATGTGAATGGAAGGTGAATAGGTTCTCTTGATTAATGACATCAAAACCTTTTAGGATCTTAAAGGTTTCTATCAAGTCCCCACGGATTCTACGATCCTTTAAGGAAAACATATTAAGTTTCCGCAGTCTCTCTTCATAAGATGAATTTCGCAGAGATGGAATTTGTTTGGTTGCTCTTCCTTGCACTGATTCCAATTTGGCTTGATCTTTTACGAAACAGGGCGACCAGAATTGGACGGCATATTCCAAGTGTGGCCTAACCAAGGACGTGTATAATTGTGTCATTACTTTCGGAGTTTTATGTTCAAAGTTACGTTTAATAAAGCCCAACATCATATTTGCCTTTTTACTGGCAGCTAGGCAATGCTGACTGGTTTTCAGATCATTACTGATGATGACACCTAAATCCTTTTCCTGCTGTACTTCAGTTAACGATTTATTTTGCATTTGATAGTTATATTTGAGGTTATCGTTGCCTCTATGCATTACTTTACATTTATCGGAATTGAATTTTAATAGCCATTTATCACTCCAATCTGATAGTTTGTCGAGATCACTTTGTATGAGTTCGCAGTTTTCTCTAGTATATGCTTTACCGCCTAATTTGGTGTCATCTGCAAATTTCGATATTTTAGATACAAGTCCGCAGTCCAGATCGTTGATATATATCAGAAAAAGAGTAGGACCCAAGACCGAGCCCTGAGGCACCCCACTAGTGACATCTAACCAATCAGATGCCTCACCATTTATTACTACCCGTTGTTTACGATTTGAAAGCCAATCGCCAATCCATGAACATAATTGCTCTCCTAAGCCATGTGCCCTTAGCTTGGTCAACAGTCGCTTATGTGGAACTGTATCGAAGGCTTTCTGAAAATCAAGGTATATTACATCCGAGGGAATGTTAGCGTCCCAGTTTGAATAAATGACCTTAAAAAAATCCAGTAGGTTTGTTAAGCAGGATCTCTTATTTCGAAATCCATGCTAGGAGTTTAGTATAGAGTTATTTGCATCGAGAAAAGACACTATTTTATCCCGCAATATTTTCTCAAATAGTTTAACAATCACGGACGTTAGACTAATTGGGCGATAATTACTTGCGAGGCTCTTACTCCCTTTCTTGAATATCAGTGTAACATTAGCTAATTTCCACATACTAGGAACATTTTTGTCACTTAGCGATTTATTGAAAATAATCTTTAATGGGAGCGAAAGTTGACTGTGACATTCGCGAAGTAGTCGCGGCGAGATTTCGTCCACCCCCACGGATTTGCTGGGTCAAGTTTCAGCAAATACTTTGATATTTCGTCTACTGTTATCTCTCCTATTACCAGTCTATCCCTTTCGAGTCCTGCATACATGTTTACTGGTTCTGGTAATGGAGTTTCGTCTTCTTTAATAAATACCGCATTAAAGTATTCATTGAGTACGAACGCCATACTTTTATTATCATTTACCAAGATATTATTATTATCTTTCAGTGGCCCAATACTTGTTTTGACGTTTTTCTTACTTTGAACGTATTGAAAGAACCTTTTCGGGTTTGATTTGGATTCCTTTGCAATTTTTTCTTCATACTCGCGCTTTTTAGACTTAATTAGTCCTTTGCAGCGACGTTTGACGTCATTGTATTCTCTAGAATCGCAGTCTGCATTTGATCGTTTGTAAACTTTATACGCTCGGCGCTTTCTGCCAATGATTTGTTGGATCTCATTATTCATCCAACTGGGTCTGTTTATGTTATTCAAACGTTTTCTTACCATGGGAACATGTTTTTCCACCACCGATTGGAGTTTATTAGTGAATACATTACACATGTTTTCGGCGCTATTACCATTTAGTAGGTCAATCCATTCAACTTCGCTTAGTACCCTGCTGATCTTCGTGAAATCTGCTTTATTATAATTTTGGACTAATAACCGATTTTCTGTGATGTCTACATTGCAATTTATGCCGCATCTGATTAGCCTGTGATCACTGTTTGCCAAATGTTAACCTATATCGCAGTAATCAATCAGATCAATGTCGGTAGTGAAAACTAAATCTAGGATACTATTATCCCTAGCATACCTCTCTTGACGAAGTCAGAGAGGCTGTAGCAAAGTTGAAGGGTGGAAAGGCAGCTGGTTTGATTTGGATTCCTTTGCAATTTTTTCTTCATACTCGCGCTTTTTAGACTTAATTAGTCCTTTGCAGCGACGTTTGACGTCATTGTATTCTCTAGAATCGCAGTACTGCATTGATCGTTTGTAAACTTATACGCTCGGCGCTTTCTGCCAATGATTGTTGGATCTCATTATTCATCCAACTGGGTCGTTTATGTTATTCAACGTTTCTTACCATGGGAACATGTTTTTCCACCACCGATTGGAGTTTATTAGTGGAATACATACACATGTTTTCGGCGCTATTACCATTAGTAGGTCATCCATTCAACTTCGCTAGTACCCTGCTGATCTTCGTGAAATCTGCTTATTATAATTTTGGAGGCTAAAACCGATTTCTGTGATGTTACATTGCAATTTATGCCGCATCTGATTAGCCTGTGATCACTGTTTGCCAAAGTGTTAACTATATCGCAGTAATCAATCAGATCAATGTCGGTAGTTGAAACTAAATTAGGATATATCTATCCCTAGCATACCTCTCTTGGAAGTCAGCGAGTGCTGTAGCAAAGTTGAAGGTGGAAAAGGCAGCTGGTGTTTGTCATATCAGTGCGGAGCTCCTCAAAGCTGGGGGTGGCCATGATCCGGGGTTGCATGCTGTCCTGAATGCCGTGTGGCAATCAGGTACTCCGACTGGAAAAAGGGGGTGGTCGTCCCTATCGGAAAGGGAAATGGGGACCGTCAGGACTGCAACAATTACGCGGTATTACACTGCTCAGCGTACCAGCAGGTGATTGCCATCTATTGCTGATACGAATTCGTAGTCGTCATCTGGTGAAGCATCAGGACCTCAGCAGTCTGGGTTCACGCTGGTAAGTCAACAACGGACCGTATCTAGCGCTTCGTGTCCTGGTGGAACGCTGACGTGAGTTTCGTTAGGGGATGCTTGCAGCCTATGTTGATCTCAAGAAGCGTTTGACTCAGTGCATCGTGAGTCACTCTGGATCTTCTGCGACTTCGAGGGATTCCGCAAGGACTATTGGTTTGATAATGGTCTGTATTCTGGGACTGAGAGTGCTGTGAAGTGTGGGCAGGTGTATCCAGCTCTTCCTGTGAATACAGGAGTGAAGGCAAGGGTGCGTCTCTGCCCCATCACTTTTCAACGCTTGTATGGACGGGTATTGGACAAGGTTGTAGATCAAAGGCTGTGGAGCATCGTCGGCAACATCAAGATCACTGATCTTGTTTTTGCCGATGACTGCAGTAATGCTTTGCTGAGTCGCTGGAGTCCTGGTGATGGCTCTCGAGGCGCTGCACGAGGAGGCAAAGCCTTTGGACTGAGGTCTCCTGGCTCAAGACCAAGGTCCAGGTGTTGGAGACTTACTAGATGAAGCAGTACAGTCTGTTCATGGCGTGTGGCGAGGACATTGAGATCTTGGAAAGTTTTACATACCTTGGTTTGCGCAGTCCATAATGACGGCGGGTCACGTCAAGAAGCCTTACGGCAGATTGGCATAGCCCACGGTGTTATGGACTCGCCCCAGCAGGAGTATTTGGCGTTGTCGGTACCTGTGCAGGAGGACAAAGATCCGGATCTTCAAGTCGCTTGTGATCCCTGTCTTACTCTATGGTTGTGAGACATGGACACTAAATAGTGACTCGAAGAGACGAATCAATGCCTTTGGTAATAAGTGTCTTCGCAGAATCATGGGGTATCGCTGGGATGATTATGTGTCAAATCAGCGATTGCACCGTGAGACTGAATCGAGGCCTATTACCTGCATAGTCCGTCAGCGCCAACTTCGGCTATATGGGCATGTGGCACGCTACCCTGAAACCGATCCTTCCCATCGGGTTGTATCTGTAAGAGACAATCTGGCGTGGAGGAGGCCAAGGGGGCGCCCACAAGGCTCGTGGCTGGGGCAAGTTGATGTTTCTTGTCGAGAGCTGCTTGGTATGGGAAAGGAGCCTGCATGGGAACTCGCGCGTGGTGACCCCCGGGAGTGGCGTCGTAGGGTGGGCGAAGTGACGCGCCCCCCGGCGTATGCCCCCAATGATTGATTGATTGATTATCCCTAGTAGGCTCACGGACCACCTGATTTAAATATACTTCGTTCACCATATCAAGCAATCGCATACCTTCTCTATCAGCAGAATTATTATTCCAGTTTATATGAGGTAGGTTAAAATCTGCACAAATAATTGTATCGTTATTATTGTTCACAACTGACTTTATCTCGTCATACAGGAGGCAATCTACTTCCGCATTAGATTTCGGAGGACGAAATATTGTCCCAATAGTTAGCAATTTACCGTTTAGCTTAATCTTTGCGTAGACTGAGTCATAATGATCTTTGTTTACTTTATCGATTTCGATTGCTTGCAAATTTTCTTTAATGTAAGGAATGACACCTCCACCTGCTTTATGCGTGCGACAATTTAGGAATGTCTTATAACGAGAATGGCTATTTCAGCTAATAAATGTTTATCCTTTGTGCTGAGCCAACTCTCAGTGATACTGACGATATCTGGCGTTTCGGCAACAACGTATGCTAATAATTCGTTACGCTTTAAAATAATGCTTCTGGCATTTGTGTAGAGTAATTTAAGTTCCTTGATAGTTTTGGTAACCTTGCGTGAGGGTTTACCGGCAGGGCGTCTACCGTCCACTGTTACAGGGCGCTTGATTAAGTTACTTTGATTAGTATTTGTGGAAACGGGACGTGACCCAGCGTTGCTGTGGGGTAAGAAAGGGGTTAAGGTGATGCTGCTACCGCCGTCCGCTCGTCGTTTTTTGATCTGTAAGAAGAAACTTTATCATTTAGCAGACGTCCTAATCGTGCATGGCCGACGGGGCTGAGGTGGAGTCCGTCATCCCCAAATAGGATGGAATCCTCAACCAGGATGGGATCCTCGTAGAAATTATCCCAGAAGTTTGCGAAGTCTACATTCTCCTGTGCACAAAGAGACCTCAGTCGGTTATTTGCGCTGAACGCCTTATCGTAAAAGCGTCGGCCTACTCCTAGTCTGGGGAGAATTCCTGAAATAATGATATGATTAGTTTTAGTCTTGAATTTCCGGATCAACTTCCTGTACTTGTCCAGAATTTCTGCAGATCCGCTACTGTACACGTCGTTTGTTCCTGCATGGATGACATAGAGAGTGTTATCGTTAGTGTTCTTTGTGACGACATCGCAGGCTGCAGTGATGTCGTCGAGTCTTGCTCCTGAGAAAACAGAAGCGCTTCCTTTTGTCACTCGTGACCCTACCACAAAACTCCACCAGTTGTCCTCGGAGAATTGAGTCCCCGATCAATCTGGTCTCGTGTACGTCTTCCTTCATTTCGCCAAGAACCTGAAATTTGTTGTAAGTTTTGATCGTTAGGGGCGCCTTGACTGCTGTTGGTCGTCGTGCTCCTCGCCTTACGGGAGCAAAGGGAGCAGGGGAAGGAGAAGACGAGGGAGCGGGGGAGGAGGAGGAGGCTGGCGTAGAGGAGTGAGAAGGGGGAGGAGGAGGAGAAGGAGGAGGAGGAGGAGGAGGAGGAGGAGGAGGAGGAGGAGGAGGAGGAGGAGGAGGAGGAGGAGGAGAGGAGGAGGAAGGAGGAGGAGGAGGAGTGGAGGGGGAGGAGGAGGAGGGGGAGGAGGGAGAGGAGGAGGAGGTGGAGGAGGAGGAGGTGGAGGAGGGGAGAAGGAGGAGGGTGGGAAGGAAGGAGGGGAGGTAGGAGGAGGAGGTGGAGGAGGTGGAGGGGTTGGATGAAATAGAAGGGGATGTGGATACGGTAGGGCCGGGTAGATTTAAGGAGGTGGAGGATCTTAAGGTATAGGAGTGTGCGGGGGAAGATCTGGGAGAGGAGGATGAGGAGGAAGGGGGGGTAGAGGAGGAGGTGTTACTCGAGGCGGAAGAAAGGGAAGAGGAGGGCGAAGAGGAGGGCGAGGTGATGGCAGGTGTGGGTGGGGTGGAGGAAGTGATGGCAACAGCCTTCCGTAGACTGTCATAACTCTCACGGAGACTGTCATGACTCTTCTTAAGATCATTGTACAGTGCGAGGGTTTCTTCTTGCTTGTTTGACAAGACACAAAGTCTACAGGCTGTGGAGTTGATGAAATATTGTGGAGCGAACTTTCCACTGCACCCCAGACACTTGCGTAGAATGGAAGGCATGCTGGTATGGCATGAATGGAAGACAAAGTGATGTATAATGCGCTTATGTTATATCTGTTGGAAGCGTGGTGCTCTCTCTCTCTCTCTCTCTCTCTCTCTCTCTCTCTCTCTCTCTCTCTCTCTCTCTCTCTCTCTCTCTCTCTCTCTCTCTCTCTCTCTCTCTCTCTCTCTCTCTATCTCATCTACTCTACTCATCTCCTCCAATCTCCTCTCTCTCTCTCGTCTCTCTCTCTCTCTATCTCTCTCTCTCTCTCTCTATCTCTCTCTCTCTAGATCTCTCTTCTCTCTCTCTTCTCTCTCTCTTCTCTCTCTCTCTCTCTCTTCTCCTCTCTCTCTCTCTCTCTCTCTCTCTCTCCTCTCTCTCTCTCCTCTCTCTCCCTCTCTCTCCTCTCTCTCTCTCTCTCTCTCTCTCTCTCTCTCTCTCTGCTCTCTCTTCTCTCTCTCTCTCTCTTCTCTCTTCTCTCCTCTCGTCTAACGGTCGTACTCTCTAGCTCACATCTCTAACTCTGCTTACTCTCTCTCTCCCTCTGATGGAAAGGTAGACGTGTTGAGCCAAATTAACTTGATTAGTCAGTCGAAGGTCATACCTTGGGAATACTTTCTCAAAAACTGAGTGGAAATACCACTCGTTGTACCAGTTTTAAGAATGCCACGAAATGCTATAGATAGCACTAAAAACAACGTTTACGTTATTAAAAACAAGCACAAATAAATTACAAATTAGGACATAGACCGTACAAGTTATAGAGAAATTGTTTTTACTCCCTATCAATGCGTTTCACTGTGTTTTCACTGTGGAATGTGTGTGTGTGTTAGTTGTAGTAATATATAAAGCTCGCTGTATTGAATGAAATGCAAGGTGTGTTACGACGGGAAGATCTTTAAAGAAAACTTAGGGTGATTCTAACGACGTATTGGAGTTTTGCGCAGCGTGAGGTTAGGTATGGCCGGAGACCAGGATAGTCACTTCCTTCCGTGTTGGCGGCGAGAAGATGAATGTGGAGGAAGAGGAGGAACAGTCTTGTTAACCTTTATATCTATAATATATACATATAACAATCATCATAATCACAGCTGATGGGGATAAGCATTCCTGTGAACCAATATATAGAATACGCAACATGATTTCTGCCACACTACTGCTGTGCGCTATCTCACATGTTGACCTTTGCTTTTATTTGATTCTCGTAATACCGTTCCTCCTCACAAACCCTCATCATGGAACTCCCTTCGCCGTCCTGCCATGCCTCCAAGCAACACCGGCACCAACACTTTCACCAGTAGTCACCATGGGCGGCAACCTACTCCAGGTGGTGGAGACAAATTTCCTAGGCGTCACTATAGACAGCTGCTTCAAGCTTCCTAACAGCTGTACAGGTGACTGAGAGCACTAGGGACTCCCACGCGTTAGCTGGCGGGCGTGTACTCTACCCTAGCGCTGCCCAAGTTCACATATGCGTTTCCAAGATCCCTCCAAGAGATCCCTCTCTCTAAAAGACCCTGCGCGTTCCCGTACTGGTCCTCCTTCATCACACAAGGCTACAGCTGGAGGGGGTCCAGAAGCGTGCGTGCAGGGTCATACTGGGCCCCGCCTACACCACCTACCATGAGGCCCTGGACTCCCAACACCCACGCACTCACCCACCATGTAAGAATGCTACATTGACCTTATGAAGCTGTTCTTGGTGAAACTGCTTCACCACCCGCGCCACCGCGACCTGCCCCTCCCAGCGGCTTCGGGTCACCGCCACACGTCGCGCCCCACCAACACGCTGGTGCCCACCCGCGCACGGACGACTCGGTACACAAATAGTGTTTGAGCAGCATGACGTGCAACTGCGTGTTGCCGTCATATACGTACGTACACGATATTTCCTGCTGTGGTACTTGAGAGTCTTGCGGGTCAGTGTAGTGTTTCATGTTGGGGGTCATTTCGTGCCTTGTTTATCGCGCTAACAATCCCTATTTTGGAAGTTTATAATCCCTGCGAAATTTTTGGCTGCGAAATATCACAAATGGATGCTGATAAAGCCCAAAGCTTGATTTAGATGCAAAATTGGCTCATTAAGCGATGGGATCTCGTGAGCCGGAAACGGAGGATTACATAGGATTACACAGGAAGAAAAGATACCAAGAGAGCCGTCAGTCTAGTAACAAGAATATATATATGCTGAACTATATACTCTGCTAAATACTGTTAAACTACATGTAGGAAAACAGGTTAGCATAGAAAAAGGCTTCTCTCCACCCACCCCTCCCTCTTGCTGGCGACATGGCGATAGGTAACATGTGGAAAAAAATAGCATATGTGTAATAGAAAATAGGCACATAGTAACTTTATACCAAAGACAAAAGTAGATGAACGAAGTAACTAGACCATCGCTAATTCTGGTTCATCTGGGGAAGGTTAGTAAATGAAGAAGAAGAAGAAGAAGAAGAAGAAGAAGAAGAATTAAAGCACCTCAGCATAAACTCAACCTTTGAAACTCACTGAAAGCGAAATCACAAACTTTCTTTTATTTTGAATGGCCAGACCGACTCCTTAGGCAGTGTCTTAACTCCGCCTTAAGTTTACCCCTGAAAACCCTTTGTCTTGTAGGCGGTGAGGACGAGGCGGGAAGGAAAGGGAAGAGATAAGAAGAGGGACGAGTTAGAGGAGGAGGAGGAGGCGGAAAGACACAGAGGTGATATGGGAGGGTCGGGCGAGGGAAGGAAAAGGGTCAAGAGAAAGAAGAAAAGTAGAGAAGAACAAGAAGACTATAGGAGAGGTCATAGCAAAGGGATGGTTGAGGTTTTTATGGCCGTAAGGGAGGGAGGGAGGAGGAGGAGGGAGGAAGGAGGTGTTATGAGGAAAATAAAAAAAATGAGACACGTGGGACTACTTCTTCCTTTTCCTCCTTCTCCTCCTGTTCCTGTCTTTTCTCTCTTCCTCATTTTCTTCCTGCTTTCCCTCCTCCACTGTTCTCTCGACAATTTTTTCAATACTCTTACGTAAAAAAGAAATCCCCGGAGGGTGCATAGAAGGAAGGAAAATGAACAGAAGAGAAGATAAGAGAAAGAAAGAATAAGAAAACGACAAGGAGGATGACAAGGAAACCGATGCAGAGTTGAGACATAGACGAGAGACACAACACAATATAACACAGCATAACACAGCATAACACACCCGTGTCCTTGATAGAGACGAGGCTCACAACACAGCACAACACAGCAT
Organism: Chionoecetes opilio; assembly: GCA_016584305.1. Lineage (NCBI taxonomy): Eukaryota > Metazoa > Arthropoda > Malacostraca > Decapoda > Majidae > Chionoecetes > Chionoecetes opilio. The sequence continues at coordinate 18,651 of JACEEZ010009747.1, read as the reverse complement.
AACACAGAACAGCATAACACAGAACAGCAAAACACAGCACAACACATCATAACACAGCACAACACAACACAGCACAAAACAGCCTGCTCACGATGAACGCTCAGTGCCGGCCATGCAACAGTCTCCCCCCCTCCTCAACCCCCCAACAGTTCCACGCCTCTAAGCCCCTGCCACCATGCCCCCCCTACCAGCCCAAACCTCCCTTCTTCCACCATGCCCCCCGGAGACTGGTGGCAACGGAAAAAGCAAATGTGATCTTAAATTTTACTGAGAACAAAAGTTGGATATTGGGTAAGACTGGAAACAGCAAGACTCTCGCTGGGAGATGAAGGGCGTGTACTGCAATGGCATGAGTATGTGGCATGACCTTTCAATGCCCCCCTTCTCCCGCCCTGACGAAGCCTTCTTATATCTGTAGAAGGTGATGAAGTATTCTTTTAGTGTATGGCGTTGATGCTACTAAAGACCCTTCATATAAAATGTGAATTCTATGTGGTAAGAGAGAGACTAAAAATGTTAATAGGTGGGTAAAAAAAAGTAATAGGAAAGAATGAGAGAAAAAGATAGGATGTTCCAATAGAGAGGCAGTTGTAATACATTATTAGTCTTTATTGTCCACCGTTCATTACCAGCTGGTGTATTTTTCCCGCGCTTTACAACGTTCTTTTTTTCTTTTCCTTTTTTTTTCTCTATCTCTTCTTTCATCTAAAATTTCTAAATGGTTGTTGGAGGTTATATTATATTTATGGAAATAGAATAAAAGTACTTTACTTGCCTTCTAAATATGTTACGTGGAGGGGGAGGAGGAGGAGCAAGAGGAAGAGAAGAAGAAGAAGAATGATAATAATAATAATAATAGTAATAATGATAATACTACTACTACTAATAATAATAATAATAATTATAATAATGATAATAATAATGATACCATAGTAAAAATATTTAAAGAAGTAGAAGAAATAGAAGGAGGAGAAGTAATACATAGGTTTTTTTTTTTTTTTTTCTTTTTACATTTGTGCCTATAGCGCCTGTAGGCAGTGGTGACCCAGGGCTCGGATGGTAGGCTCTGGAGGTTCCCTTGAGGGCTGTGATGGTTGGTCCTCGCCCGTGGTGGCGCAGGCAGGATTCTTATAGTGACGCCTGTGATTAGACGCTCATGCCGCCCCCCTGTGTCCTCCGATGCACTCGCAATCGAAGGTAGAGTTGATGGGCAGGGCATGTGGGTGTTCTTAGGCCACTCGACGGTGCAGAAACGTTTTTATTTTCTTCGGGGATCGAACTCGGGTCACCGAGAACGCCAGTCGGAGACGCTAACCACTCCGCTACCGCCTCCCCAAATACATAGAAAGAACAGATACCAAGAGACCTATTGATCTATAAAGAGGAGGAGGATGAGGAGGAGGAGGATTACATATGATTACATAGGAATAACAGACACCAGGAGACCTATTGGTCCATAGCGAGGGTATCTGCTGAACTACATACTACTAACTATCAACTACTTGTAAGAAAACAGTTGGAAAATGATACCATGTCCCTAAAGAGGATAGGAACATGGAAGTTTCATAGTGCAGAATGATAGGATATGAAAAATACTAACTACAACTACCACTACCACTACAACTAATCGATACGGGGGACTAGATACGAATTCGCGCTATCAATACCCATTTACTTTACAGTGCGCGTCAAGTCTGTTTTTGAATGTAGTTATTGTGCTGGCTCCGACAACATTTGCCGGTAACTTGTTCCATCGATCAACGACTCTAATTAACATTGAAATAATTTTTACGGAGATCGGTGATGCAACGTTGACCGTTTAGTTTTAAACCATTATTTCTTGTTGTCACTTGAGTTGAAAGCTTGAATAGGTTCTCTTGATTAATGACATCAAAACCTTTTAGGATCTTAAAGGTTTCTATCAAGTCCCCACGGATTCTATGATCCTTTAAGGAAAACATATTAAGTTTCCGCAGTCTCTCTTCATAAGATGAATTTCGCAGAGATGGAATTTGTTTGGTTGCTCTTCTTTGCACTGATTCCAATTTGGCTTGATCTTTTACGAAACAGGGCGACCAGAATTGAAGGGCATATTCCAAGTGCGGCCTAACCAAGGACGTGTATAATTGTGTCATTACTTTCGGAGTTTTATGTTCAAAGTTACGTTTAATAAAGCCCAACATCATATTTGCCTTTTTACTGGCAGCTAGGCAATGCGGACTGGTTTTCAGATCATTACTGATGATGACACCTAAATCCTTTTCCTGCTGTACTTACTTCAGTTAACGATTTATTTTGCATTTGATAGTTATATTTGAGGTTATCGTTGCCTATATGCATTACTTTACATTTATCGGAATTTAATTTTAATAGCCATTTATCACTCCAATCTGATAGTTTGTCGAGGAGGAGGAGGAGGAGGAAGAGGAGGAGGAGGAGGAGGAGGAGGAGGAGGAGGAGGAGGAGGAACAGTCTTGTTAACCTTTATACCAAAAAATAAAGCGTCACAAATATAGGCATTTAAAATAATAGCGAGATCAGGAACATTCTTTACATTAAAGAGACATGCTCTATCGACGCCCCGGCAGGACCTTCGTCAGCTGGTGAAGGAGGGAGATAGAGGGAGGGAGGGAGAGAGAGGGAGAGAGGGATGTGGAAGAGATTTTCATATACGGTGATGGTGGCTGTGGTTGTGGTGCTTATGTTTTGATAAATGTTTGTTGTTGTTTTATTGATTTGAGATGAACAATTAAGTGAAAATATGAAGTGAGATTAAAACACATAGCTAATATTTTTGTTTTTCTCTCACTCTCTCTCTCTCTCTCTCTCTCTCTCTCTCTCTCTCTCTCTTTCTCTCTCCTCTCTCTCTCTCTCTCTCTCTCTCTCTCTCTCTCTCTCTCTCTCTCTCTCTCTCTCTCTCTCTCTCTCTCTCTCTCTCTCTCTCTCTCTCTCTCTCTCTCTCTTTATCCACACCACACAATTAACCCAGGGTAAGATTCATGGACCAGAACACATCCTAGATACACGTTGTTCATCCTGGTGGTAATTGCATCAAGGAGGCGGGGCAGAAAGAGCGGGGCAGGGCAGGGCGGGGCGGGGCGGGCGGGGCGAGGCGAAGACGTAGCGGAGCGAGGCGTGTGACAGTCTGGAATTATAGTCGTAACTCGTAGGGGAAGGAAGGAAGGTGGGGTGTATTGGTAAGAAAGAGAGAGAGAGAGAGAGAGAGAGAGAGAGAGAGAGAGAGAGAGAGAGAGAGAGAGAGAGAGACGAGAGGGAGAGAGAGAGAGAGAGAGAGAGAGAGAGAGGAGAGTGAGAGAAGAGAGGAGAGAGAGAGAGAGAAGAGAGAGAGAGAGAGAGAGAGAAAAAAAAAAACACCATGTATCAATCGTCACCTTATATCCTCATACCTTCCCTTATCCTTATTTCCCTTATATTCCTTTATTGCCATCCTGTCTCTGTCTTCATCCCTTTCCTACATTTTTCTATAATCCTTCAACATTCATCTAAAATCTATATGCAGGCATTTCATTATTTTTCTATATGTTAGTTGTCTTTTCCACATCTCTTTCCAGTTCGCCTTCCAACCTTTTGTATACAATTGCTCCTCTTTTTTTCATTCCATTCTATTCTATCTCTATGATATGATTTCGTGTGTCCATAGTGCATATATATGTGTGTGTGTGTGTGTGTGTGTGTGTGTGTGTGTGTGTGTGTGTGTGTGTGTGTGTTCATCTAGTTGTATTTTACAGGGCCAGAGCAATGCTCGTGTGGCCCAGTCTCCATATCAACATTTTTATCATTCATCCTTAGTGCTTTGTGTTGGCCGAAGCCAGCACCCCGGAGAGCAGGTCACAAACCCCGGCTAACACCCGGTACCCATTCACTGCTGGGTGGACAGGGGCTCGGGTTTTAAGGAAACAACCCATCTGTTTCCGCTCCGCCCGGGGATCGAACCCGGGACTTCTCGGTTGTGAACCGAGCGTGCTAACCACTACACTACGGAGTACCCCTAAACCCCTGGAGTGTGTGTGTGTGTGTGTGTGTGTGTCCATCTAACCCTCCTTTATACCTGCCTATCAACCTCCATGTCATACCTTCCTAATAAAATCAATATATTTACCTATTCTATCATATGTCTCTCTCTCTCTCTCGCTCTCGCTCTCGCTCTCGCTCTCGCTCTCGCTCTCGCTCTCGCTCTCGCTCTCGCTCTCGCTCTCGCTCTTCCTCTCTCTTCCTCTCTCTCTCTCTCTCTCTCTCTCTCTCTCTCTCTCTCTCTCTCTCTCCTCTCTCTCTTCTCTCTTCTACCTACCTGCCTCTTTTTTTTTTTCTTTTTTCTTTTTTACATCACAGGGAGCTGGCCAAGGGCCCACAAAAAAAATGGGTAACACAAAGCCCGCTTAGTTGCCAGTCCCTAAAAAGAAGACGTAATAGAATAAATAAAACAGGGGGGTTTGAGCCAATTTAGTTCGGGAGGTGTCTTTTTTACTCTTCTTTTGAAAAGATTTAAGTCATAGGAAAGTGGAAAAATAGAAACACGAAGAGAGTTCCAGAGTTTACCAGTGAAAGGGATGAAAGAGTAAAGATACTGATTAACTTTTGCATTAGAAGATGGACAGAATAGGGATGGGAATGAGTAGAAAGTCTTGTGCAGCGAGGCCGCGGGAGTGGGGGGGAGGCATGCAGTTAGCAAGTTCAGACGAGCAGTGAGCATGAAAATAACGGTAGAAGAGAGCAAGAGAATTTACATTGCGGGGTGATTCAAAGATTGAAAACAGCCCAGTCAGAGGAGAGGAGTTGATGAGACGAAAAGCTTTTTGGGACCCCACCCCCTGTTTAGGAGAGCTGTATGAGTGGATCCTCCCCAAACATGTGAGACATACTCCATACATGGGCGGATAAGGCCCCGGGTAGAGAGCAAGCAATTGGGAGGGAGAAAAAAAGGACGCAGACGCCCCAGCACACCTAATTTCTTAGAAGCTGTTTTTAGCAAAAGATGAGATGTGAGATTTCCCCGTTCAGATTTTAGTAAAGGATAGTCCTAGAATGTTCATTGTAGAAGAAGGAGACAGTTGAGTGTCATTGAAGAAGAGGGGATAGTTATCGGGTTGGTTTTGTCGAGTAGATAGGTGAAGAAATTGGGTTTTTTTGAGGCATTGAACAAAACAAGGTTTGCTTTGCCCCAATCAGAAATAATAAAAAAGATCAGAAGTTAGGCGCTCGGTGGCATCTCTCCGTGAATCACTTAGTTCCTGTTTAGTTGGACGTCTAATAAACGACGTTGAAAAATGCAGGGTAGAATCATCATCGTAGGATTGGATGGGGCCTTTGAGTTAGACTTAGAAGATCATTAATGAATAATAGAAAGAGAGTGGGTGATAGGACAAACCCTGGGGAACACCACTATTTATAGATTTTAAGAGAAGAACAATGTCCGTCTACAGTAGCTGCAATAGAACGGTTTGAAAGGAAACTTAAAAAGAAGGTTACAGAGAGAAGGATAGAAACCGAATGAAAGGGTAGTTTGGAAATTAAAAATTTGTGCCAGACTCTATCAAAAGCTTTGATATGTCAAGGGCAACAGCAAAAGTTTCACCGAAAACCCCTAAAAGGGGGATGACCAAGATTCATTTAGGAAAGCTAGAAGATCGCCAGTAGATCGCCCTTTACGGAAACCGTACTGACGATCAGATAGAAAATTGTGAGCAGATAGATGCTTAAGAATCTTCTTATTAAGTATAGTTCAAAAACTTTAAAGGCAGGAAGTCAAAGCTATAGGACGGTAGTTTGAAGGATTAGAACGGTCACCCCCTTCTTAGGAACAGGTTGGATGTGGGCAAACTTCCAACAAGAAGGAAAAGGGGGAAGTAGATAGACATGACGGAAAAGTTTTACCAGGGAAGGTGCAAGCACAGAAGCACAGTTTTTGAGAACAATAAAGGAGGGAATCCGTCCGGACCGTAAAGCCTTCCCAGGATCTAGGCCAGAAAGGGCCAAAGAAAACATCATTCCGAAGGATCCCTTAAAAGACAGGCATAATAAAGTCAGAGGGTGGAGAGAAGGAGGAAAAAAGCCCTTCATCAGCCAGAGTGGAATTTTTAGCAAATGTTTGAGCGAAGAGTTCAGTTTAGAAGTAGATGAGACAGTGTGGAGC
>JACEEZ010009747.1:0-10000 GCA_016584305.1 Chionoecetes opilio | reverse complement strand
CAGATAACTTAGTCTTAAACATATAACGGTTTTGTTTTTACATGTAAGAACACACCAACTTGAACTAAAAGAGCTGTTCGAAAGTTTGGTTATAATAAAAACAATAACAAAACAATGATTTACACGTAAAGATACTCCTAATATATACTCATCCACATAAATATTACCAGCATCCATTTCCAAATTGCTACACCTTCATCCACTTCCACATTCCCAGCCCCCATTTCCATTTCCACACAGGTACAGACTAGTCCATCCACCTCCTCAGATTTTTTCACTTCCCTAGCACCTTCTATTTCCATCATCCACTCCCACCAAAACTTCACAACCCTACAAGCCAACCCTTCTCCTCCACTTAAGTTCTCTCCACTTATCCAACATCCACTCCAACTGTGATTCCACATCCCAAGACTCCACCATTTTCAATTACCCCCATCCACCTCCCAGTTATCCTGCTCAGTAAGATATCTCCACATTAAAAGCCTTACAGACCAAAGACCAGACCAGGCATTTAAAACCAGGCATCAAGCAGCCCACGACGGCCCCCCAGAACCTCATCATCTCAGCCTGACGACCCATACCAGACCCTTGACAGCTTCCGCGAAACACGTCTTTCCCTCCTTCCTTGGACCACGAGTGACCATTCTGTGCTATGAAGACTGTCCCAATACGCCCTCCCCTCCCTTTCCCCCTAAAAAAAACCTAGAGCCGAGAAAATAATTAACCACAAAATTCTCGATACTACATTATAGCCTTGAGTGAGAAAATAATAAGTGATTTTTTTTAAGGGATACAATAAATAGATTAATATTTAAGTATTTGTAGTATTATGCTCAAGCAAACAACCAAGACATCGCTCTAATTCCGTGAAAAAGTATTTAAAAAAATAGACATGATCTTATTCAAGGAAGTTTTTTTTATGTACTTGATCCGTCCCCTTCGACAAATACAAACACACACCAAAAAAAGAAGATATTGAATGAGCAAATATTTAATTAAAATAAAAATAATATATGAATAAATGAATGAATATATAAAAGGTTAAATATAGATACGAAGACAGGACCACACGAGTATAGCTCAGGCGTGTATGCTACAACACACACACACACACACACAACACCACACACACAACACACACAACAACACACACAAAACACACACACACACACACACAACACACACACACACAACACACACACACACACACACACCACACAACAACACACACACACACCACACACACACACACACACACACACACACACACACCACACACACAACACCACACACACACACACACACACACACACACACACACACACACACAACACACACACACACCACACACACACACACACACACACACACACACACAACACCACCACACACACACCCACACACACACACACACACACACACACACACGACGTCTGGACGGCTCAGTTGGTTCGGGCGTCCGGCACCATCGTAGTCCGGCGTTTGATCCCCGGCCTCGCTCATACCCGGGGAGTTTTCCATTGAAAAATTCGGGCGGTTACTATCCCCCTCGAGCAAGGGATGGGGGGTTTGTGAGGTCCCAGTATTACCCAAAGATCGGTAATATTGAGCTCCAAGCCGGGAGGGTGAAACTGGCGATCGCGAGTCTGACTCGCGTGGACAAGACCATATGTGAATGACACACACACACAAACACACACACACACACACACAACCCAAAAACATTTAAAAAAACTTTTTGGAGGGAAAATAATTTAAACAACGGGTCATAGAAACCAACACCCGAGAATGCCTTTTTTTACCAAAGGTACCAAAATGTCAAAAAAGTAACAGGGTGGATAAAAAAATAATATTCCCGAGACAACGAACTTGGGCTGGGCGGCCCAAACCAAGGGGGAAGTCCTAGGGTTATAAACTTAAAACCCATCGGAACAGGGCGGCCGGGCGTGGGGGGGCCGTATCCAACCTACAAAAACGAGGGGGTCCGGGGCAGGGGGTAGGCATGCTTTTTAGGGGGTTGGGGGTGCAGGAATTTTAGGGGAAAAACCCCGAAGTGATCGGGACTGGGGTGAAAAAGGGGTCCCCCTTTTTTTTCCTTTAACCCCTTGTTAATTTTCGGGGAAAGACCCCCCCAGGTAAACCTTTTAAAGGGTTGGGAAAAAAAGGGTAAAAGCTGGGGGATGAACTTTGGGGGGAGACTTCCCCTTGTGATGGGCGCAGCCCAAGGAAAAAGTTTTCACAGTTGTACGGTGAACTTTGCTCTGAGGTGAAAAGGGGTTTAAAACATCCGGGTTGTTTTGGAAAGAAAGCAGTTGGGGGAGGCCCGGGGGTTGTGGGGAAACGAGTATTTGGGGGTATGTGAAAATGGGCCCGCTTTTTACCGGTTTAGGGGCCACAAAAGGGGGGCCCCATTCCAGAAAGTTTAACGTCGTCCCTGGGGGAAAAGTCCGGCAATTGGGACGCGTGGCCATTCTAATTAAACCCGCACCCCGATCAGGGGGGTAAAAAACTGTTTTACTCGGGTGGAAAGGCCCTAAATTTTTACGGAATCGGAACTGTCTTGTAAAGATTTTAAAGGCGGAGCCCCCCAGGTGGCCCAATGAAACTTTGGGGCCCCTGCCCGAAAACCCTGTTGGGAAGGGCGAGCATCCTCAAAAGTCCCCCATTACATTTGAGTTAAGGGCGCCTTGGGTAGCCTTAACCTTCCGGGGGGGGTTCATTGTTGTTGGAAGTGTTGAAACCTATTTTGCCCATTAAAAAGGCCCCCCTTGGATGAGGGTTGGTCCCCAAAAGAACCCCACCCAAATGAAAGGTGTCCAGAAGGGGGACGCAACTGGAAAGAGACATTGTTCCCCCCTTGGGAGGGCCAAACCCTCTTCCCGGGCTCTGAAACCTGCATTTTGTGAAAAGGGGGCAGGGATTGGGAAATATTTGATGGACACGAGAGCCCGTAACCAAAGGTTCCCCTCAATGGGGCCAAAGGCGGTTGAGTCGGGGGAACCGATTGGGGGTTTTGGGGGAAGGTTGAAAAAATTTTGCTTTGGACGGGAGGGCTTTCCCCCCCCCCCCCAAAATAAGGTTGTGGATTAAAGGGGAGAAGAAAGACATGACCTCTTTGAAGGGCCCTTTTCGCTGTTTGGCCCAATTTTTAAAATCAAGGAGGGGGATTAAAAAAAATTATGATGGGCGGAGGGGGGCCCCAAAGGGTTTCACTGAAAACCGGGGGATCTGGTTAAAAAGGGCTGCGCGAAGGGGAGTAAAGAGGGGGCGGTGGGAAAGAAAGGGCTTTTTTGGTCCAGGGTGGCAAACCCCAAGAGGGGAAAAGGCCGGCCTTTATATCCCTTTCCTTTATTCGTAGGGGGAAAGGGGCGCTAAAAAACCCTTTGGGATATTACCTGCCCGTTTGGAAACCCCTGCGCCAAACGCAGAGAAAGCGCGAGTAAAAAAACGGCTGGGGCGGAACCCCGGAAACCCCCGGCCCAATTCCCCCTTTATGGATGAAAGAAGTTTTGGGTTTAGGGAAACTGTCCCATAAAATTCCCAAAAACAAAACGGCCCCAAGCTCGGGGAAAAATTTAAGTTTCCTTTTTGGATTTTAAAAAGGGTTTGGAACCCTTCAGAAGGTTGGGGGGGTGTCGGGGCCCCCCCCCCCCCCCCCGGAGCTCTCCTGCCTGCCGTTTTTTTTTTTTCTATCTAAGGCTTATTTCTGTTTTTTAAAGGGATTTTTTTTACTATTGAGGTTTAAAATTAATTACAAGGACTTTTTTGTATGAGAGGCTTTATTATCTTTTTGGCTTTCTTGGTTAAACTCACCCAGGATGCGCCTAGTTGAAGCGTACTCAGCGGTAGGGGTCCAAGAAGAAGAAGTCACCCCATGCGGGCGTGTGGGGAATTTATGGGGGGAAATTAAAAATTTTTCCTAAAACCCCCCCCCCTTTTCCCCCAGTATATTGAATATGTGATTGTCGGCTATAAGGTTGGGTTAAGAATGGGGGTAATATTTATAATTTGATATAAAAAGAATACTTGGCACAAATTCAAAATGGGGGGACGGGGGTGATGGGGCCCCGGGGTTAACGGGGGGGGGCGTGACCTACCGCCGGTGCCCAAACCACTTGAGCAAGAAAAAAGGAAACTACAAGGGGCCCGGTAGTCTTACTACACGTGGTAGTTCCTTCAACCATGTAATTCCTACATCCCCCTTCACCCCAAGACTTTTTTGAAGAAAAAATAATTCTTTTCCGATTTGCTGGCCTCTTCATTAAGTTGTAGATGCCAGTGCCCACCAGAATTTGTAATTGAATAGTGGCAACCGTGTTGCCAATATTACCATAAAAAAAAAGACAGAATCCGCATGGAAAGAACAATTTAGAAAAAAAAGGGGTAAAATCATACACTCTTACTATAACCATAATTATACCAAAACTATCCTTAATTACCACTCATTCCCACCACCCAAACTTTTACTAGGAGTCCCTAGCCAAAATGATCATATAATCCAACAAAAAAAGACCCTTTGAAATAATAATTATAATCCTTAAATATAAAAAAAATGCTTGTAAATAATGTAAAACCCTTTGATGAAACAAGAGACGGCGGGCATACAGCTCGACGTTTACTGAACCTAATAAATTTTGAGAAAAGTAGACTTCCCCCCAAACATCCCCGCGCGCTTTTTGTAATGTCCTGTGAGGATATTACCCCTTTTTGGGGGAAAGTTAATTAGGTGAAGTTGGGATTTATTTTAAGTTGATATCGAAGAAAAATGTTGGCACTCTTTTATAATGCGTTTCAGCGGGCGGAGGGGAGGCTTATGGGGGAGGGGCGTGGCGCCCACCCCAACTAAAAACATTATAACAACAAAAGGAAACTACAAGAGGCAGGTATAGTCTTACACGTGGTAATTCCCTTTAAACATTAGGGGCATACCCACATCCACCTTTCATCCCTATGCACTATTTGCAAGACAAAAATTAATTCGCTTCGAGGACCTGCAAGTCCTTAGAGCCAGTGACCCCCAGGATGTGAATTTTAATGGGGGTCAACTTCTAAATTAAAATAAATATATAATTTATAAATTAATATATATAAAATATATTAATATTTATATACAAAATTTCAATATAATTATATTATATTATAATAATATTATATAATACAATTTTATATTATACATATTATATAAAAATACAATAAATATATAAAATATACATATATATATATATATAATACATATACATTACAATATTATATATAACATTATATATATATATATATATATAATAAATAAAATATAATATGTAATTAAAATATATCATTTTATATAATATTATATATATACAAAACATTACAAAATATATATATACAATTTCAAATTATATACATATATTATATATATATATCCCTATACAATACATATATATATATATATACAATATATATATATATAATTATAATTATACATATATATATATTTATATATATATAAATATATACATATACATAATATAATTTATATATAACAATATATATATATTATATATATATATATCCTATACATAATATTATAATTTTTATTATATATCATATATAAAATATTACTAACATATATATATATTATAATATATTATATAATTTCATAATATATACATATACATATATATATATATAAAAATAATACATATATATATATATATAATTTTAATATATATATATATATACTATTAATATTATATATAATACATATAATATACATATATAAAATACATATACATATATATAATTAAAATACAATACATATAAATAATATAAAATATAAATAACATATACATAAATATATAATATATATAATTTTATTATAACTATATCATATATATACATATACATTATATATATAATATACTATACATATACATATAAAATATTTTATATATATATAAAATTTTATAATTTTATAATAATATATAATATATATATAAATATATATATAATATAATACTACTAATATACATAATATTATATTTTATAATAATATATAATATATATATATATATATATATAATATAATATAATATACATACATATATAACAATATATATATATATATACATACAATAATATATATATATATACATACATTAATATATACATAAAATATATAAATTATATAACATACATATATATTACATACTATATATATAATACTATATATTACAAAATATATAATAACATATAAATATACATAAAATTATATATACTATATATATTACATTATATATAATATATATATATAATATATATATATTATATAATATTATATACATATATAAAATATATAATATATATACAAAAATATATATATATATTTTATATAATATAAAATATATAATATAATTATATATTATTAATATATAATATATATAAAATATAATTTAATATATTATATATATACATTATTAATATATTATATATTTATAAATATATTATAAAAAAAATATAATATATATATATAATATATATTAAAATAATACATTATATAATATATATATATATATATATATAATAAAATTAAAATATATATATATATAATATAATTTATATTTTATAATTTTTATAAAATATATATAATTACATATATAATTTTATATTTGATATATAATTTTTTTTATATATTATTATACATTTTTATATATAATCAATAAAATTTTTATATAAATTATATTTTTATTATTTATAATATATATATTATATATATAAAATAAAAATATATAAAATTATATTTATATATATATAATATATATATATATATATAAATATAATATAATAAATATATAAATAATATACATATATATATATATAATATATATAAATTTTATAATATATATATAAAAATTTTCAATAATATAAATAATAATTAACATATACATAAATATTATATATAATATATATATAATAAAAAATATATTTTATATATTTAAAAATACAATATATAATATATATAAAAATAAAATATTATAAAATAAAATATATATATTATAAAATATATATATATAAAATTACATATTAAATTATTATATTATATAATAATAATATAATATTATATATAAATAATCATATTATTAATATATTATATATATAATTATATATATATAATAAATATTAATATATAATAATATATATATATATATAATTTAAAATATTATATAATATATATATATAAATATTTTATATAAAAATATAAATTTTATAAAATATAAAATTTATATAAAAATTAAATTATATTATAATATATATAATATTAATAATTTATATATATATATAAATAATATACTATATATATAAAATATAATAATTATTTTTTTTTTTTTTTTTTTATATATATTAATATATACATTATAATAATAATATATATACATATAAATATTATTTTAAAAAATATTTAATAAATTAAAAATTTAAAAATTAATTTTAATTTTATTTTCATAAATAAATTTAAATAAATAATAAATTTTTTTAAAAAAAAAAAAGATTTTAAAAAAAATTTGCAACATAAGACTACCCAAATAAAAAAAAATTTTTTTTAAAAATAATAAAAAAATTAAAAAATATTTTCCCAAATTTAAAACCAAAAATTAAAATTAAAAATTTTAAATAAATTTAAAATAATAAAAATAATAAATTAAATTATAATTTATTTCCCAAATTTAAAAAAAATTATTATAAATTTTACAAATAATATATATAATTTTATAATATATAATATTTTAAATATATATAATAATAATAATTTTTATATATATTTTATATTATATATAAATAAAATATATAAAAAATATAATAATATTAAAATAATAATATATTAGAAAATATAAAAATAAAATTATTGTATTTTATTTATAATATATATAGAAATTAATAAATTTTTTTTTTAAAATAATATAAAAATTTTAAAATTATTAATTAAATTAATAATAATAAAATAAATAAATATAAATATAATAATAATTTAAAAATATTTATTATTTAAAAGAATAATAAATTTTTTATTAATATAATATATATATATATTTAAAATAATATATATTATATAATATATAATATATATATATATTAAAAATTTTATAATATATTATATTATATATATATTTATATATAAAATATATATTATATATATAATAATATTATATATATATATTATATAATATTTAAAATTATATTTTATATATATATTATATATATATAATATATTAATATTAATAATATATTATTAAAATATAATATATATATATTATATATTATATATATATATATTATATATATATTTATAATATATTATATTTTATATATATTATATAATATATAATATATATATATAATATATATATATTATATATATATATATCTATTTATATATATATATTATAATATATATATTAATATATATATATATATATATATATATAATTTAAAATTTTATTTATAAAATATATATATATTATTAGATATATTATATATATATATTTTATATATATATATATAAAATATTAATATTTAATTTTTATTTTATATAAAATATATTATAATATATATATAATATATTTTATTTAATATATTATATATATATAATATATATATATAATATATATATATATATAATATATTTTTTATATATATATATTATATATATATATATATAATATTATTATATATATATATATATTTTATATATAATATATAATATATAATTATATTATAATATATTATATATATTTATTATAAATATATATATTATAATATTATTCAAAATATATATATATATATATATAATTATTATAATAAAATATATATATATATATTTATATTATATTAATATTTTTAAAATTTTTTAATTATATATATTATAATATATATATTATAATATTATATAATATATAAATTTTATATATTTAATAATATATTATATTTTATATTAATTTATATATATATATATATATATTTTATATATATATATATATATATATATATATATATTTATATATAATATATATATATATATTATATATATAATATAAAATATATTTTAAATATATATATATATATTATATATATTATATATTTAAAATAATATATATATATTATATATATATATATATTAATAATATATTTTTATTATTATATTATATATTTTATATATATTATATATATTATTTATATTATATTTTAATATATATTTTATATATATTTTATATTTTATATATATATTTTAATATATAATTTATATATATATTTTATTTTATATTTTTAAATATAATAAATTAAATATATATTATATAATATATTTTATATAAAATATATTTTATATAATTAATTTATATATATATTTTTATATATTATATATATATATATTTATATATAATATATAATATATATTATATAATATATATTAAAAATATTATATATATATATTATATATATTAAAAATATTTTATTATATTAATATATTATAAATAATATATATTATATATTTTAATATTATATATATTTATATATATTATATATAATATTATTTTATATATATATATAATATATATATATATATATATAATATATTTTTTATTATATTTAAAAATAATATATATATATATTATAATTTTATTTTATAATATAAAAATAATTTTATATATTTTAAAATATATATATATATATATATTAAAATATTTAAAAATTTTTAAAATTTTAAAAATTTTTTAAATTTAAATTTTAAAATAATTTTTAAGAAAATTTTTTTAAAAAAATTTTTTTAAAAAATTTTTTAAATTTTTAAAAAAAAAAAAAAAAAAAAAAAAAAAAAAAAAAAAAAAAAAAAAAAAAAAAAAAATTTCCCTTTTCCCGGCGACCCCTTTGCCCTTTTTACCGGCGGACCACTTTGCCAGGACATTTGCCCCCTTTTGGACCCAAAATTTTTTTGGGGCCCTACGGGGACAACTTGCCTCAGGGGGTT
>JACEEZ010009746.1:0-27797 GCA_016584305.1 Chionoecetes opilio | reverse complement strand
TTCCAAATAAACAAAAATTAGTCCGGGACTACCTTTCAGTACCCACACTGAAAATTTCGGTAACTTTTCAACACTCTCTCATTTGATACTTAAATCTACTCAACAAATTTGTCTTGCAATAACCGACCAGGTCACTTTTTACCCTCTAGAAGCAGAGCAGCATGTCATAAAATTGATGAATCCTTAATATAATATACAGACCCATCTCTATCAGTCTCATTTTTGCTTTCAGTCTGCGATCACTAAATATATATTCTTGGTCAACTAACAACGGTTTTCTTTTCAATACCTATGCCATAACATTTCTCCGCAATCATACTATCCCCATTCTTTCTTTGATAGACCTATTCTAAATCAAGCATCTGGCAAATTGTTAGTCTTCCCCTTCTACTCTTGCCTTCATGGAAAGACCACGTAATTATATATCAAATATATTATCATGAAACCAACTGCACAACAACGTCTCAGACCTATACGACCGGAGCACTGACTGATGCTGCCGTATCACTGCTGTCCGTCGATTGCGCTCTATTAATCTTGTAAAGTGAGTGATAGCCTTCGGGAAAGTGATCATAATCCCGTCATCCTACGGACTGTAACATCGGTTCATACTACATGATTCTAACAGACCACTGGCTACGAGAACCCTCCCCCCCCCCCTTCTTTATACCTGTGACCATTTTAATCAGTTACTTTCATGTCTAAGCTTCAATAAAATTATTGTTAGTCAAACGATTTCTGGTTGCTAGTACCCGTAAATAGATATTAAATATGGCTGCTGGTGGACGGGGGTAAAACTGAATACAATGCTATTTTTCAATCAGTAAGACTAAAAACAAGAGTTTCTTATGAATTTCAGCTGTTTCTTGGGTGACAAATTGATTAGGGTGGTTATTTTTGGCTTCAATATAATTTTACTTATTGGTAAACACCAATAGGCGCTGCAACTACTAAGCTTAGGTCGCGTTCTTCGATCTAACTTCCAATCTGTGGAACATCACCTTTCCTCCTCTAGACCTCATCTTCTTTTCCTCATCGAAACCCAGGTGCCTGTGAGCACTGACAGTAGTCCCTTATATGTATTCTCTTACTGTCTATATTCTCATTTTCAATCCAAAGCTGGCTGTTGCGTATATATACGCATCGACATCACCATCGACATCACTTGCTCTCGCGCCCAGGTTTGAATTCTTCAGAATTTTTTAACCATCTGACTTTAAATTCAATGTCTCTCTCTTACTAAATTTATCTGTGGTGAATATATCTCACCTAGATCCTAAGACTATGTAAAATTCTTCGACTATTTGACATCCAAAGTGGAGCACATCCCATCTTATTTTACATTGGCTGAAATTTCCATTCCTGTGGATTTCAATGTTCACCATCAGATTTGGCTATCACATTTTTTCACTAACCTAGCTAAGCTAATGAACAAGCCTACAACTGTTATATCCTCCAAGACCTAGAGCGCAGCTGGTGCACTAGCATATCAGTATTCTTGACCGTCTTAGAGACATGCCCCATATTCTTGATCTTTTCCAAATTAGTAACCCTTCTTCTTACTCTATTAGACTCTTCTCGCCGTTGGACTCCTCTGATCATAATCTTATTTCTGTAACCTGTCATATCGCTCCAGTGCCGCCCCGGGACCCACATCAGCGGAAATGCTTCTGGCATTTCAACTCAGCTGGAAGGACCTAAGACAATATTACTCTGATTTTCCATTAAATGATCACTGCTTCCATGTCAGCGATCCATTTGTTGGTATAGAGTAAATAATTGAGGTCATTGTCTTTGGCATGGAGTCATACATTCCACACACTTTCTCTAATCCTAAAGCGCATAAACCTTGGTTTAACTCTCCTTGTTCACCATGCTGTCCAGATAGAGAGGCAGCTCCGACGGTACAACTACCATCCATCTCCTGAAACTCATACCTTTTTATATTCTATGTAAATATTTCTTCAACTTACCATAAGTTTCTTTCATCAGAAAATGTCAAAATCTTTCTGAATCACACTCAACTCGTAACTTTTGGCCTATCAACTAAAACAATTTCATAGCTTTTCCTTTTCATCTTCCTTCCTATGATTCCCCTATGTTCTCCACAGGTGTCTTGTCAATTATATATTTAGAATTTTACTCAACCAATGGTAAAAATTTTTACTCTAGGTTGATGAAGGGCTTGTTCCTCCTTCCTCCATCCTCTGACTATATTATGCTTGTTATTAGATCCCTTCCGTAATGATGTTTTAATTTGGCCCTTTCTGGCCTAGATTCCGCGGAGGCTTACGGTCCTGACGGAGTCCTTTCCTATTCTCAAACTGTGTTTCTGTGCTACACCCTGCTTGGTCAGCCTTTTCCGTGTTTGTCTAAGAAGCATAGATAAGCAGATAATAAGATTGATCAGAAGATTCATAAAACATTTTCACTCCCAATCTTCTCTGCGCGCTCGGGAAGTACGGTTGTCCGTAAGGGTGATCTTCTAAGCATTATATATATATATAATATATATATATATATATAATATATAATATAGTTATATCTATATATAATTATATATATATTATAGTGGATATATATATATATCCAGCAAACACAAATGTAAAAGTTTCTTGTAAAAGATCCACAAAGAAAGACATAGTAAGGTCCTAACGGAGCCCTCCAATGTTTACCGTGGCCCATACGGAAGTGTACGATGTAGGGCCGCTCGCCTCGATTTTTTCCTCCGAGGCTGCCATCAGGGCCGCTGGGCTGCACGACGTAGGACATAATATATATATACCATTTGCTTTGTTAAAATTAACTGGTGGAGGAATATTCATGGTTATACTTTCTAAGTTATTGCGATTTATAGTAATTTGGTTTTAAGGGGTGTTGCACAGCCCTTTCCGATTAATAAGACTATGGGCTGTTCAAACGCTTAAAAACATTAACTATATATACAAATGCTTAGAAAAGTTTAGACCAGAAACATTTATGCCATTATCCGTAATACGATGAAAAGGAGATCATAAATTGCTACGGACATTGTTTATATCATTATAACAAACATTTCGTATTAGTTTACATGTGTGTAGCGTGGAACACTCACATCTGTAAAGGTATAGGATGCGGCGAGCCACATAACAACACCACCTACTTGTGTGCTTTCCACTAATTGAGTTAACTACTGACACTCCTCCTTGCCGCTGCGTCCGAGAATTCCTCAAAAAAATCGTGTCGACTCCAATTATGTATAGTATTCAGTCCTATTTCGTTATAATGAACGTGCGAAAACTGTTAGTTGTTTGACTAAGTTCTCATTTGTTATCCTCACTGGTTTGCGGGTGACACTCTACGCCTTCTGTGATTATAAACCTTTCTATTGCAATCGACGTCTGGCAGTTTTAGTGCTTGATGGTTGTCAAAATAATTCAAATAAAGTATTTTTATTCTAATTTAGATATTAATCCAATGTTTAACTCCATCATCTACATATTTCCTGTATATGTGTCCATTGCGTATAATATGTGTTGATAATATGTTGGAATTATTTGAAATATGGAAATTATGCCCTGTCTTTCACCCCGGAATCTTTGCTCGGTAAAATGTAATATTATTTTTAGTATGATACTGCACCGCATAACCTGTACTGATAACGTTTTTTCCATGTAACCCCTTCCGTAGCCTGCTACGTTCCTCATCTTTAGTTTCTATGTATCTTCTTTGGGTGTTATTGATTAAGCGGAAATATCTGAAATATCTGAATATATGATCATTTCTATAAATTCTTATAAAACTTCTATAAAAATTTTAATAGCTTGACAGCCAAATAATAGTGAAGGTACCGCTTTGAGATACTATATATATTAATGTGTAATACATATATATTAGAAATTAATATTTCCCACTTCCAAATACGCACCGCGGCCTCCGTGGGTTTACGTATAGTCGCCGCTGCTTGTCCCTCTCATGTAATCACTAACATTAAGGCTAATTAATAACTGTTGCTTTTAAAAAAAATGTTTACACATATAACTCATTACATTCTTCAATGTTTTGTCCTCTAAACCAAAGGCGACCGGAAACCCCTGCCGCCATCTTTTTCACCCAGCGGAAAACATCCCACGGATTTGACCAAAGGCCACATTTTTTTACCCTAGTTATAAAATTCGTAGCGCCTTCTCTCTCTCTCTCTCTCTCCTTCTCTCTCTCTCCTCTCACTCTCTCTCTCTCTCATCTCTCTCTCTCTCTCTCTCTCTCTCTCTCTCTCTCTCTCTCTCTCGCTCGTCTCCTCTCTCTTCTCTCTCCTCTCTCTCTCTCTCGCTCTCTCTCTCCTCCTCTCTCTTCTTTCAACACAAACCGTATATTGGAAAGTTAATTATGCGTACATACATATGATATTCTTTCAGCAAGATTAGACAGAGAGAGAGAGAAGAGAGAGAGAGAGAGATAGAGAGATAGAAGAGAAGAGAAGAGACGAGACGAACGAGATATGGATTTGCAGGTCAGATCCGGTCAGCTGCCTACTCTTTTTTCTCTTCTCTCTTTATTCAATTCAGTTTTTCAACCTCCCTTTTCTCTCTTCTGTACTCCGCTGATTCTTTCCGCGTGTTCCATTCCTTTCATTTGTAACTCTCTTCTCTTTCCTCCTCCAGCTTTTGCACACTCTTATCATTTTCTGCAATCTTTCATTATCAGTTTTCAGCTTCCATTCCTTGTCCTTCTTCATATCCGTTCCCTGAGACTAGGAGTGGGTGGTGATTGTGGTGGGAGCGGCGCAGGTAGGGAAGAGATTTAGAAGTTTCCCAAGGGTTCTATACTTCGCGCCGTCCCTTCACCACAACACCTGACTCTCCTCTCCTCTCCTCTCTCTCTCTCTCTCTCCTATCTCTCTCTCTCTCTCAAACTGGCAAAATAAGCGACAATAGGAGAAGAGAGAGAGAGGTGTGTATGTGTGGATAGGAAAGCGACAGAGTGAATCATTTGGAGAATGAAGAAAGAGAAGGCCTCAGGAGAGGAGTGAATCGGAACAGGGTTTTAGGGGGAGGCAGTGGGCAGGGAATAGACAGAAGATGGATGATGAGTAGGAAGGAGGAAGGAAGGGTGCAGGAGGGTGGGTGATACAAGAGGGAACTTAGCCAGTGTAAGAGTGAGGAAAGTCCTTTTAAACCACGTTTTTATTATTGTTTTTTTGTTGTGTATGATTCTTCTTGCTTTCTTATTGGTTTTGCCTCTCAGCACATATTGTTGTTTTATACTGAAGATCCAGGTCTGGTTGTATTGTTATTGTATGTATGTTTATTCTTATTTCTTGTCAATAGTAGTAAGACTTTATTCAATTAATAACTACCCGTTGTTCTCGCGGCCCTCTTGTAGCTTCATTATTTTTCTTATGTGTCTTATTTCTTATGTATATGTTTCAAGCACACACACACACCAGGCACAAGCACACACACAGCACACACACACACACAATATAAACACCACATATACACACCATACACACTACCACAACGAGGAAAAGAAGTCGAGTGTATCTACGGGCGCGATGGGAGGGATTGGTGTATGATTCGCCCCAACCCCTCACAGCGCAGCCTCTTATCTTCCTCTCACCTTGCCTTCTTGACCGCTGACTCCCTCCTTCTGTATGTTATGTTTTTTTTAAAAAGAGAAGAAGAGAGATGAGAGAGAGAGAGAGGAGAGAGCGAGAGAGAGAGAGAGCGAGAGAAGAGAGAGAGAGAGAGGAGGAGAGAGAGTAGAGAGAGAGAGAGAGAGAGAGAGGAATAATGTGAAACTGTTAAAGAATGAATATTCTTGGATTGTTTTTGCAAACGAACTGAACGAACAGAGAGAGGTAGAGAGAGAGAGAGAGAGAGATATAGAGAGAGAGAGGCGCTACGTATTTTACTAACTAGGGTATAAATGTGCCTTTGGTCAATCCGTGGGTGTTTTTCCTGCTGGGGAAAAAGATGGCGGCAGGGGTGTCCCGGTCGACTTTGCTGTAGAGTACATCGATTTCCTATAATTATTTTTCCCTTATTAAATTCAGCAGCGTGCCTTCTGAGGGCTGTCTGGGTAGAATTTCTCGTAGGCCGCGCTAAACCGGTCTACGTTGCCCGCCGTGATGGTTAGCTGGGTATATATAATTATATATAATATAAGATATATATATATATATATAATATATGATATATATCTATATATATATATATATATGCATATATATATATATATATACATAGATATATATATATCTCTATATACTGTATATATATTATATATAATGTAATATATATATAGATATATATATACTGTATATTAATATATATTATATGTATATATTCTAGATATATGTATATATATATATAGGATCATACATTTTATATATATACTATCTATATTATATATATATCTATATATATATATATAATCTTATATATCTATATATCATTCCTATATATATCACTTTATATCTCTATCTATTATATATATATAGATTTACTCATATTATCATATATCTATATTATATTTTATATCTATATATATATACTGTATATATATATTATATATTACTATATAAATATTTATATACTTGATAGTCATCTCTATATACTGTTATCTATATCTCCATTACTCTCTATTTTATATATATATTTCTCTATATATCAGGCTCTCTATCTGAGATCTATCTCTACTATATTATATCTACATCTATATAATCTATGTCTACTTTAGTTAATAACTATCTCTTTTATATATCTATTATTATATATCCGTATATACTATTTATACTATCATCTATCTGTATATATATATATCTATATTATTCTATTAGCTATTCTATCTTGACTGTATATCTGATATATATATATATCTATATATCTATATATTTCTCTCTATTATCTCTCATCGTCTCTACTTATTCTAATCTATCTCTCCTCTATTCTACTCTATCTATATCTATATATCTATATATATATCATCTACTATCCTGTTTATTATCGATCTATCTCTCTATATCACTGTCTATTATATCTATAATCTACTATCTATCTTCCTGTCATCTGAATATCTCTCTATATCTCTTCTCTACATATCATTATCTCTGTAGCTATGTCTATATATATCATCTAATATCTAACTGTATATCATTCTATATATCTATATCGCTGTCTATCTATATCTATCGAATCTATCTCCCGAAACTCAGCAACGTGGGATATACTCTCCTGTATATATTCTACTCTACTGTCATCTACTTCTATATATCCATATATATATCATCTATCTAGATCTCTATATATCTCTCTATACTGTCTCCATCTATATATACGTCTCTACTCTTCTCTATATATATTTATAGCTCCTGTATCTATATTATACTCTCTATCTCTACTCTCTATCTCTATCCTGTCTCTATCTCTCTATATCACTGTCTCTCTCATATACATCTATTCTATCTATTATATCTCTCATATATCTCATTATCTCTCTATCTATCTCTATCTCTCTCTTCCATCCTTTTTCCTCTCTCTTCTCTCTCTCTCTCATCTACTGGTCTCTCTATCTATCTGTTCTCTATCTATTCTTCTATTCTCTACTATATACCTCTCTATGTCTCTCTCTCTCTCTATCTTATTCTCTCTATCTCTCTATTATATCTATACTGTATATATATATATTATATATATACGGTATATATATATATATATTTCTATATCTATTCTATATATATAAATACTATCTACTCTATCGCTATATCTATATCTATATACGTTATATCTATCTATATTCTTAATATACTATCTCTCTACTGTCTCTATCATCCTACCCTCTATCTATCTGTCTATCTACCTCTATGATCTATACTCTCCTGTCTCTCTTATATCTCTTCTTTCTGTCTATCTATATCTCTCTCTCTCTCTCTGTCTCTCTATCTCTCTCTTGTTCTCTCTCTCTCTCTCCCTCTCATCTGTTCTCTCGTATCCTCTCTCTCTCTCTGTGTTATCTCTCTCTCTCTCTCTATGTCTCTCTCTCGACTATGTCTCCTCACTCTGGTCTATCTCTATCTCTTTTCTCTATATCTCTCTTACTCTCTCCTGTTCTTACCTCTCATCTACTTATATCTACATTATATATACTGTATATTATATATATAACTGTTATATCTATATATATCTAACTGTTATCTATCATATATCTTATATATCTATATATATACCTGTTATATATCTATAATACTGTTATATATATCTATCCTGTATTATACTATCATATATATATTTATATATACTACGTAGATATCTAATATCTATATATATACTGTCAGAGCTATATATATATATATATATATATATATATACTATATATATATATACATCCTGTATATATTATATATATATATCTATATATATTATACATATTATCTAATATATATTAATACTGTATATAATATATAATATATACTGTATATACTATCTCTACTATATTATCTATATATATCATATATCTCTCTATATCTATATATATTTATATATATAGGATATATAATAGAGACAATACTTATCCTCCATGAGGAAGCGAGATTCTTATAATGAAGAATACACCAGCGCGGGTAAGAAACCTCTGGATTGTTTATTTGACGTTTCGGCTATACATAAGCACCATCATCGCCTAAAATCGGATACAAATTTTGTTAAAATGAAATATACAAATTAATAAGATAATTTGCCACATTTAAAATGCCCTAACTAAATTAATAATAGACTCAAAATTATAAAAACAGTAATAAAAAATACTAACCCTACAATCACATCGCAGTGAAGTGTGGGATTCCCACATGTGTAAAGCCACCAAGCGGGTTGAGGTGCCCTGTGCGCAGAGGGACGGTTGTGGTAGTGGTTGAGGAGGCTCCTCACATATCCCGTCGGGTGGAGTCGTTGGAGCTTGTGTGTAAATATTAAAGTCTGTTTGTTATTGGGTGGCCTGCGGCTTCGGAATGATCACCGATGGCTGAATGGTGGTTTTGGACGGGTTTGCCAGTCCTGTGAGACAGTCCCGATGCTCCGCGATCCTAGATGGTGAGGTGGCGTTTGGTCTGCCATAAAGCCGTTGTGTATTTTATAAGTCCCTTCATCGGTACAAATCTTTTTTCCATCCGAAACAAAGCTCAACTCCTGCTTCGGCAATGTTTCCACAAGAGTCTCGCTTATAGTAGTATTCAGCCCACTTATACGTCATCACACTGTTTACTCTCAAGGATAGAATCCCCTGATGCCCTGCGTTCCTCTGGGTGTACCAATTTAGTGTCCGTAGCTGTAACGCTGCTTATATTGGGCCAGACCAACGCCACTCCCCACTAGATCGCGGAGCTCCGGGGCTGTCTCACAGTGAATGTCTAAACCCGTGTCCAAACCACCATTTTCAGCCATTCGGGATCATTCCGAAGCCTCAGGCACCCAATTCCAAACCACAACTTATAATATTTTACACACAGACGCTCACACGACTCCACTCGGGGATATGTGAGAGCTCCTCACCCCACCACCACAACCGTCCCTCTGCGCATCAGGGCCCTCACCCCGCTTGTGTGCTTTTAAAAAACCATGTGGGAATCCCACACTCCACTGCGATGTTGATTGGGTATGTGTATTATTTTTATTACTGTTTTATAATTTTTTATTCTTATTTTATTTTTATTATTGGTTAGGCATTTTAAATGCGCAAATAATTTTATAATTTGTATATTTTCATTTTTAACAAAATTTTGTATCCGATTTTAGGCTGATGATGGCTTATGTATAGCCGAACGTTTCAAATAACAATCACGATGTTTCTACCCGCGCCCTGGTTTTATCTTCATTATCTATTATATATGTATATATATATATATCTATATTATATATATATATATATATATAGCCTGTAGCATATATAAATATATAGATAATCTATTATATTATATCTATATATATATATATATATATATATATATCTATCTATATAACTATATATCCTGTACATATATATTATATTATCTATATATCTATATTATATATCTATTACTGTTATTATATTATCTGTATATATATATATATATATATATATTATATGGATATATTATAATATATATATACTCAATCATTCAATCATGAGGGGGCATACCCGGGGGCGCGTCGCCTCGCCCACCCTTCGACTCACTCCCGGGGGTCCACCACAGCGCGAGTTCCCTGCGCTCCTTTCCCATACGCAGCTCTCGACAAGAAACATCAACTTGCCCCAGCCACGAGCCTTGTGGGCGCCCCCTGGCGCCCCACCCGGATTGTCTCTTACAGATCAACCCGATGGGAAGAGATCGTTTCAGTGTTGCGTGCCACATGCCCATATAGCCCGAAGTTTGGCGCTGACGACTTTCATGGTAATGGCCTCGATCGTACTCACGGTGCAATCGGCTTGTTTGACTACGTATTCATCCCAGCGATAACCCCCATGATTCTGCGAAGACCTTATTACCAAAAGGCATTGATTCGTCCTCTTCAAGTCACTAGTTGTGTCCATGTCTCACAACATAGGGTAAGACAGGGATCACAAGCGATTTGAAGATCCGTATCTTTGTACCCTCCTCACAGTTACCGACAACGCACACATACTCCCGCTGAGCGGTTCCTAACACGTGGGGGCTATGCCAATCCGCCGTAAGACTTCTTGACGTGACCCCGTCCTGTCCTTATGACTGCGCTCCAAGGTATGTAAAGCGTTCCAAGATCTCAATGTCCTCGCCACAACGCATGAACAGACTGTAATCGCTCCTCTCGTAAGTTCTCCAATACCTGGAGACCTGGTCCCTGACCAGGAGACCCTCCGTCCAAAGGCTTTTGCGCATCGTGCAGCGCCCGAGAGCCATCACCAGGACCTCCAGCGACTCCCGCAAGATTACTGCATCATCGGCAAAAACAAGAATCAGTGATCTTAGTGTTTGCCGACGGATGCTCCACAATCACTTTGATCTACAACCTTGTCCAATACCCGTCCATCCATAAGCGTTGAAACAGGTGATGGGCAAGAGCACCCTTGCTACTCCGGTCGTTCACAGAAAGAAGCTGGATACACCCTGCCCCACACCGTTCACAAGCACTCCCCCCATCCTCATATATTATATATACTATGAGTGCTGGGAGTGCTGTGAAGTGTGGGGCAGGTGTATCCAGCTCTTCCTGTTGAATACAGGAGTGAGGGCAGGGCGTCCTGCCCATCACTTTTCAACGCCTTGTATGGACTGGGTATATGCAAGGTTGGTAGATCAAAGTGATTGTGGGGCATCCTTCGTGCACACCAAGATCACTGATCTTGTTTTTGCCGATGATGCAGTAAATCCTTTGCTGAGTCGCTGGAGGTCCTGGTGATGGCTCTCGAGGCGTGCACGAGGAGGCAAAGCTTTGGGACTTGAGGTCTCCTGCTGCTCAGGACAGGTCCAGGTATTTGGAGACCTTACGATTGAAGCATACAGTCTGTTCATGCGTGTAGGCGGAGGACATTGAGATCTTGGCAAGCTTTACATACCTTGGTACCGCAGTCATATGACGCGGGTTCACGTCAGAAGTCTTACGGCGGATTTGGCATAGCCCACGGTGTTTATGGGACTCGCTCAGCGAGTATTTGGCGTTGTCGGTAACTGTGCAGGAGGACAAAGATCCGGATCTCAATCGCTTGTGGATCCCTGTCGTACCCTATGGTTGTGAGACATGGACACTAAATAGTGAATTGAGAGACGAATCCATGCTTTGGAATAAGTGTCTTCGCAATCATTGGGTAATCGCTGGGATGATTACGTGTCAAATCAGCGATTGCACCGTGAACTGAATCGAGGCCTATTACTGCATAGTCCTTCAGCCGCAACTTCGGCTATATGGGCATGTGGCACGCAACCCCGAACCGATCCCGTCCATCGGGTTGTAATCTGTAAAGCAATCCGGCGTGGAGGAGGCCAAGGGGCGCCACAAGGCTCGTGGCTGGGCAAGTTGATGTTTCTTGTCGATAGCTGCTTGGTATGGGAAAGGAGCCTGCATGGGAACTCGCGCGTGGTGACCCCCGGGAGTGGCGTCGAAGGGGGGGGCGAGGCAAAGCGCCCCCCGGCGTATGCCCCAATGATTGAATGATTGAGTATATATATATATATTAAAAAAAGATATATATATTATTATTATATATATATATATATTTTATAAAACAGTATAATAATATATAAGATTAAATTATATATATATATATATATATATATTTAATATTATATATATATGTACAGTTAATTTATTTATATGTATATATTATATATATATATATATATAATATATATAATATATAATATTTTATGTAATATTATATATATATATTATATAATATTATATAATATATATATATATATATATATATTATATATATATATAAAATATATATATATATATATATATAATAATGAAGATATAAACCAGCGCGGGTAGAAACATCTTGATTGTTTATTTTTGAACGTTTCGGCTATAAAAAGCCATCATCAGCCTAAAATCGGATACAAAATTTTGTTAAAAATGAAAATATAAAAAATTATAAAATTATTTGCGCATTTAAAATGCCTAACCTAAAATAAAATAAAATAAGAATAAAAATTATAAAACAGTAATAAAAATACTACACCTACCAATCAACATCGCAGTGGAGTGTGGGATTCCCACAGGTTTAAAAGCACACAAGCGGGGTTGAGGTGCCCTGTGCGCAGAGGGACGGTTTGTGGTGGTGGGGGGAGGCTCTCACATATCCCCCCGAGTGGGGGTCGTGGGAGCTTGTGTGTAAAAATTTAAGTTTTTGGGTTTTTTATTGGGTGGCCGGGGGCTTCGGAATGATCCCGAATGGCTGAAAATGGTGGTTTGGACACGGGTTTGCCAGTCCTGTGAGACAGTCCCCCATGCTCCGCGATCCTAGTGGTGAGGTGGCGTTTGGTCTGCCCAAAAATAAGCAGCGTTACAGTACTGCACTTAAATTGGTACACCACTGAGGAAGCAGGGCATCAGGGATCTTCCTTGAGTTTTAAAACAGTGTGATAAAGTATAAGGGGGCTTGAATACTACTCTAAGCGAGGGCTTGTGGATAACATTGCCGAAGCAGGAGTTGAGCTTTGTTTCGGATTTGGGAAAAAAATTTGTTACCTATGAAGGGAATTATAAAATACACAACGGTTTTTTTTGGGCAGACCAAACCCACCCACCATAGGATCGCGGGCATGGGGGGACTGTTCCAGGACGGGCAAACCCGTGCCCCAAACCACCTTTTTCACCCCATTCGGGATCTTTCCCAAAAGCCTACCACCCAAAAAAAACCAAAGACTTTAATATTTTACCACAAGCCCCCACGATCCACCCGGGATAGTGAGAGCCTCCCCCCCACACCACAAACCGTCCCTCTGCGCACAGGGCCCCTAACCCCGTTTGTGGTTTTTTAAACCTGGGGGAATCCCCACTTCACTGCGATTTTGATGGTAGGGGTAGTATTTTTTTTTACTGTTTTATAATTTTTTTCTTTTTTTATTTAATTTTGGGTTTAGGCATTTTAAATGTGAAAAATTATCTTAAATTTGTATATTTTTTATTTTAACAAAATTTTGTATCCGATTTTTGGGTGATGAGGTTAGTTACCGAAACGTTCAAAAAAACAATCAAATGTTTCACCCCCGCTGGTTTATTCTTTATTATAAATCTCGCTTCCCTCAGGGGAAAATTTGTCTCTATTATATATATTATTATATAATTTTATATATATATATATATATATTATAATTATATTATATATATTTTATTAAAAATATATATTATATTTTATTATATTTTATATATATATATAATATAATTTTTATATTAAAATATTATATATACAGTATATTTTATTATATTCAAAATATATTATATATTATTATAATACAGTATAATATATATAATATATACAGTATATATAAAAATATAATATATATTTTCAGTATATATATATACAGTATATATATATAAAAATATTATATATAATATAAAATTTTTCAGTATTTTTATATATACGTACTTTATATATATAATATATAAAAATTACAGTATAAAATATATTATCAGTATATATATAATAAATATATCTATATATATTATATAACATATATATATATTAATAATATAATATAAAATATATATAATAATATAAAAAAATAATATAAATATAATTATTACATAATATAAAATATATATATATAATAAAATTTTTTAAAAATACAATATTTTAAAGATTAATAAATATATATAAATATATATTTTAAAAAATATACATTTTAAAATAAAACAAAAAAAATAATTAAATATAGAATAAATATAATTATATTATATAAATAATATATAAAAATTATAATATATATAATATTTTATATATATTATATATATATATAATTTTTTAAATATAATAATATATTATATATAAATTTTTTATATTTTATAGATATATATTATATTTAAAATTAATATATTTTATATTACGATATATATATATATATAAATAATATATATAATATTATAATATATTATTTATATATATATTAATATATATTATTTTATATTTATATATATTTTATATACGTATATTTTATATATAAGGGTATAAAATATACATATATATATTTATATATATAATTTTATTATTATATATATTATTATTATATTTTTTCTTAATATTATATCTATATATTATATTATATATATATATTAATTTTATTAATTAATTTTATATATTACAGATTTTTATAAAATTTTTTTTTATAAGATATATATATTTTCTATATATATAATTTTATATTATATATACGTATATATATTTTATATTATATATATATATAATATATATTTTAATATTTTATATAATTTATAGATATATATATATAATATCTATATAATTATATATTATATATATATATCTTATACATTAATCTATATATATATATACATTTTATCTATATATATATACATTATACTTATTATATTACAGTATATATATTATATTATTATATATGTATATATATTTTATATATTATAATATATTATATGCATATATATATATATATATATATATATTATATATATTATATATATATTAGATATATTATATATATATATTTTATATATATATTATATATATATATTATATTATATATATATATATATATATATATATATATATTATATATATACCCAGCTAACCATCACCCGGCGGGCCAACGTAGACCGTAGAGCGGCCTACGAGCAAATTTACCTCAGACAGCCCTCCCAAGGCCCGCTGCTGAATTTTCAGACGGGAAAATTAATTATATTGAAAATCGATGTACAACATTTGAAGAATTTAATATTTCTATGTGTAAACATTTTAAAACAACAGTTATATAATTAGCTTAATGTAGTATTACATCAGTAGTGACAAGCAGCGGCGACTATACGTAAACCCTACGGAGGCCCGCTGGTGCGTATTTGGAAGTGGGAAATATTAATTTCATAATATATGTATTTACACAGTAATATATATAGTATCTCAATAGCGGTACCTTCACTATTATTAGGCCTGTTCAAGCTATTAAAATTTTTTATAGAAGTTTTTATAATAATTTATAGAAATGATCATATATCAGTATATTTCAGATATTTCCAGCTTAATCAATAACACCCAAAGATACATAGAACTAAAGATGAGGCACGTAGGAAGGCTAAGGAAGGGGTTTACATGGAAAAACGTTATCAGTTACAGTCTATGCGTGCAGTATCATATAAAAATAATATTCCATTTACCGAGCAAAGATTACGGGGTAAAAGACAGGGTCATATTTCCCTTATTTCAATAATTTCCAACATATTATCAACACATATTGATACGCAATGGGACACCTAATACAGAATATATGTAGATGATGGAGTTAACATGGATAATATCATAAATTCGAAAAAAAAATTACTTTATTTGAAATTATTTTGCAACCATCAATGCACTAAACTCCCAGCCCGTACGTTTGGCAATAGAAAGGGTTAATAATATCCACAGAAGGCCTTTAGAGTGTCACCGCAACCAGTCGATAACAAAATGAGAACTTAAGTCAAACAACATGTTTTCGCACCTTCATTATAAACGAAATAGACTGAATACTATACATAATTGGAGTACGACACGTTTTTTTAGGAATTCCTCGGACGCGCTGGCAAAGTGAGGAGTGTCAGTAAGTTAAATCAATTAGGGGGAAAGCACACAAGTAGGTGGTTGTTTTTTATGTGGCTGCCGCATCCTATATCCTTTTACAGGGCTGTTCATGTTCCACGTACACCCCCAATGTAAATCTAATAACGAAATGTTTTTGTTATTAATGATATAAAAATGTCCGTAGCAATTTATGATCTCCTTTCATCGTTTTACTGGATAATGACATAAATATTTCGGGTTTAAAATTTTCAAAGCATTTGTATATATAGTAATGTTTTTAAGAGTTGAACAGCCCATTAGTCTATTAATCGGCAAATGGGCTGTGCAACCCCCCTTAAAACATTACTATATCTGCAATATACTTAGAAAGTATAACCATAAAATTCCTCCACCAGTTAATTTAAAAAACAGCAAATGGTCATTTTATATATTATGTCCTACGTCGTGCGCCCCCAGCGGCCCGATGGTCAGCCCTCTGAGGAAAAATCGAGCGGCCCTACATCGTCCCACTTCCTTTGGGGCCCACCGGTAAGACATATGGAGGGCCTCCGTAGGCCCTATGTCTTTGTGTATCTTTTTACAAGAAAACTTTACTTTGTGTTTGTGGATATATTATATATCCATATATAATATATATATATATATATATATATATATATATATATATATATAATATATATATATATATATATATATATAATTGCTAGAAGATCACCCTTTAGGGAAACCGTACTAACGATCGCAGAGAAGATTGTGAGCTGAAAAATGTTTATGAATCTTCTTATCAATCTTATTATCTGCTTATCTTATTTCTCTTAGACAAACACGGAAAAGCTTGACCAAGCAGGGTGCTAGCACAAAACACAGTTTTTGAGAATAGGAAGGACTCCGTCAGGACCGTAAGCCTTCCGCGGATCTAGGCCAGAAAGGGCAAATAAAACATCATTACAAAGGATCATAATAACAAGCATAATATATCAGAGGATGGAAGAAAAGGAGGAACAAGCCCTTCATCAACCAGAGTAAAAATTTTCCCTTTGGGTTTTGAGTAAAATTCTAAATATATAAATTGACAAGACCCCCGGTGGAAAATATGGGGGAATCATAGGAAGGAAAGATGAAAAGGAAAGCTATGAAATTTTTTTTAGTTTGATCCCAAAAAGTTACGAGTTGAGTGTGATTCAGAAGATTTTGACTTTTTCTTTTGATGAAGAAACTTATGGTAAGTTGAAAAAATATTTACATAGAAATATAAAAGGTATGAGTTTCAGGAGAGGGATGGTTACGTTTGGTACCGTCTGTGAGCTGCCTCTCTATCTTGGACAGCATGTGAACAAGGAGAGTTAAACCAAGGTTTATGCGCTTTAGGATTAGAGAAAGTGTGTGGAATGTATGACTCCATGCCAAAGACAATGACCTCAATTATGTACTCTATACCAACAAATGGATCGCGGGACATGGAAGCAATGATATTTAATGTGAAATCAGAGTAATATTGCTTAGGTCCTTCCAGCTGAGTGAAATGCCAGAAGTTTTTCCCGCTGATGTGGGTCCCGGGGCGGCACGGGGAGCGATGTGACAGGTCAAAAAAAATAAGATTATGATCAGAGGAGCCCAACGGCGAGAAGAGTCTAATAGAGTAAGCAGAAGGGTTACTAGTTTGGAAAAGATCAAGAATAGGGCATGTCTCTAAGACGGTCAAGAATACGGATATGCTAGGCACCACTACGCTCTAGGTCTTGGAGGATATAAAAGTTGAGGCTTGTTCATTAGTTTAGCTAGGTCACTGAAAAAAATGTGTAGCCAAATCTGATGGTGGAAACATTGAAATCCACGGGAAAGGAAATTTCAGCCAATGTAAAATAAGATGGGATGTGCTCCAATTTGGATGCAAATAGTCGAAAATTTTACATAGTCTTAGGATCGAGGAGAGATATATTCACACAGATAAAATTAGTAAGAGGGAGGAAAGAATTTAAAGCAAATGGTTAAAAAATTCTGAAGATTCAAGACCGTGGGCACGAGAGAAGTGATGCGATGCGTATATATACGCAACAGCCAGCTTTGATTGAAAAAGAATAGTAGAAAAATAAAGAGGAAACAATAGGGACTACGTCAATGTCAAAGGACCTGGGTTCGATAAGGAAAAGAAGATTTAGGTTAGAGGGGGAGGAAGGTGATGTTCCCCGATTGGAGTTAGATCGAAGGGCCGCGACCTAAGCTTAGTAGTTGCAGCGCTATTGGGTTTTCCCAAAAGGTTAAAATGACTGAAAAACCACCTAATCAATTGTCACCCAAGAACAGTGAAATCATAAGAAACTCTTTTTTAGTCTTTCGATGAAAAAATAGCGTTGTATTCAGTTTTACCCCGTCCACCAGCAAGCATATTTTAAAAATCTATAAGGGTACTAGCAACCGAAACGTTTTACTAAACAATTTAAATTTTATTGAAGCTTAGAATTAAAAGAATGATTAAAAGGTCACAGGTATAAAAGAAGGGGGGGGGGAGGGGTGTCTCGTAGCCAGTGGTCTGTTTGAATCATGTAGTATGAACCCATGTTACAGTCCGTAGGATTACGGGATATTGATCACTTTCCCGAAGGCTATTTACTCATTTAAAAAGATAAAAGAGCGCAATCGACGACAGCAGTGATTTGGCAGGGAAACAAGTCAGTGCTCCGGTGTATAGTTCTGAGACGTTGTTGTGCAGTTGGTTTCATGAAATATATTTGATATTAATTACGTGGGCTTTCATGAAGGCAAGAGTTAAAGGGGAAGACTAACAATTGGCCGATGCTTGATTTGGAATAGGTCTATCAAAGAAAGAATGGGGATAGTATGATGCGGAAAATGTTTGGCATAGGTATTGAAAAAAAAACCGTTTTAGTTGACCAAGAATATTTTTAGTGATCGCAGACTGAAGGCAAAAATAAAAGCGATAAGTGGATCCCTAGATTAATTTAAAGGGTTCATCAAATTTTAGACAGCTGCTTGATTCAGGGGGTTTAAAAAGGACCCGGGCTGGTAATTGCAATGACAAATTGTTCGTAGATTAATATCAAATGAGAGAAGGTTTAGAAGTTTCTCGAAAGTTTTTAGAGGTGGGTATGAAACGGTATCCTGTGACTAATTGTTTTAGAATATGAAAGGAGGATTGTGCATAGTAGCTGGAAAATTTCTTTTGGACAGATTTTGTAAAAAAAGCAACAAAAAAGTGATAGAGTTGGTGGAAAAAGCCAGCATTTTGGGAGGGACTCCATTAGCCTCGCTTTTGGTTTTCCAAATTGTAAAGGGATACTCCTAATTGCATTTTAAAAAACATGCATATTTTATAAGTAGGACAGATTCAAATAGATAATTGGGTTATCTCGTAGAACTACACAATCATGATTAAATTTAACCTTGAAATTATCATTTAATCAATTCGAAATATTTGACATAGCTTTCAGGGCAATTATAAAAATATTTTTATTTAGTGTATTTCATGGAACGTTTTAGTGTTATTATTTTAAAAAAAATATTTCATCAAACTTAAGGCTCGAATTTATTGTATTCATTTTGGAAAATAAATACCTCCATTGACTTCTATCCAGCTTACTCCTACCCTCTGCCCACGATATGCTATATTTCGGCTGTGTACCAGAATTGATAATCATTCGGTTCTTAGTTACTTGGTTTTGCGGATAAATCAGTGCCACATTATTCGGTCTACTCTGTTTTTCCATCACTAGTGAAACAGTCAAAATTGGGTTCTCTCTATCCGTAATGAGTGTACACAATATCAGGTATAATCACGTGAACCTGAAAATCGTATATATTCCTAACACAGTTTTACATTCATTTCAACCCTCCAAAACAAATCACATGATCGCACTAGCACGTGAAAAAGATATCACGACGCAGGGGGTTCTAAACTTGTTGTAACTTTTATCTTAATATTTTGTTGTAAAATGTCACCACGAGAAACTTTAAGCCTTTTTAAAAAAACACAGGAGTTTCACTGACTTTTATGCGTTGCAAATGTACTTGATCAGAAATGCGCCGAGAGACCAACACACGTTAATATAGTGGAGCGGCCAAGAGCCAAAATTTTGCTTGACCCCTCCACACTTTAGAACAAGGCAAATTCGGTATCGTTGGATTCGTTAGGATGTCTACTTTGTAAAAACGATGTTGTACAGTCAGATTCTAATTCAAACATTGCCATTTAACCCATTTCACCCATACAAAATTGAGAATTTTTTATATCTTAAAAAATATATTTTGGCACTTACAAAGATTGAAAACTTGGTAACATCACATTAATTCCTTCCTGCCAAGTACACTCTCACAATATATGGGTTTGAAACCCACTTTAATGGTGTTTTGGACCCCCAAATACCCCAAAATTTGGGGTTTTACCCATTTTTTGGCCATTTTTGACTCGTACTTTGTCTTCAGTTATACAAAGAAACCCTTGCGCAAAACGGTACACTCATTGTTACTATATCACTTTCTAATTGTGTATGTTTTTTTCCTTGCAGGTTGAAGAAAGTATGGAACCACCAGAAGAACCACTCAGAAGAGAAGAACAAGTCTTTGCGAATGCTACGTATTTTGCGAGACTTAATTATCCAAACCAAAGCTGATAACCCAGTTGTCCAGAATCCTGGAGTCGAAGGATTGAAATCATTCTGAAAGCTGCCGAACTTCGTAAAGATGGTGTCTATGATCGGCTGTTCCAGTGAAAAACGACATCCTAAAAGGAGATACTGTTATCAAATTCCACCAAAAGTGCAGAGCAAATTATACGAACAAGAGGAATATCCAGATAGCCCAAAGAAACACTGGTACATGTGCTGACGCTGACGATGGCGCAACAGGTAGTGGGCCTACGGTTGGACTGCCTCGTCTCCGGCGATATGACACGTCGCAATTTGACATTCGATCAGGCTGTTTCATATGTGGGAAATTACATAGCTGGAAGGAGAAACTGTCGAACGTCTCAACTGGGATGGGGTCCACCACACGGCAAAGAGTGCTTGCTGCAGCCATTCAGAGAAACGACTATGAGATTCAAATGCGAATGCTGTCAAACACTGACTTGTTTGCAATGGATGCAAAATATCATCGCTCTTGCTATTCGCATTACATCTCGCTTACCAATATTAAAGCTGCTAGTGCTAGGGCTAAGGTTGATAAATCTAACATGCGTGGTGCCTTCAAAAGTTTGTGTAAGGAGATTGAAGAGACTGTCTGTCCAAAACCATCTCTATCACAACTTGTCTGTCCTGAATGAACGATTGGTCGCTATATCAGCAGAGGTCAACTCTAAAACCAACGAGTCTTACACTACATGGAGATTGAAGGAGAAATTACAGAAGCATTTCGAAGACAGGATTTCATTCATCGTCCAGCCTGGGAAGTCTGATCTGTATGCTCAGGGGATATCCACAGTTGCCGAGGCCTTGAAACACGTTGTGAGGCTACAAGTGCATGTAAATGAAATTGGTGAATGTGAACTCGAATCCTCTGATGATGTCAATTCAGAAGAGGACGCTGTTGTCTTGCATAAGGCAGCTGGTATCATCAGGAAATGTATCGGTGACATTACATTTCAATCTGATCGTTACGATTCTAGTGGGAATATGGAGACAAAAAAGTGCAAGGACTTTGTTCCGAATCCTTTGTATGATTTCGTTGCATGGTGTACTTCAAAAAAAGACTTTGACAGCGCTACAAGCTATGAATCTGAGACTCACATGGGAAACATTGAAATGAGAGTTCTTGCAATATATCACAACATGATTTCTCTAGTTTGTAAAATCCATACCCCAATAACATTTGGTTTAGGTGTCAAGCTGCACGACGACCATGGTAGTCGAGAACTGATAGATGACCTGTCCTCTCTTGGACACAGCATACCTTATGATGAAGTGCGTAGATTCCTCACTGCCATTGCTTTGGACCAGCTGTCAACCAAGTCTGACGTTCATATACCACGTGACATTTCTGTCTATGATCCTGAGAATGTTATTAAGACCACTGTTGATGCTGCAATTGACAATTTCGATCAAAATGAACAGACAATAGACGGAAAGAACCTACACATTCAATGGCTGTGGTGTGTATCAAAGGTCTCCTAGGCCAGAAGAAGCACCTTGCATTCCAAGATCAAACCTAAAAACCCTAGATGCACAGAGCTGTGATGAGAGGAAATCAAACGCTACAACAAACCCCATACTAAACCAGAACCATGTGTGAAATGGGAAGTCAAAGAACTGGATAAGTCTGCTATAGTCTATTCACTTAAGCCTGGATTCCTGGGCTGGGAGCTGCTCGCTGCCTAGCCGAGTTTGTAAGGACGTCGCTGATTGGCTGATAGACTCGGGCTGGGTGGCGATGGTGGTGGTACTTGCTTCGCCGCAACCCAAAACCCTTGTGTTGCCTCAGAAAAATATTCATATTTCTTGCTTTACTCATCTCTTACACAAGATAGGCCTATTTTGTTTGCATCAGTAAATCAGGCAGTGATTGTTCAACAACAACACGCCATTCATAACTCAATAGGGTAAAAAATAAAGGCATGACTGACTATCACAAGAGTAGGCGGACTTTTAGGTTTTTCAGTGCTTTGAAATGTTGTACTCCTACCCGATATAACCAAGCTACCAGATAATAGTTATGAAAGCTGAGCCTACCATCGTGTTCATAATACATTGCTGCATATCATGAGCATAAAAAAAATTACAGTAAGACTACACTAATATTAAGATAATTAAAGGAAAGTAAAAGAGTGTATAAACATATTTTCTTGCTTATTTTGCTTCAACTCGCTCTAACTCCATATGTTTTGGTCACATTCATTTTCAAGAACTGTTTCAAAATCCTTATACTTTTCCGCTTCCTGTGGTATGTAGCACGTACCAATAAGGAAAATAGTAGGTGGTCAAAATGGCTAAGAAAGTTAAACTGTTTCAAACTGGTGCCGTGACGGGTGGAGCCTCTGATAGCTCTCCCGAAAACAGTCTCTCCTATATAGAGAGCAATGCTCACCCGTCACTGTGCCAGTTTGCAGTAGTAGTTTTAACTTTCTTAGCCATTTTGACCACCTACTCTTTTCCTTATTGGTACGTGCTACATACCACAGGAAGCGGAAAAGTATAAGGATTTTGAAACAGTTCTTGAAATTGAATGTGACCAAAACTTATGGAGTTAGAGCGAGTTGAAGCAAAATAAGCAAAGAAAATAATGTTTATACACTCTTTTACTTTCCTTTAATTATCTTAATATTAGTGTAGTCTTACTGTGTTTTTTTTATACTCATGATATGCAGCAATGTATTATGAACACGATGGTAAACTCAGCTTTCATAACTATTATCTGGTAGCTTGGTTATATCGGGTAGGAGTACAACATTTCAATGCACTGAAAACCTAAAAGTCCGCCTACTCATGTGATAGTCAGTCGTGACTTTATTTTTTACCCTATTGAGTTATGAATGGCGTGTTGTTGTTGAACAATCACTGCCTGATTTACTGATGCAAACAAAATAGGCCTATCTTGTGTAAGAGATGAGTAAAGCCAAGAAATATGAATATTTTTCTGAGGCAACGCAAGGGTTTTGGGTTGCGGCCAGACAAGTACCACCACCATCGCCACCCTGCCCGAGGCTATCAGCCAATCAGCGACGTCGTTACATACTCGCCTAGGCATCGAGCCGCTCCCAGGAATCCAGCTTAAGTGAATAGACTATAGTGATGTGGTACTAAAAGACTTGATTTGGGAAATGGCCCGTGCAAGTCCCCCTGAAACCTCACGTATTCCGGCTTGGGGTGGATTCAATTCTCTAGTTAGCGAGAGAGAAATTCCACTGACTCGAATATGGTATCTCCCATTCATTAATGCGCCACCCTCTGACTTCTCTAAGATCTACACGACTTTGCTGAAATTGGTTGAAATTGCAAATGCAGTGGGACAAGAACATGTTCTGGTCACTGCTGACCTGGCAATATATAGCAAGGCTGAACAGATTCTCTGGACTGAGCCAGATCCCTTGGCTGGTCGAGTGACGATGAGCTTGGTGGGATGCATCTCACTATGGCTTTCATAGCCAGTATAGGGAAGCTGTTAGTGATGGTGGTCTCCACAACATGCTGACAGTACCTGAAGTGTATGCTCATGTGTCCGTGAGTTTGATGTTGCAAGGGAAGCAGTATGCCAGAGGTCTAAGAGGAATCAGACTGGTACACGAAGCACTGTTTCACTTGTTTCTATCAGCTGCCGAAACCTTTGCAATGAAAAACAAGTTGCCCTGGTTGGATGATGAGACCACGCACTTAATTGCAGATCTAGAGAAATACCTTCAAAATGCAATCCCCGGAAGCCTGCACTGCTGTGTGTCAGGAGATTGAAATACGCTCGTCATCCTCTCTTCTCAGTACAATGAAGAAGTTCAAAGACACAGGAGAGAACAATCAGCAACATTCCGTTACTGGATTAGCTTTCTGGATGCTGGTGACACCTCTTGAAGTTACTTCGGGCAGACCGTGAGGATGATTTGAAATGCACCTTACCGCCGTCCTTGAAGTCATACCGTACTTCTTCCTGGCAGGCCGCAGCAACTATGCACGATACACCCAGTCTATGTTGCGGAAATGCGTCACTTGGAGGTGTCAGCTCCTCTAATGTTTCAGCACATGTCGGAAGGTGGTTTTGTTGTGAAACGCTCAGAAAGGACTTTCAACTGCATTCCTACGGATCAGGCTCTCGAACAGAGTATCAATCGCGAGGCTAAAAGCCAAGGTGGTGTCATCGGTTACACACTGAGGAAAGGAGCCTTAGTTCGCTGGCTGCTGACCCCACATAACCGGGGAATACGCAGAACGATTCAAAGAAATGTGTACACCTACCAAGTCCAAGAATACACATGAAGAACTTGGACATGCTCGAGTGACCAAGGACCAGAATGATGTAAAGTCATCAAGGAATACATCAAGGAACAATGCCAAGATCCATTTGACCTGGAAAGTGTGGCAACCTCCCTAGTTAATATAATTAGTGGTCAGGTGGCATCAGAAGAAGTCGAAGAGTTGATGAAGGGAGTGCCACATAAGGGTCGAGAAATGTTCAATCAGTTCACGAAATAAAGGCTTGGGGACGAAAAGAAGAGCAATTTCTGGATCCAATCCCAAGACAGTAGTCAAAAAACGTTTTCTGCTATGAGGAAGTGTCTTTCCAGTGATAAGGAAGGGAAGATAATTATCGATACGGAGGTACTCTTCAGAAGACTGCTTGCAGTGTCAAAGAACCGTGATGTGGATATGCGCAAGGTCCTCTCCTACGAATTGGCAGCTGTTCCGCCTTCAATGTTCCACGACGATGGATCGATGAGGAAGACCAACAAAGCAGATCTTGTCAAAAAGCTGGAAGCAAATACGGATGAAATTTTTGTCCTTCCTAGTCAGAATTCCCCGACGTCATCGCAGTCTGCTGCATACCTCATTGATGGCATGGCAATGTGTCAGGCCCTGAACGAGAATCATTTCAAGACTTTCAATGATCTTGGAAAGGTGGTTCTGGACCGAATTGTGCGTCTTCTGAAGAACAGTGCCATGGATCCTTCCATTGACGTTTGTGACTTTGGTCTTTGACCGGTACGACAGAGAACAGTCAATTAAGTCGACTGAACGACACAGACGAGGAATGATGGATTCCGGATTCAACTACCAGATACAAGGGAACAGGGACGTCCCGAACTACAGGAATCTCCTCAAAACCAGTACGACAAGGCTAGTTTAGCTCATTCATCTGTCAGTACATCTGCGACAATGGACAAGATCTCCTGCCTGCAGATAAATCGGTAGTACTGGCAGGTGGATTTGAAGATGGAGAAGTGGTCAAAGTTCTGAATGAAGTGGGTGTGTCCAGTCTTGAGGGGTTGTTACAGCACACAAGAGGAGGCGGACACTCGTCTGGTATGCATGCAATCATGTTATCGAGAGCATCCAAGGATAATCATTCGGTGTGACGACACGGATGTCCTCGTCTTATTGGTGTATTACTGGAGCAGGGGAGCACTGGCCGATGAAGTATATATGCATGCTGGGCACTCAGGGAAATTCGTCTCAAAGGAACGATTCATACCTGTTCACCATATCAGTACCAAACTCGGCAAAGCAGCATGCAAGTCATTACCAGCCGTGCATGCTCTGTCAGGATGTGACACGACAAGTGCTCTATACAGACTTGGAAAGCGAACGGCATATTCAGTTTCTCACCAAAAATTCAGATGCCTACAGGGCCTGGAAGCATTCCAGGATGTGCCTACTTTCCTAGATACCGCAGCGATTTGTCCTTCTCATGCATGGTAAAAAAAACTAAAAATCTCAGTTCAGTGAATGAACTTCGTTTCGTACTCGCCACCACAACTGATAAGCCCGCATCCTTACTGCCACCAACAGATGAGCCTTCGAACAACATGTATTGCGGGCCCAATACCAAGTAGCAGTGTGGTGTCAGAGTCACATCGCAAAACCTGAGAACATGAACCCAGTTGGCCATGGTTGGCATGTGAATGCAAAGGATGAACTGCGTCCAACAATGTACAAGAATGAATCGGCACCAGCAGAGGTTAGAGACCTAACTCATTTGTACTGCACTGACAAAGGTTGTCGCGGACAAAAATGCCAGTGTGTCATTGCTGGACTTGAGTGCATTGACATTTGTTCCTGTGGTGGATAATGTGCAATCGGCCGGAGATAAGTGAGGTGGCAAATGGAGATGAAGTTGGAGATGATACGGACATGATGGTGTAAATACTGTAAGTAATCTTGTAAGTGCCAAAATAACAATTTTTAAGATACTCCAACATTCTCAATTTTTTATGAGTTAAATGGGTTATATGGCCATGTTTTAATTAGAATCTGACTGTAAAACATCATTTTCATAAAGTAGACATCCTAATAGTGTAAGTAATCTTTGTAAGTGCCAAAGTAACAATTTTTAAGATATTAAAAAATTCTCAATTTTTTATGGGTTGAATGGGTTAAATGGGTTAAATGGCCATGTTTTATTTAGAATCTCACTGTAAACATCTGTATTCATAAAGTAGACATCCTAACGAATCCAACAATACCTCATTTGCCTTGTTCTAAAGTGTGGAGGGGTAACTCCTTAAATAAGTCCCTTTTTTGGCCTCGACCGCTACACTAATATGTATTGTATGTCAATGTACTATTCTTTTCATTAATTTATATTTTTGTATTGCAGAGTGCAGACAACAGTTCCAGCCTCGGCAAACTAAAGGATCAGCTCCACCTGCATTACAGCGACAAGCACATTTGTGGCACAAAATGTCTTTAAGGGAAAATATGGGTAATTTCCTTCAATAGTGTGCTTCGAGCTGGCATGCACTATCATTTTCAATGGTAAAACTACATGACTACACACAGCACATAACAGAGTGTAATCAAGCCCTTAAGATTTTGTAAAGATATGCAAGCTATTTGTGGCAATTTGTTGCCATCAATATGATGTAAATTTTTTGTGTACATAGAAAAAGGTCAATCAATCCATTG
>JACEEZ010009744.1:0-35163 GCA_016584305.1 Chionoecetes opilio | reverse complement strand
CAAAATGATATACATGAGTGGGGGAAGGGCCGGAGCCACGAAGCAATAATCCCTTTTTATGGAGGAAGTCCACGTCGGTACTCGGTATAACACCAAAGACATCACACAGATACTCACCGGTCGTGCTTGGTGCGCATGAAATCGACCTCCGCCGTGTGGCAGGAGTTAACCAGTCTGCTAGCCCATTCACTTGCTGCATATATATATCAATGAAATTTTATAGACTACGGTTTATCAGTATATATGATATACTGTTACTTCGTAAATGTTTGTTCTATAATATTATCAAATAAAAAAGTAAAACACGCTAAAGAAATGCCATTACGAGACTGAAGAAATATGCATGAACTTATCATTCATTTCATTCTTCATTCTTACTTATTCACTTCAACTCTTCGCCATTTAAAACTTTGCGAGTCAACATTTACCATGAAACATATCAATAGAAGCGCAATTTTATTAGCACATTTAATTGATATATTTCGTTTACTGATAAATGAATTAGAACCATGCAATGACATAAATACATTACCGTTAACTAAATAAATAACATTAATCGGGTAATTTTCCCGATTGATGATGTTATTTATTTAGTTAACGCTAATTTATGCACGGTGCTAATGCATAAATTAGCACTCGTCATGTGTCATAAATTAGCACGTCATAAATTAGCACTCGGCACACACACACACGTGTGTGTGTGCGTGTGTGTGTGTGTGGGGGGGGGGGGGGGCTTTTGCAATCACGGGGAAATGTAGTTAAGAAAGAGAAGAAACTACATATCAATCCATAATATATTTACTACAATATCTCGGTAAGTGTAATTTTAAGCGTCTGGTTGATAACAATACTGATAATGGTATTTTTTCATGAGCATAATACCTACATATATTGATTAGAACTTGATCGTGTAGTTCACGGATGATCTTTAAGAAAAATTCCAAATTTTCAGAAAGTTTGTCAATGTTTTTATTTTCTCATAACTGTTTG
Organism: Chionoecetes opilio; assembly: GCA_016584305.1. Lineage (NCBI taxonomy): Eukaryota > Metazoa > Arthropoda > Malacostraca > Decapoda > Majidae > Chionoecetes > Chionoecetes opilio. The sequence continues at coordinate 34,173 of JACEEZ010009744.1, read as the reverse complement.
TACACTGTGGATGCAACAAAAGGCAATGATGCAATAGTACTTACTGATACATTTAAAAGCATAACATCATCACAGATGTTTGGCTAAAAGTAAAGATGGGGCCATACGCTATGCTGCGCGTGGCCTCGGTGCTCATCTCCGTGGCATTAGCCCTTGAGCCTGTGGTGGGTGACAACCCGCTACCCCGGGACACGGGGCTAGTGTGACACCCGGGTTACCACAGCTACCTTCCCCGGGTGCCAAGTGCCTCCATGGCATAGTGGCTAGCGGGCCAGCTACGAATACGCGGGCCTGGGTTCGAATCCTGGCCATGGCAGTCAGCATGCAGCCCAACCTGCTGTTCATCCTTCCTTTCGGGATGGTCTATAAATGGGTACCTGGAGGTAACTGCCAGTACAAATATCTGCCGACTCCCTCGTCCATCATGAGCCTCACATGTACTGCATCCCACACTGAGCAGCAAGTGAGTTGTACATGGCAGTCACGCTGCTTCTCTGGGTTACATGTTAAGATCTGCATTATTTTCCTAGGTCAATACTATTATACAGGAATGTCAAAATTAATGAACATTTCAAAAACTTGGCACATGGCTTTCTCAGGCTTCATCCAAGACCTAAAGGCCTCTTACTTGTTGTGGATTCCACCTTTGTGAGCCACTAACACTCATGGCACCTTGAATTATTGCTACTGTGGAGAGAGAGAGTGTCATGGCAAAATACCCCTTAATGCCATCGTCAGTATTATGATTCACTGTCACCCAATTACAATTATCATACTACAAAACTTTGCTCTCATCGCAAGCCATAACATCATAAAGTGTGATAGGCATTTTGTAAACAATCTTAGGTAAAATTCTAGTGTTTGCCCATACTCTCCCACTTCCCCCAAACAAGTTTGGGGACCTGTGGGAATGCGGGGTTTTCGGGTGGAGAACAAATTATTATGCGTCGGAAACACGTAATTCAAGAGTTGTGTAGGAGGTTAAGATTCCCTAGATCTAGGGTAATTTCCTTATATCTAGAGAAATTTGCCTAACCAAAATTAACCTAACCTAGCGGGGGGGGGGGGGGGGGGGCTTGAACCCACAGATAACCTAACCTAATCTAACCTAACCAAACCAAATATAGCTTAACCTAACCTAACCAAATCTAACCTAACCTAGCGGGGGGTTGGGAGGTTTCTCGACACTTCGGTCATCATTCTGTGAGGTTCACACGTCTCTGGACTCAGAAGAAATCTAATTAATTTTCCCTAGATCGAGGGAATTTTTATAACTTCCAGAACTCAAAAAGTATGTGGTTGCGACGCATATTTTGTACACCAGCCATATATCCTGCATTGCCCCAGGTCCCCAAGCTTGTTTTAGGGGAGAGGGGGGAGTATGGTCAAATACTAGAATAATATCCAATCTTAATACTCAGGCATCCAAATAACGAAGACTATTCCTCTTAAGTCTTACAATATTATATGATAAAATATTATTTTATCTATCACACTGCCCTGATTTACAACTATGCACTGATACCACATGTCAAACACCCTATATTTTCTGATGGTATAATACTGTTAACTATCATTATCCTAGGAGTTCCTTCTGCTCAGCTCCTATAAGCTCGTTCATACATTATACCCCATAAAAATACGGATGCTATTCAAGATCACTCCTTCTACCTTCCAAACCTCATCCATGCCATCCTGTCAGTCATCAATTCTATCTCTTCACTCCTATTACTTTACTCACTCACTTCACAATCGTGTTATTTTTTGGCATGATCGATCTACTTTACTCACTCACTTCACAGGTATAAGTTTAAATTCCTGTCTTCTTTTTTTTCTTCTGTCTTTCAAACATTACACACCTTCTCATATCTTCCTGTGTTCCAATCCTTCAGTCAACACAATCTATCTCAACACACCTCATACCTTCCTGCCATGCACCTCCTTAACACATGCCTAATCAATGACCTAATTCTTCTTGTCTGTTAGGCCAGTGTATTTCAGTATGTTTGTTTATTACTTTGTTTATGTTTGTCTTTACTCTCACTCTTGACTCCATTCACACGCGACTATCTTACACTAACCCCTTGAAGCCCAGAAAGTGATTTACATTGTAACGTGGTTACCATTAGACTATTTTAATGGATGTAAGCAATATTTTATAGATATGATATGTTTAGTATCCTTGTTCACTAGCTACAGTAAACCCTTGATAAACTGAACAGAGTTTGGTTTATGAGGGGCGTCGTTCAGTTATATGTGTTCAAACAAAGTTAACAGTATGTAGCCTACAGTACTGTAGAATAAATATAATTTTGTACAAGGTAGTTCAATGAGAGTACCTAGTCCCACCCTGAGGCGAGTGTAAACGGGAACGGGGACCAACTTTTTGGTGGGTCCCCAATTAGAAAATTTTTGGGATATCAAAAACTTTTAAAACCAAAAGTTTGGTTTTAAAGAGGGTTTCGTTCGTTATTGTCAAAAAAAAGTTTTTTCAGTATTTTTATTTTATTTTTTTCCCCCCAAACCCAAAAACCCCTCCCCATTAAAGGCTTTTTTTTTTTGGGGGGCGGGCCCAAAGAAATTTGTTGTTGGAACTTTGTTTTAGCAAAAAAGATTTTTAATCAATTTAAAAAGTTTTTTTAAAATTTTATACTTTTTCATCAAAATTCCAAAAAATTTCCCCAATTTGTTCCAATAACCGCCTGAAAAAAAAGCTTTTAAAAAAATTTTAAAAAAAATGTCCCAAAACCCCAAATTTTCAGGTTGGTTTAAATTTTTTTAAAACAATAAAACCCCCCCAACCCCTAAAAACCCCCAAACCCACCTCCCGCAAAAACCAAGTTAAGGGGCCCAACCCAAAACACGGGGGTTAACTTAATAAAAATTTTTTAAACTTACGAATAACTTTATTTAAATTACGGGGTCAACTTTTAACCCCGAGGGCCAAAACCCTTAAGCCAAAAAAAATTTTCATGAACCCATGGAGGAACCCAAAACCAGGGGTCACTTACTATAAAAAGCCTTCGGGGGAAAATTACAAAAAAATTAAAAATTTAAAACATTTTTACAAAATTAAAATTACTAATACAAACTAAAATTCCCAAAAAAATTTATAAAGCCCCCTTTAAATTTAAAGTTTAATCAAAAAACCCCCAAATTCTTTAAAAAATTCGGGGAAAAATTACTATAAATTTTTGGGTAAACTTTTATAAAGTTATGATTACATACTTTTAGATAAAAAATTTTGATTATAGTAAAAAAGAGCATAAGAAAAAGGAAGTAAAAGGGAAAGGAAAAAGAAACAATTTAAAAACAAGGTATAACATTACTATAAATTTTACTGAGAGGTACACATTACTACATAAGCTCCCTGTGTGCTTGCTATGACTTAAATTTTTCGAGAGGAGTGACAAGACACCTCCCAAACCCAATACACAGTATAATATAACCTCCCTGTGTAATTTTTGAGCAATTAAAAACACAGTAACTTAAATATGCAAAGAGGAGTTTCCCAAGAAATAAATTATGTAAATATTATATTTGTACAGTTAAAAATAAGATTGATATTAACCCCTTCACGCCCAGATCTTTCCTTTGATATATAAAATTGTCTGGTGTTGTTAGCCATACAATTACGAAAAGTAACTGAATATACCAAATAAGCTAGTGGACAGGATACTAAACAGGTCATATCTAGAAAATATGCTTATATTAACTAAAAAATCATCTAATGGTACCCAATTACAATGGAAATTACGTTCTGGGCCTCAAGGGGTTAAATCGCCCATAATGTTTTTGTCGTGACGGCCACTTTCACTCTTGTAATCTGTCGTCTTCCTCCTACTCTGAGAATCACAAACATCAATTATCTTTATTGTACTGTATATTTTTATTAATAATTTGCTCATAACTTTTTCTGTGTTATCTTCTGTCTGTAATGGATAATGATCTGTCACTGTTGGAAAAGCATTGTAATAGCTCATGCTTCTTACAGAGGACAATGCAGAGGAGACACCAAAACGAGGGTGATCAGAGGAAGTGAGTGAAGGAAGGAAGGAAGGAATGAAGGAAGCCCAGTGTTACAAGCCAGACTGTGACTCGGAGCTCACACCGAACCTCCGCCAGATAAGTTTTTCCTGGTATTCAAAAACTCGCACCATTCTTGATACAACACGACACACACTGCCACTTATTGCTGACACACACACGCTGCCACTTATTGCTGACACACACACACACTGCCACTTATTGCTAACACACAACACGCTGCCACTATATGCTGACACGCACCACACACTGCCACTTATTGCTGACACACACACACTGCCACTTATTGCTGACACACACACACACACACTGCCACTTATTGCCGACACACACACTGCCACTTATTGCTGACACACACACGCTGCCACTTATTGCTGACACACACACACACTGCCACTTATTGCCGACACACACGCTGCCACTTATTGCTGACACACACACGCTGCCACTTATTGCTGACACACACACACACTGCCACTTATTGCCAACACACACACTGCCACTTATTGCCAACACACACACTGCCACTTGTTGCCAACACACACACTGCCACTTATTGCCAACACACACTGCCACTTATTGCCAACACCACACTGCCACTTGTTGCCAACACACACACTGCCACTTATTGCCAACACACACACTGCCACTTATTGCCAACACACACTGCCACTTGTTGCAACACACACTGCCACTTATTGCCGACACACACTGCCACTTATTGCGACACACACACCTGCCACTATTGCCGACACCACACGCACTTATTGCCGACCACACACTGCCACTTATTGCTGACACACACACTGCCACTTATTGCCACACACACACACTGCACTTATTGCCGACACACAACACACTGCACTTATTGCCAACACACACACTGCACTTATTGCCACACCACACTGCCACTTATTGCCAACACACACTGCCACTTGTTGCCACACACACCACTGCCACTTATTGCCAACACACACACTGCCACTTTTGCCAACACACACAAAAACCCTGCCACTTATTGCCGACACACACACACACACACACACACTGCCACTTATGCCGACACACACACTGCCACTTTTTGCCGACACACACACTGCCACTTATTGCCGACACCCCAACTGCCACTTATTGCCGGGACAAAACACACTGCCACTTATTCCCCACACACACACTGCACTTATTCCCCAACAAAAACACACTGCCACTTTTCCCACACACACACTGCCACTTATTGCCGACACACAAAACACAATACACACTGCCACTTATTGCCGACACACACACTGCCACTTATTGCCGACACACACACTGCCACTTATTGCCCACACACACACTGCCACTTATTGCCGACACACACACTGCCACTTACAGGGAGGTCCCGTTATACGAGCATTCGGTATACGAGAATCCAATGATACGAGATGTGTAAATTAGGGTCTATTTTCAATATACGAGTTTGAAAACCCAATGATACAACATTAAAACTGGGGTGAGTAAAATTATCAAGTTCAAAATGTGCCCCTACACTCCGGGGCTGGACAAAGGGGGATTTTGGGTTTACCCCAGTGAGGTCACCCCTAGCAGGCCGTGACCTGAAGGGTAATTAAGCATATGGCGCGGCCTGAAATCTAGGGGTAATTAGCAGGTGTGCGGCCCAACCTTGGGATTGCAGTCAGGTCACCCCTAGCAAGGCGTGACCTGAAGGGTAATTAAGCATATGGCGCGGCCTGACCTTTAGGGGTAATTAGCAGGTGTGCGGCCCCAATCTTGGGACCCCTACCTTCTCTTGCATCACACGGCGTCCCCTACATTACAACGTCTTTTTTGCTTGTTATGCATGTTGTATGTTTAATTTAATGTGCAGGTTATGTTATTTTGGTGCTATTTTCTCTTTCAGAATGCTTTTTTTTACAGAATAGGTAGTACAGTGTGGGTAATATAGACGCTGTGTGTTGTTGTGTTTGCTATAGTTTATTTTAGCTTGAAATTTTTTTTTTTTTTTTTTTTTTTTTTTTTTGATGGGGTCCGGAACCAAACCTATATTTTACCATTAGTTATGTGTTTCGTTATACGAGATTTCGCTTTACGAGGGAGCCAGGTGGAACCTAACTGCTCGTATCTTCGGGACCTCCCTGTATTGCCGACACACAATACACACTGCCACTTATTGCTGACACACACACTGCCACTTTTGCCGACACACACACTGCCACTTATTGCGGGCACACACACTGCCACTTATTGAAGACACACACACACTGCCACTTATTGCTGCCCAACACACACTGCCACTTATTGCCGACACACACACACTGCCACTTATTGCTGACACACACACTGCCACTTATTGCCGACACACACACTGCCACTTATTGCTGACACACACACTGCCACTTATTGCCGACACACACACACTGCCACTTATTGCTGACACACACACTGCCACTTATTGCTGACACACACACTGCCACTTATTGCCGACACACACACTGCCACTTGTTGCCGACACACAATACACACTGCACACACCCTAATTCAAAACTTTCCCTAATCAAACACTGATGGCATTGACATTAGAAAACAAAAACTCGCACACTTCTTGTAACAATACGACACACACAGTTCCGGCTTGCAAGAAGAAACTCTGCCATCACACAAGACACTCCATAACTACCATAGCTCCATAACACTCCACTACCATCCCATAACCTACCACTATCACTTCCATAAGCTCCCACCCCATCACAACACCCCCACCAGGCAGGACTAGGCTCACAGTACCAGGTCTGTTACCGAGTCACACAGATACGTACTACAGCAAAACCTCTCATATTCGGACTAATTGGGCCAAGGAGTGGTCCGAGTAATGCAAGGATCCGAATAATGGGGGATTATATATGGGGGTATTTAGATATGTAAAAAAAAAAAAAAAAAAAAAATTCTAGGCTAGGAAATAAAAAAAAAAATCTAAGCTAGGAGATTTCGACCCCTAAAAAAAAAAAAAGGTCCGAATAATGTCAAAAGTCCGAATAATGAGGGTCCGAATAGAGAGGTTTTACTGTATAGTCGCACTGGCTTAAACAGGCAGTCTGGGTGGAGTCGCCTGAGGCCTCCAGCTGTATAATATTTACCGTATGTTATAATTGTATCAATACGTGTACTATATCTCTTTGTGATGCCTTTTACAAATATCACAAAAGTTAAGCTCAATTATTTTCAGTATGTGCAATAGCGCATTCCCGAGTGCCCACCCAGATGCCTGTTTAAGCCTTTAAGACTATAGTGATTGCCAGGATATTCAGCACAGTGGCTGTCAATGCCCTCCCGCCTCAAAGACTCCAGTATGTTCTGATTAATTTCTGGGGCAGTGACTGGTGCATGAAGCTTAGTGTAGGATCTGTATTATTATTAGTGTATCATTTTAGTTTATTTAGTTTATTTAATTTTAGTTTAGTATTAAAATATTCGTGTATTATCATGTATATTAGTGTTTTATCTTATCATTAGTATACTGTTATCTGATAGTTCAACTGTTTTTGAATGTAGGTCGTATCAAATTACGAGTTGTGTGTTGGACATGCGAGGCCATGACAGCACCACTGGTGAAGCAAGAGTCAAATTATTTTCACAGGCATCCTGTAGCTCACTAAATGGTGCAACATTTCAAACATCATTTCATGTTTCATTCACACAATTTAGTGTTACAGGACGCATGTGAAAATTATTTGACTCCCGCATCACCAGTGGCGCTGTCATGGCTTCTTACATCAGACATGCCACTCATAATTCAGTGCAACCTAAGTGTAAGAACATTTCAACTATCAGATACTATACTAATGGTAACACCAACCTTCGTTCATTAGTCACTACCTCAAAAATCAATAAAGAAAATAACCGGTACAGTGTACTGCAACACCAACCCGAGGATGATGACCCGGACCTCCACGACGACTCCTCTCCTCCTTTCATCACACCCCGTCCCCAGAGGCCCGAGCCCCCTCGAAATGCGCCCCGCAAGCCGGTTGCGCCCGTGACATCGGACAGAGGCTCTGCCTCTCCAGCCCCACATGCTGACCTCATCCACTCCACGATTGAGGTGGACATTCACCACCCGCTGTCCTCCCTCTCTCGGGAAAATGCCCCACCTGCCTCCTCTACCCACCGCGGCGCCTCTCTGAAGCAACGCCTCCCTGAACCACTGCCAACCACGCCTCATTTCCAGCCCCCTCCACTTCCCGTCCCATCCACGCAATCGAGACATAATGTCTTGTCTCAACTATTTACCCTCCTCATGGAAGCCTTCAACCTCCACCAACACACCAACAGGGTGAGTCAGTCCCTGCCATACTAGCCCGTCTTTGGCCAGCTCTCTCCTCCGTTCTCTGTCTTCCTCCAGTAATGCCCCTCTCCTTCCTCCAATGGAATGCCAGATCCCTCCCAAGAAAGACACACGAGCTTAAGACCTACCTGGGAGACACATTCCATTCAGTGGTAGGGTTGTGTGAGACGTGGCTCTCCCCCCACCTCTCTCTAAACCTGCCCGGATATACCATCCTCAGAAATGACAGACCCCAAGGGCGCGGGGGGGGGGGTGTCCTCCTGGCATTCCACGACACTCTTAACCCTTACCCCCTTGCCCTCCCAAATGGCAGCAAGGACGCCTAGAAGTGGTCGCGGCCAGGATTGCCACAGAGCAGGGCTGGCTCTCCGTGGCAGTCTGCTACAACGCTGAAGGGGCCACCTACTAAGAACTTGAGTACTACTTTTCACTACTTCCTCCGCCTGTTGTCGTCATGGGTGATTTCAATGCCCACCACAGATGTTGGGAACCTGACCTCCCTCTCCACCTCACCAACACCTCCGGGAGGGCATTATTCTAAGTCATCCTTGACTCGCCTCGCCTGTCCCTTCTATCACCCCCGGGTCTGCCCACCCGTTACCATCCTCACACTGGAGCCGGCACTGTCCTGGATCTATTTCTTGGGGACCCAGCCTTCAGTGCAGTGACCGTCACCACTGGCCCTTACATGGGGAGTGACCACCTTCCCCTCCTTGCCTCCTTCCCTGCCGTCACTGCCAGGCCTCACCCCGGATGCTTGCCTCGTTTGGAGATTCATGCCTTCCGGCTGGCATCTCTTCGAGAAGGCACTTCAAGACCCGCCGAATATCTCCTCTCTTCCCCTGGATGAAGCTGCCGTCTCCTTCTCCACTTTCCTGGAAGACGCTGGAACGGCTGCCTTTCGTCGCTCCACACGCCGCGCCCCTCGCCGTCCGGCAAGTCCTGGTGGAGCGAGGAATGCGCCCAGGCAGTTAAGGCCCGTAGGAGAGCGTGGAACCAGTGGCGTCATAGGCCTACATTGCAGCTTGGGGCTGAATACGCCGGCTTGATACCATATGTGCCAGGACCATCCTCCTTGCCCAGAGGAAGGCATGGGGCACCCACTGCGCTTCCCTCTCTCCATCTTCCACCACCAAGCGTACGTGGGATTTTTCCCACTAGATGGAGGGCACCAAACGCCGCCTCCCACTGCCCCTAAAGGATGGGGCCAACCCCCTCCAGGATGACCCACAGAAAGCTGCTTTGCTCGCTTCTTTCTACCACGGCAAGATTGGTCTCTGTCCCTTTTTACCTTCATCCCCTACCATCCGTGCTGAAATCCTTGATGCCATTGTCTCCCCAGGTGTCCCCGACCTCGTCAGACCTTTCACAACTGAGGAGCTTGATCAGGCCTTATCCACCTTGAAGCCTGGGAAAACTGCGGGCCAGGATAACATTCCATATGAATTCCTGCTTCATCTAACACCTCCCTTGAAGGCCGTTACACTATCCCTTTTCAACACCAGTTGGCTTCAGGGCATATACCCCACTTGCTGGAAATCCTCCACTCTGCTCCCTATACCCAAGCCTGGTAAGGACCCCACACTTCCATCTGCATACCGCCCGATCGCCCTCCTCTCCTGCGTCGGTAAACTCCTGGAGCGGTTGGTGGCCACTCGCCTTTCCTGGTGGCTAGAGGATGGTCATCTCCTACAAGAAGAGCAATGTGGCTTCAGGCCCCGCAGGAGCACCCTAGATGTCCTGGCACAACTAGAATATCACATCTGCGACACCTACCGGGGAAGGGAGGTCATGACCTCGCTCTTCATAGACTTGGAAGGGGCATTCGATTCTGCCTCCCATGACGGCATCCTACGAAAATTAGCTACCATGCACATCACGGGGCCCACCCTTGCCTGGTTGCAGAATTTCTTGTCTGGGAGGACTTTCCGCGTTGCTGTGGGTGCCTCCACCTCTCCGTCACAATCTATACGGAGAGGAGTGCCGCAGGGATCCATCCTTAGCCCTGTCCTCTTCAACATCCTGCTCTCCGACCTTCACATCCCTCCCCACTCCCACCTCCTTATTTATGCTGATGATATTACCATCATCAGCCGGGCCAACACTCAGATCCAGGCACAAAGACACCTACAGGAAGCAGCCTCTGCTTTGGCTAACTGGGTAAAGGCTTGAGGTCTTTCTGTCAATGCATCTAAGAGCACCCTCATGTGCTTCACACTCGAGCCTGCCCACTCTCCACCAACAGTCAGCATTAGTGGCTCCCCAGTTCCCTACTCCAGGACACACACATTCCTTGGTATGCGGTTGGATGGTCCTCGGCTTACCTGGTCTCCACACGTTGAACACCTCCGTGCTACTTGTAACAGGCGCCTCAACATTATGAAGAGGGTGGCTGGTGTCCGCTGGGGGGCCAGTCGTGACCTCCTATTGACATACTATCAAGCGGCAATCAGGACTAAACTATCATATGGCAGCAGCATCTATGGCTCGGCAGCGCCTTCTACCCTAAAAAAGCTGGACATTCTACAAAATGCAGCCCTGAGGATTTCCATGGGGGCAATGAGATCCTCCCGTCATCGCCCTTCACGCGGAGAGCGGCATCCCCCCACTACAGGTGCACAGGAGAGCGGTCCTGTGCCAACACTACCACCACATCATGTCCCTGCCACCAACCCACCCCCTTGCCGCACTCTATGCCACCTCTGGTGTAGATCATCACACCCCAGTCTGGCTTCCTGGAGCACGTCAGCCTCTAATAATTCCGTGCACTGCTGGCCCACTCTGTGCTGCACCTGCCTCCACCTCCTCACAACCCACCAGCCCACACTCCCCAGTCCCACCCTGGGACAACATTTCTCATATGGTTGCCCTGCATATCCCTGACCTTCCTTCCTCCCAAACACTCAGCTGGCATCATGGCAGCAACATTCTTCAGAGAACTGGACCTGTCCCTCTACCACCATCACCTCAAGGTCTACACTGACGGCTCCCACTCCCCCACCCTTCCTTCTACTGGCGCTGCCATCTACGATCCCCGCTCTAACCTCTGTAAAACATGGAGGCTGCCTCCTGAGGCCGACGTCCTGACGGCGGAGCTTTTTGCCATCCGCCAGGCCCTGGCTTACCTCAACACCACCTACACCTGTACCAGGGCTGTGATCTACACGGACTCTCTCTCCTCCCTCCATCTCCTCCTCTCCCGTTGCCCGGCATCCTCCACTGTCCTCGCACACACCCTTCAACGGCTACTCCTCTACCTCACGTCAGTGGCAGTGGGCTGGGAGATTGCCTTGCAGTGGGTGCCTTCCCACTGCAACATCCGGGGCAACGAGGTTGCTGATGCTGCCGCCAAGATAGCCCTCTCCGAGGTAAACATCACCCCCCTCCCGCTGCCGCTCTCCACCGCCAAGCGTCTAATCTCCAGAAAATGCCGCTCCGTCTGGGATAGATCGCTCGGCGACGCCCTCCGTGCCACCTCCATGGGTCAATACCGCACAGACTCCTCCCCGCACCCATGGATAAGACAAACGTCCCGCGTCTTAGATGTCGCCCTCACCCGCCTGAGGATCGGTCACACAACTCTCACTGCAGCCCTGCATCGCCTGAACCTCACGCCCGACCCGTAATGCCCCTGGTGCAGGAACGTCCCGGAGTTGATTGAGCACTTCCTGCTGCAGTGTCCTCGCTTCCACTCCCACCGACAACTTCTACGTGGTCAACTCATCGCCCTGAACGTCACCACCTTTGACCTGCCCACCCTGCTGGCCGCCGCTGCCGTCCACCCATCACAACGCCCCGCCGTCATCCGCCTCACCTGTGCCTTCCTGAGGAAGACTAATCAACTCTCGAGACTGTGATTACTTCATGGCTGTAAACCAGGGCGAATATCGTCGACTTCGACATCACTGCCCTTCAACAACAACAATAAAGAAAATACCGGAGCATTTCGGGCAGAAGTAAGTTGACAGCAGCTATATACTCGCCGCACGTTAAGTTGGCGAAAATGTTGCCCCCTCACTCCCCCTTCCGAACACACGGGATTGGCTGAGGTGTTGGGGCTTTAGGGCGGAACTGAGTCAGGCATTCTCACCCAACACCTCAGCCAATCCCGTGGGTTCAGTTTGGGGTAGTGAGGGGACATCATTTTCGCCAACTTAACGTGCGGCGAGTATAGTTGCTGTCAACTTGCTTCTGCCCGAAATGCTCCGGTATTTTCTTTATTGATTTTTGAGGTAGTGACTAATGAACGAAGGTTGGTGTTACCATTAGTATAGTATCTGATAGTTGAAATGTTCTTACACTTAGGTTGCACTGAATTATGTTATGAGGTTAGACGGTTGATGATACGCTTCCAACTATCTCTATCCATTATTGCCTCAACCTCTCCCATGCCCAATGCTGCCAGATCCTCTTCAATTCTTAATTACCAGATTCCACTTATGTATGTGGATGGTGGAAGGAAAACAGATCGAAACAGGAATACTATATTATCTCTTATGTTACAACAGTCTTTTCCAGAGAGGTGACCGGCCTACAGTGTGGCAGCGTGTGTACCCCCGTGGTGGATCAGAACTACCCTCAACAACACTATAGTCGCCACTGCACTAATCTCGCCAGGCGCCATATATTACTTATTTTAGCATCACTACAGACTTGTATGTGCCACTGAAGAGGCATGCACAGTAGTTTATATTATGTACCCGTCTTCAGTGGCCCACACTAATCTGTAGTGATGCTAAAAGTTGTAACATTTGGCACCTGGCGACAATAGTGTTGTTGACGGTAGATTGGAGCCCGCCGATTGCTTGCCTCCTCCCGACCTTCCCACCCAGATGAGTTTCAGCGCGGCCTCCGAGATATCCTGGCTTGGGTCTCAAGTTGTTGCCATCACAAGAGTAGGCGGATTTTCAGTGCATTGAAATGTTGTACTATTTATTACCAAGCTACCAGATGATATTCAGGACAACTGAGCCTTCCATACTGTTCGTGATACATTGCTGAATATCATGAGCATAAATAAATTCCCTGTAGGGCTGGAGACGTTATACACACAGGTTATCAGACCACTTCTGCAGTACAGAGTAGACAAAAACCTTGCAAATATATACTACCAAGTCATAAATACCTCAAAGACTCTCCGGAGAATAAGCCAAAGATTTTTTTATTATTAACCCCTTCGCACCCAGATCTTTCCTTTGCTATATAAAATAATCTTGCATACAATTTAGAAAAGTAACTTAATATACCAAACTAGTTAGTCGTCAAGGATACTAAACAGGTCATATCTATAAAACATTGCTGGAGTCACTAAAAATTGTCTAATAGTACGCACATTGCAATGGAAATTACGTTCTGGGCCTCAAGGGGTTAAAAAAGATGACTGACAAAAATGTTGCTGTGACGGTTGAGCATTGGTTTCTACAGGAGAGTAGAAACTGGAATAAAAAAAAAATAAAAAAACCTTATTCTCCGGAGAGTCTTTGAGGTATTTATGACTTATACTATTACTATTTGCAAGGTTTTTGTCTACTCTATACTGCAGAAGTGGTCTGATAACCTGTGTGTTATAACGTCACCAGCCCTGCAGGGAATTTGTTATGCTCATGATATGCAGCACTGTATCACGAACACGGTGGTGGTAGGCTCAGTTGTCCCATTCTTACCCATCATCTTTCCACTTGTTTTTCTCCTCATTATCCACTATGTAGGTTTGAACCTGAACAAATCAATAAACATCCACACATTGAAGCACAGGTGTTCTGCAGCCCCATGACTCTAGGGTTCACACTATCAATGTTGTCATCCGGGGTAAGTTCCATGCAAGCAGCCCTGTGTCATTTTTCCAGTCTCAATAGATGCTAAACCAAGTCATGATGAGATGAACTATGAATACTGTCTTACTATACTTCTCTCTCTTTCTCTCCTTATATACAAATAGAGAGAGGCAGAGGCCCTATAAGGTGATTAATGTGTGTATAGATCTACAAATACTGATAAAAACCCTCTTATTATGTCAAAAGTTGCCTTATAGAGTTAAATAGAATCCGGTTTTCTGGATTCAATGAAATTATAACAGGCACTTTTTGACTTTATATGTGGGGCTTTTCTCTCTCCCTTAATTCGTACATAAGAGAATGACTAGGTTTAGCATCTATTGAGAGAGAAAATATCACAGTTAATGCCGTCACCATCATAGACAAACTGCCCAAGTCATTTTTCTACTTTTCAGGAATTGAAAATAAGTCATTTTCTTAACTTTCATATGGATCAAATGTTGGTTGAGGCAAATTATAGACCACTCAGACATACCCAACCATACCTATACCCACACCATACCCTCTGCCATACCTATACCCACACCATATCCCCTGCCATAACTATACCCCTGCCATAACTATACCCACACCATACCCTCTACCATAACTATACCCACACCATACCTCTAACCCACACCATACCCTCTACCATAACTATACCCACACCATACCCTCTGCCATAACTATACCCACACCATACCCTCTACCATAACTATACCCACACCATACCCTCTGCCATAACTATACCACACCATACCCTCTGCCATAACTATACCCACACCATACCCTCTGCCATAACTATACCCACACCATACCCTCTACCATAACCTATACCCGCACCATACCCTCTGCCATAACTATACCCACACCATACCCCCTGCCATAACTATACCCACACCATACCCTCTGCCATAACTATAACCCACAACCATATCCCTGCCATAAACTATACCCACACCATACCCTCTGCCATAACTATACCCACAAACCCATACCCCCTGCCATAACTATACCCACACCATAACCCTCTACCGTACCTATACCCACACCATACCCCCTATCATAACTATACCCACACCATAACCCCCTGCCATAACTATACCCACACCATAACCCTCTGCCATAACTATACCACACCATACCCCCTATCATAACTATACCCACACCATACCCCTGCCATAACTATACCCACACCATACCCTCTGCCATAACTATACCACACACCATACCCCCTGCCATAACTATACCCACACCATACCCTCTGCCATAACTATACCACACCATACCCCCTGCCATAACTATACCCACACCATACCCTCTGCCATAACTATACCCACACCATACCCCCTATCATAACTATACCCACACCATACCCCCTGCCATAACTATACCCACCACCATACCCCCTGCCATAACTATACCCACACCATACCCTCTACCGTACCTATACCCACACCATACCCCCTATCATAACTATACCCACACCATAACCCCTGCCATAACTATACCCACACCATACACCCTCTGCCATAACTATACCCACACCATACCCCCTATCATAACTATACCCACACCATATCCCCTGCCATAACTATACCCACACCATACCCCCTGCCATAACTATACCCACACCATACCCTCTGCCATAACTATACCCACACCATACCCTCTGCCATAACTATACCCACACCATACCCTCTGCCATAACTATACCCACACCATACCCTCTACCATAACTATACCCACACCATACCCCCTGCCATAACTATACCCACACCATACCCCCTGCCATAACTATACCCACACCATACCCCCTACCATAACTATACCCACACCATACCCTCTACCATACCTATACCCACAACATACCCTTTACCATATTTATACCCACAAAATGAACAAGTGATTTATACAAAAATCTCAAACCACCAAAAAATGACTAGCCTTTTGTTTACACTATGGAACTAACTATGGAAACTATGGAAAAATGACAAACTGAATCTTAAACTTTAAACTTTTAAACTAAATCTCAGACCACTCACACCGTAGACAAGACAAAGGCAACTATATATACCAATAGATGCGCTACATGAAGAATAATTTATCTATACAATAATCCAGAAATCGCCGATAAATGACTTGAGCCGTTTGTTTAAGAGAATAAAAATATGAAAAAATGACCTGAACTGCAGCACAAGTGATGCATAAACAAAGGCAGCCAAGAACAGTTTTTGGAAAGATTTGCTGGAGTGTGTGATTGAAAACTTAGATAGAAAATTAATAAAGCCAATAGGCAGTACAGTTTTAGTGTTTACTTTCCCCTGTGAAGTAACTATCTGGAAATCTTACCGTCAACAACACTACTCGCCACTGCACTAATGTCGCCAGGCGCCATATATTACGTATGTTAGCATCACTACAGAATTGTATGTGCCACTGAAGACAGGTACATAATATAAACTACTGTGCATGCCTCTTCAGTGGCACATACAAATCTGTAGTGATGCTAAAATTCTTAATACAGTACAGGGAGGTCCCGTTATACGAGCATTCGGTATACGAGAATCCGATGATACGA
The DNA here is from genome assembly GCA_016584305.1 of Chionoecetes opilio. NCBI lineage: Eukaryota > Metazoa > Arthropoda > Malacostraca > Decapoda > Majidae > Chionoecetes > Chionoecetes opilio. Next base: position 17,390 of record JACEEZ010009744.1, on the reverse strand, counting down.
GATGTGTAAATTAGGGTCTATTTTCAATATAAGAGATCGAAAATCCAATGATACGACATTCAAACTGGGGTGAGTAAAATTATCAAGTTCAAAATACGCGCCCTACCACTCCTGGGCTGGATAATGGGGGATTTGGTTGACCCCAGTGAGGTCACCCCTAGCAAGCCGTGACGTGAAGGGTAATTAAGCATATGGCGCGGCCTGACATTTAGAGGTAATTAGCAGGTGTGCGGCCCCAACCTTGGGACCACAGTCAGGTCACCCCTAGCAAGGCGTGACCTGAAGGGTAATTTAGCATATGGCGCGGCCTGACCTTTAGGGGTAATTAGCAGGTGTGCGGCCCCAACCTTGGGATCGCTATACTACCTTCTCTTGCATCACACGGCGTCCCCTACATTACAACGTCTTTTTTGCTTGTTATGCATGTTTTATGTTTAATTAATGTGCAGTTATTGTTATTTTGTGCTATTTTGTCTTTCAGAATGCTTTCTCTACATAATAGGTAGTACAGTGTGGGTAATATAGACGCTGTGTGTTTGTTGTGTTTGCTATAGTATATTTTAGCTTGAAAACATCTTTTTTTTTTCTCTTTTTTTTTTTCAATTGATGGTCCTGGAACCAACCTATATTTTTACCATTAGTTATGTGTTTCGTTATACGAGATTTTGCTTTACGAGTATGCCAGGTGGAACCTAACTGCTCGTATCTTCGGGACGCTCCCTGTATATGGTGCCTGGCGATATTAGTGTTGTTGACGGTAAGTAAGTTCTTGACAATACAGTAAAGGATGACAATTGAAGACATAATAGTATGACCTCCACCAGTAAGCCAGCGAATCATCTGTCACACTCGGTCAAGCAAATCTATCCCCTCCCCCCCCCACACACACAAAGCAAGACTTTTTTTAACTCACCACAAAAGTAGGAATGATCTTCTTCCTCCATTCTTCCAGCAGATCTTCCTTCCTCTCTAATGCACTCATGCCTGTGGGGAATATTGGCCTTAAAATACTGAAAAACTTTAATTAAAAAAAAAATGATGTGTCGGAAATCTAGAGAGAGAAATGAGTGCTTATTTGATGATATATATCCACTGAATATTATAGGAAAAGTGTGTGTGTGTGTGTGTGTGTATGTGTGTGTGTGTGTGTGTGTGTGTGTGTGTGTTGTGTGTGTGTGTGTGTGTGTGTGGTGTGTGTGTGTGTGTGTGTGTGTGTGTGTGTGTGTGTGTGTGTGTGTGTGTGTGTGTGTGTGTGTGTGTGTGTGTGTGTGTGTGTGTGTGTGTGTGTGTGTGTGTGTGTGTGTGTGTGTGTGTGTGTGTGTGTGTGTGTGTGTGTGTGTGTGTGTGTGCGTGCGTGCGTGCGTGCGTGCGTGCGTGCGTGCGTGCGTGTGCGTGCGTGTGTACATAATATAACGTATCATAAAGGATGGTTTAGCTAGGGTTGCAACTACTAGTCATAATTCTCCTCCTCACTACACTCATGGGCGCTATGGCCTCCAACGTAGAAAAAATACATAAATAATAATAATATCCTTTTTTTCTTCAAATAATAAAGTAATTCAAAGACTACCTCTCTTCTGTCAATCAGTGTCACTAAAGAATGCATATAAAGAAGTCATGTGGTTTCTAATGTGGACTTCCGAAATTCAACAAAACAAGCCCATTAACCCCTTGAGGCCCAGAACGTAATTTCCATTGTAATTTGGGTACCATTAGACTATTTTTAGTGAATATAAGCATTATTTTATAGCTATGACCTGTTTAGTATCCTTGTCCACTAACTAATTTGGTATATTCAGTTACTTTTTGTAATTTTATGGCTCGACAACATACGATTTTCTACAGCAAAGGAAAAATCTGTGCGTTAAGGAGTTGAGCATAGCATTACAAGATGACTGCAAGAAGGCATCAGACAGTAGGTATTGAAGACAGTAAAGCATTGGAACACCACACCAGATATTCATTCGTGTAAAACTTATAGCTGCACATGATACATTTAACCCCTTCACGCCCAGATCTTTGCTTCGCTATATAAAAATGTCTTGTTAGCCATAAAATTACGAAAAGTAACTGAATATACCAAATTAGTTAGTCGACATGGATACTAAACAGGTCACATCTATAAAATATTGGTTATATTCACTAAAAATAGTCTAATGGTAGTCAAATTATAATGGAAATATGCTCTGGGTCTCAAGGGGTTATAGTAATCGTCCAGACCATTTCATCATTCCTGATTTAATGCAGTCAAAATATAGCCATGATCGAGTATATCAACAATATGTTGTCACTTTTTGCATCCAGCCACTCGTTTTTAAATGATCCGCATTCAAAATCTGTAAATTCCCCGTGCTCTCAAAACACAACTGTTGATCAGCAGACCACGCACCATGGGTCGGCGACGTCACAACAGGGAGCCTCCCAGCACCGCCTGATACATATGCGCGGAGACTGAGAAAAATGTAGTACTTGGGGAATTTTGGGTGTTTCCGATATATTTTTTGTGCGATGTGGCATGTACTTGCATCCTGTGTGGGTGCAGCGTGGGGGCTGTTCCTTTACCGAGAGCTTAGCACCCATTTGCAAACTGTGGGGCGACGATATATGTGTGCAGATGTGTGCAGCGGCGGCAAGCGGTGGGGAGCGGCAGGTAGGTGCAAGACCACCGAGATGAGAGGGCTGCAGTACCCTGGCTACTACCAGCCGCTCCCCGTCGCTCCAAAGGTCTGCACACATATATCGTCGCCGTGTGGGTTGTGAATGGGTGCTAAGCTCTCGGGAATGGCACGGCTTTCTTGCCGTGCCCATGCAGGATGCAAGTATGTGCCGTGTCGCACAAAAAATATACCAGAAGCACCCAAAATTCCCCAAGTACTACATTTTTCTCAGAGTCTCCGTGTGTCTGTGTCGGGCGGGGCTGGGAGGCTCACTCGTGTGACGTCGCCAGCAAGTTTCGCGCCACGGCTGGAATGTGGCTGTTGTTTTTCCCGCGCTTTTTACAAAAGTCATGTTTTTAGGGATATAAGGCGTGAAAATGAATATTTTTTTGTGGATTAGGTATTTTGAATGAATATTCAACATAATTATGCAAAGAAAAAATGGGTCTAGACGATTACTTTAAGGGTAACTTGTCATGAGGTGAAGACATGCAATGGTTGGCACAATATCAATAAACTGTCAGCACCGGGCAGCCTTAACGTCATTCCAAGGCACAGATTGATAGATTGATGCATTTAAATAGTTAAGGCGTGCCCCCGGACCACCTTAGAGGGCTGGGAGTCCCCCCACCAGTTTTACAAAATAGGCCCCAAACAGCATTTCGCACAGGCCCCAAAAAGGCTAGAAGCGCCACTGCAACAATCCCGTACCAACAAAGAAAATCAAAATAATATCTTAACATAATAAAATATCATAAAATCCCTCACCGACATAGAAGAGTGTAAGGTTAATGGGCGTCACTATCAGGGCGTCAATGGCCAGCTTGGGAATCACGGCAGCCGGACTCTTGCCCACAAACTTGGAGTCCAGGAACTTGTACCTGGGAATATGAACACGTTGGCATAACAAGCTCCATCATTTTGGTCTTTAATTCATCACGAGTGCCATATGACCTCTGATGTCTGGCTTATTCCACCTTTTTTGGCATTACAATTCATCATGACCCCCCCCCCCACCCACACCCCGCCCGCCCGCCCACCCACCCCCACCCCCCCACCCCCACCACACACCCACACCACACACACACACACACCCACACCCCCACCCCCACACCCACACCCACACAGGAATGCTTTGGAATACAATTGGCTACACCTACACTGTGTTCATTTTGGCCAGGACACTCACGATGGCTTAGTTGTTGTTAATCGTGACGGTTGTCGTTTTTTGTTTTTGCTCTAGTACTTACGTTTACTCCTTGGCTTGTTCTTATTGCTTCGTTTTTTGTCTGTATGCCTCCGGGCGAGAATAACATTATTATTATTATTATTATTATTATTAGTCACAGGGACTCCACTTTCCCCGGCGGGCTGGGTAAGCCTCCGAGCGGGTAAGTAGTCAACATAAAATGCTCGCCAATATCAAGTGTCTCGGCTACCCAGCCCACCGGTGGGAGTGGAGTCGCCAGGACTAAGCCATCGTGAGTGGCCTTGCCAAACTAAATACACTATACAAGCTAGTGAGAAATCTTCATCCCTGAGCCATACATTGCACAGCCAAGGGAAGTAATATTGACATCAAAGTCTTGACATTAATTTACACTGAGTATGTCTGTATGAACAAATGCTTATGAATTAAATAACTCGGTCACAAAAATGCACAGCGATAAAGCTCAAAATACAAATTCATTCTAGAAAACTATATAAGAAAAACAAACATTGAAATTTAGTTGTCATGAAAATTTGTTGTTGAAATGCTACTAAACTGACATTTTTGGGCATAAATAACTAGATGATTCCTATTCAAAAATGTTCCTGCAAAAGCCACATGCCAAAAAAAAGGCAAAATTCATAAAAAGATCAATGTTTCATAATAAGAAAATCCTGCATTGCAGCAAACCAGGATTATAGCAAGCCATTCTGTTCATCCATTAAAAGTGCAACAGTAACTACTACTACTACTACTATACAACAGCACTACTTCGTGCACTGCTTACTCATGCAACAAAAACACAGTACATCCCAAGCAGTGAAAGCTCTGAGTAGTTATGGAAAAGTAAAGAATAATCTGTATCTAATTGTTGTTATTCTGCATTTAATTGTTACACTCAACAAAACTGTTCTTCTAAACAATTACTATACTGAACATTACTAGACTGTTATTCTCCACAAAACGCTGACATCTACACAAGAGGACACAAAGATGCCAGGAGCTACACCCACACGCCACACTGGACTCTCACCGGGCTGTGGGAGGAGGGGAGGGGAGGGGAGCCAGCGGTGCTAGAAGGGCTCACCACCATGGCAGCGTTACCCACACAACCCACAGATCACACGGCCACGGCACCTTCACACCACCATAGCAAAGGCAACACCAAGCTTCAGTACATACAACACAATGCCTTAACAATGTGTGGCTTCTACCCGGTACACACTTGAAAGAGAAAGGAGCCATTCTTCAGTGATACACAACTGTTGAAACAATTTGATAAACATGAGTACAGTGAACGGATCTCATGAAGATCCACCACCCACGCTATTTTTGGGGTGACCTTACTGGGGCTGCGGACCCCAAAACCCCCCCTGCTAGTTCACTAACTTAACCTGGACAGTGGTTATGTAACCTAACCTAACTGGGTTATCAAACCACTCTCACCAACATGAAGATCGGCCACCCCAAAAAATAGCTGGGGTGGCCAATCTTCATGAGATCCGAGTGAACCCTTGATTTTTCCAATTCTTCATGCAAAGATATCAATTTACTATGAATAATGTATCCCTCACCACTTAGCTATTCATTAGAGTATTTGTTATTCAATTATGCATAAAACTTCAATATAGAAAATATGGGAATTCTTTTAGATGACAAGAAACACAAAGATTTACATAATCTTCAGACACACTTATCAGTATTAGCCATGAATGTGTCACTTCAGCCTCGAGCAACTTTTCCCCTTTGGCCTTGTATTACCAACCTTCTGAATATTATACAGCACTTGTGAAAATCAATAAAGGTTGTAATTCATAATTTGCTTGATATAACCAAACTTTTTATGAAGTAAAAGATTTGCTCGCGCATAAAAACTTAAAACACTGTCCTTTTTTATGAATTTGAGTATGAGCAGCCTTGCACTCTCCTTTTCCTTGGATGTCGCCCCACGCGTTTGATAATGCGGAATGCTGACAAGTGACCAAATATTCAATGTCTGCTGCTTGAAAAATGTGTCCACCCGTACACCACCTCGGACTCAGAATAGAAACAAAGTAATAAAGTATACAACCAAAGGTTGCTGTCATGACAGGACTGCATGATATAACTAATATCAGGCACAACTACCTAACCACTTATTAGGCAAGGTATTAGAAATTAACCACCATCATTACCAAATCTCCTTCATCTTCTTTCTGTTAACGTCAGATCTTCCTATAATATCTTATGGGGTTAGAGGGCCGATGATACACTTCAAACTACAGTAAAACCTCTCGTATTCGGACCCTCATTATTCGGACCTCCTCCTCCTCCTTTTTTTTTTTTTTTTAAGGGGTCAAAATTTCCTAGCTATACATACATGCTATATACACCTATATATACATACAACCTAGATGATACACCTAGATATATATGTATATATATTATATATATATATATTTTTTTTTTTTTTTTTTTTTTTTTTTTAGGGGTCAAAATTCCCTAGCTATACTTATATACACCTAGAATTTATTATTTTTTAATATTTTTTTACACTTATCCCCCATTATTCAGATCCTTGCATTACTAGGACCACTCCTTGGCCCAATTAGTCCGAATATGAAAGGTTTTACCGTCTCTCTATCCCAGTGGTTCTCAACCTGGGGGCCATGGCAAGAATTTAAGGGGGCCATGGTGGGCTGTTGCAAATTATACATTTCTAAATAATGTTAGGAATCTGAGTTAAAAAAAAAACTTGCATCACTGATCTGGCAAAGAAAATTTTCTTGTTTTAATAATTAATCATTAAGTTGACAATAAAATTTTGTTACATAATATTGTTACGAATGTGTGTGTACGTGTGTATGTATGCATTTGTGCGAAATTGTAATTGTTTGTGCAGTGTAGGTGTGATAGAAAACGCGGAGCAGAACGAACGCGTATGAGACGGGTGAGAGACACGGGCGGTGAGTGAGGGTGAGTCACCGGGAGACAGAGGGAGAGAGGCGATAGAATGATCTCAGTGTGGCCTGGGATATCATCACATAAACATGTGGGTATAATTGATTCTGAACCATATACTGTGTTACTTATTTTGTTCGACAATTATAAATGCGGTCGCTGTTTTTCGTGTGTGAAATATTTCTTATTTTTTGGTATCATTGTTTTTCATGCTCATTCCCTACTTAGGTATTCCTGCTTTTTTTTTTTGTGCTAATATTGATGTGACTCGCTATTCTTCTTATTATTTCAATTGGGGCAGTGCTTGTCAAAGGAGGCGTGTTCTTGCTGTAGAAAGTACATTTCAGCTTGCTAGCTTGAGTGTGAATGTTTATCATCTTTACTCTCTCTGTGTGTATGTTTGTGTGTGACTGTGTGTGTGCTTAATTTGTGAGTCCATGGATATGTTATGTATGTGGATATTTGTGTGTTTGTCATTTTATCACTTGTCCTATTTATCTGTCCTTCATTATCATTCTTTTGTCTTATCACTTAATGTTTGTTCTGATGTTCTGTCTTCTTTATTTTCCGTAGATTTGCGATGGCTACTAGTGTTAGTAAGAAGCGGAAGTACAGTGAAGCGTACATTAACTACGGATTTACATCGATCCTCGCTGATGGCATCGAGAAACCTAACCTCAGTGTGTACTGTGCTTCAAAGTGCTGGGGAACGATTCTATGAGGCCTAGTAAGTTGAAGCATCATTTGCTGACCATCCATCCACAGTATGCTGAGAAAGACCCCGATTTCTTCAGGCGCCACCAAAGTAGTTTGGGAAAACAGAAACTGGATGCGACTGGTGCTTTCCAACAACAGACCTCAAGTGTAGTTGAGGCATCATACGAGGTTGCCCTCGAAATAGCGAAGCAAAAGAAGCCCCACACAATTGGTGAAACCTTAATCAAGCCATGTACTTTAAAGATGGTCAAGCGTGTTCTTGGAGATGCAAGTGAACGTAAAATTCAACAAATTTCCTTGTCAAACGACACAGTGAAGCGGAGAATTAATGAAATATCAGATGACATAAAGGAAAAAGTGATACAGGAGATCAAATCGTCTCCAACTGGTATGTTTGCAATACAGCTGGATGAGTCAACGGATGTGAGTTCTTGTGCACAGCTACTCGTGTTTGTTAGGTATGTTTTCTTGTGTGATATCAAGGAAGAATATCTGTTATGTACACAGCTTGAGACCACCACAACAGCTAAAGATGTGATGGAAAAGCTATCTTCTTTCTTCAAAGCTAACAGGATCCCCTGGGAAAATTGTTGTGGAGTCTGTACAGACGGGGCTCCAGCGATGCTGGGATCAAAATCAGGGTTCCAGAAGCGTGTCAAGGAAGTAGCTCCGAATGCCAAGGGGGTTCATTGTATGATCCATCGTTTTGCACTGGCGTCGAAAACCCTCCCTGATGAACTTTGCAAGATCCTGGAGGCAGTGGTCAAATGCGTCAACTTTGTAAAAGCTGGAGCTCTGAACTCTCGCCTTTTCCAGAACCTTTGTAGAGACATGGATTCGGAGCATGAAGCTCTCCTCTTTTACTCCAAAGTGCGCTGGCTTTCCAAGGGCAATTTTGTGAATCGAGTGTTTGAACTTCGGGGGGAGCTTAAATTGTTCCTGGAAATGCAAGGGAATGATGATCTGTTGAGTCACTTCAATGAGGTTTTGTGGGAGCCACGTCTTGCATATTTAGGAAATATATTTGAGCAGCTAAATAGGTTGAATCTGAAGCTATAGGACAAGGAAAGAAATGTGTTTCACCTGATGGATTGTCTTCGTGGATTTCTTGCCAAGCTCCAGAATTGGCAAAGGAAAGTCGGTGCCGGGAATGTTGCCATGTTTGAAAACCTTTCAGCTGTCCTTGACGAGAATGAAGAAGATAGTCTGCTTGACCCATTACTTAAAACTGAAATCACTCAGCATCTGAGATCCTTGGAAAGTGAACTTAATAGGTACTTCCCAGAATTCGAGGAGGAAGAAGGGAAGTTGGTAATGAATCCATTCTCTGGCACTCTTGATATTACTACCATTCCCAGTGATGTTCAGGACGAGTTCCTTGATCTCAAACATGATTCTGCTGCCAAATATTTCTATGAAGAAAAATCTCTGAATGTATTCTGGTGTTCAATGCATCAGTCATATCCAAAAGTCAGTGAGATTGCACTTCGACTACTCTTGCCTTATTCAACTACCTATTTATGTGAGTCTGGTTTCTCCACCCTTCTACAAATCAAGAATAAGAGCCGGAACCGATTGGATGTGGACCCCGACATGAGATGTGCATTGTCAGTGACACAACCTCGGATTCGTCAACTGACTGAAAAGAAACAATATCAGCCTTCCCACTGATGTGTGATAAAATATGCAGAGATTAATTGAACTTTTTTCCCAACCAGATTCAAATTTGCTAGTGTCGGCTAGTCTTTTGTAGGCAAGTGATGTAAGTTAAGCATATCACAGAAATCTATCAAATATAAGATAATTATGACTAAACTTTGTAATAAAGCAAGGGTGTTCTCTTCATCAACATTTTTTTTTTTTTTTTTTTACCTATTTTGGCGGGGTGGGATTTGGGAGAAAAATGAAGGGGAGCCACACGAATGTTGAGAATTCATGAAGGGGGGAATGGAGTGAAAAAGGTTGAGAACCACTGCTCTATCCATTGCCTCTACTTCATCAATTCTACTACTACTTATCATTACCAAACTACACCAATTTCCATAGAGTTCTCGTCATAAAAAAATTGTATCAAACCCTTTTCCCCTCACACCAGACCAAGACAAGGGATACACCACCACCACCACCTCCCTTGGCAACACCTCACCATCAACACACCAGAGGCCGGGTCACACATTATAAGAACATAAGAAAGCTACAAGAGGCTGGGAGACCTACACGTGGTAGTTCCTGTTAGTTAACACTACCTACATCCACCTTTCATCCACATCCATGAACCTATCCAGCCTCCTTTTAAAACTCCCTATTGACTCCACACTAACCACCCCATGACTGAGTCCATGCCAATCATCCACCACCCTATTTGTCAACCAGTTTTTCCCTATTTCTTTTTTTATATCTACGTTTTTCCAGCTTGAATCCGTTACTTCTTGTTCTACCCTGATTACTAGCGGTAAAAACTTTCCCTACAGCTCCATTATTGTATTTAAATTGAATGTGCATTATCACACAGCAGTAAGCGTAACCCTTAGACTGGGAACTCCTGCAGCTGTGTCAGTCTCCATCAGGTGTCATTTTCCCAACACTCATCCCCGCCTCTCTCTATATATAACATGTTCAATAGTCAAGTCCACACGATGCCACGAGTATTGTAATTAAAAAATCTAAGGCATCAGGTCCATAAAAGAGTCTCGGCTCAATGGACCACAGCTTGTATGTATAATTAACTTTATGAGTATTATGTTAAGCCTAATAAAACATCAATCAATCCCTCAATCTCTCAGGCCATGACGTCTGATATGTAGTGTCAATATGTAGTAGACCTGCTTGTTGAATTGTGTGTGTTTAGTTGTTTACAGAGTTTTCTTTGTTGGACTACAGTTTTTGTTACTCAAATTTGTGGGAAAGTTTCATTTTTAGACATTATGTGTTTTGTCTATTTAATCAATGATATTCTGTGTAATTTTTAATGTTGTGGTCAATAAATATCTATCTATCTATCTGGGCTGTGACACACACCCTTCCCTATAACTGTCCAAGGCTTGACTGACCAATTGTTTCATTATTATTTGTATTAATGTTGACTCATGATACCTATCCCCACCTTAGGATGAAAGACAAACCTAAATATATTATAAATTACATAAATCATTCTTCCTGTGTACATCTTACTGAGTGCTTCATGTGAGAGAAAAGTGATGGTTTGTGGCCGTGAAGGTTTTCTGTTCAAAGAGATGAAGTCAGGAAGCTTGGAGCGTGCTGGAGCCTAAAGAGCAGAGGTGGTGTGCAGTGCTACTGTGAGGGAAGTAATGATGCCTTACTCCAATGCTACTGTGAGGGAAGTAATGATGCCTTACTCCAATGCTACTGTGAGGGAAGTAATGATGCCTTACTCCAATGCTACTGTGAGGGAAGTAATGATGCCTTAAGTGATGCCTTACTCCAATGCTACTGTGAGGGAAGTAATGATGCCTTAAGTGATGCCTTACTCCAATGCTACTGTGAGGGAAGTAATGATGCCTTAAGTGATGCCATACTCCAATGCTACTGTGAGAGGCAAAGAGGTCATAAGCAGAAAGACGCCTTGTGAAACAGTGCATCAGTGAAGGGGTGAAGACTGGCAAATGGCTCAGGTTAGGGGCCATTCAACAATTATGTAGCGGCTAAGGGGGGGAGGGGGATATGCTGAAGTGTTATGAGTGTGACATTGGGGGGGGATGCAGCCATGGGTTATATAACTTTTTCACATAAAAAAAAAAACTAAGATCATTTGCAGGTACTTAGGCTAGACTTAGGCCTATATTATTGTATTTTGAAAAATGGAAGCCTACAAATAGTTTTTTATGGGGGGTACTAGCTTGTGTTACAAATTTTACTAGGGGGGTCTGGACATGTGTGACAAGGCGTGACAAGGGGGGTGAAAAATTACCAAAAAATGTGTTCTGTAATTTTGTAATGGCCCCTTATGCTATGTGGACAGGGGTAGCTAGACATTTGGGGGCCCGGGGGGCTTACTTCTTGGAGGGGCCCCCTCTAACGTCTGCAGGTGTTTGGGGGAGGGGGAGGCGAGCGAAGCGAGCCTAACCAGCTGGGGGGTTTCGGGGGCCCTCCCGAGGAAATGTTTTAGAAAATGAACATATTTTGGTGCATTTTGACACTGAGACTTCTTTCAATGCCCATAAATCCTTTTTAATCCGAATTAAAAAGCCTATGATGGTACTCAAAAGATACAGATCAAATAAAACACAAACTCCAAGGAGTTTAAGTTAAGTTTGTAGAGGATCACAGGAGTTTTGTTTGATTGAGTGATGCATTTGGGGGCCGGCCCCCCTCTCTTGGGGGCCCGGGGGGCGATTTCAAACAGCCCCCCTCGCCCCCCCACCCCCTTAGCTACGCCACTGTATGTGGAGAGAAGGATGAGAGTGCCTACATGGAGTGTGTATATACGAGTGTTGGAATGGTAGGAGAGAGCCGGTATGCAGGGCAGAGGCATGCACTGTCACCATGAGGCATTTGAGGCCAGGACCTACACAGGATGTTGCACTAGTCACACGTGACTTATGCAAAGCCTGACCCACACACACATGGATCACATCCCCAAGATTATTTAGACTCATTATAATATGAGTCACATTGATCATTCGTATTTCAGCTCACATTATGAATAAAATCAAACTCTTTATCGCCATCACACATCAGCACCAATACACCACACATCACCACACCACCACAGTATGATAGCAGTCCCACACACCACCACCACAACGTCACTATGCTATAACACACACACACAAACACACACCACCAATACCCACACACACCTATATCCTCTCTCTCTCTCACACAATTAAAAGATCATCTAATCAAAGCAGATCAGTAAGAAAGTGATAAGCATAAAGTGATTCAGTGATCCTCAAATAGGAGATGAAGGAGAGAGATGAGTGCCCAGCTAGTGACATATGCAATTACAGTCAAGCCTCGATATAACGGACCTCGATGTAACGGACATCGGATATAACGGACATCGGATATAACGGACTCCATTTGCGTGACTTTTTTTTTTTTTTTTTTTTTTTTTCATATTAGACAGCTTATCGCCGCTCGAATTGTCAACTCAACATTATTGTATGATTTTCTCATTTTATTTTGGAATGCTTGGGTTTTAAGGAGTTTTGATGCATCACATATTAAGATATAATATTATAAGGAAGGAGCCTGTGTTGCTAGTGATTTAATGGTAGAAGGTGTGTATTGTTTAAAATAGTGACTATTAGTGTTATGGCGTGGCCGCTGCTACGTCTCCCTGTCACCTCAACACTCTAAATCACCCTTATCTAAGGCGACACACAGTGCTACACTGACCTAAATAGTGACACGTGTATAGAACTGCACTTCACAACCATATAATATATATAATAATGAGCATTAGTCATGATAATAAGCAATACCTTTGGAACCAACGGCTGAATCTGGCTCGTAGTAATTTGTTTACCTTTCACTAGAGCTTGAGCTTGACTAGCTACACGTTCTGGTTGTGTTTGTGATTATTTTTCATTTATTTCACGTGTAGGAGCGGACCAAATTCAGCATGTAGTGCCAGTCACTGTTTACCTCCCAACATAGCTACACAGTCTGGTTGCGTTTGTAATTATTTCTCATTTATTTCACAATTTTTCCGGTTTTTTTCATATATTTTTCCCCCTTGGGAAAATACCCTCGCTATAACGGACAATCAGCTATAACGGACTCCTCCTCCCCCCTTTAGTCCGTTATATCGAGGTTTGACTGTACTATAACACACACACACACACACACACACACGTCTGAACGGCTCAGTCGGTTAGGGCGCCCGGCACCATTCTGTGGTCCGGCGTTCGATCCCCGGCCCCGCTCATACCCGGGGATATTTCCACTGAGAAATTCAGGCGGTTACTGTCCCCCTTAAGCAAGGGGATGGGGGGGGTGTGGTGTGTGAGGTCCCAGGATAACCAAAAGATCAGTAATAATTATGAGCTCCAAGTCCGATCGAAGTCTGACTCGCGTGGACAAGATCATGGGTGAATGACACACACACACACACACACACTCATAGATTCTTCCCACGAAAGCAGTTCAGTGAGAAAGCGAAAAGCATAAAGTTATTCCCAAACAGGAGAGAGGTCAGTGCCCAAGAAAGACGAGTGCCCGGCTAGCCATATGCAATACTTATGTGCTGCGGTAGGTAACAAAGGTGTGGTGGGTCCTACGCGTGGTACAGCACATGGGGGAACACACAGGTCCCCAGGAAGGCGTAGCGACCCAGAATCTCTGTCTCATACGGCTTTTTTTCCCCCTCTGGCATCTAGAAAAAATTTAATCACTAGAACTACACTTATCTAGGGGAAAAAATAAGCACCTAGAAAGTAACGGGGCACTATAACTACAAGATATCTAGGAAAAAATAGGCGCCTAGAAAGTAATGGACTATAACTACAGGTAAAAATAGGCACCTAGAAAGTAATGGACTATAACTACAGGTAAAAATAGGCACCTAGCAAGTAATGGACTATAACTACAGGTAAAAATAGGCACCTAGCAAGTAATGGACTATAACTACAGGTAAAAATAGGCACCTAGAAAGTAATGGACTATAACTACAGGTAAAAATAGGCACCTAGAAAGTAATGGACTATAACTACAGGTAAAAATAGGCACCTAGAAAGTAATGGACTATAACTACAGGTAAAAATAGGCACCTAGAAAGTAATGGACTATAACTACAGGTAAAAATAGGCACCTAGAAAGTAATGGACTATAACTACAGGTAAAAATAGGCACCTAGAAAGTAATGGACTATAACTACAGGTAAAAATAGGCACCTAGCAAGTAATGGACTATAACTACAGGTAAAAATAGGCACCTAGAAAGTAATGGATATAATACGGGTTTAAAAATAGGCCCAAAGCAAGAAAGGAATAATACAGGTAAAAAATGGGCCCCCTAGCAAGTAATGGACTATAACTACAGGTATCTAGGAGAAAAAATAAGTCCCTTGAGGAAGATCAAAAGCAATCATAACAATCACAACAACAAACATTCATTAGCAAAGAAATATTTTTAAAAAAAATGCGAATTTTTAAAAGTAGGGGATAAAATTTACAGGGAAAAGGGTTGAGTATAATGGTATTAGATACTTAGGGTTACTGCATCTATAAGCCCACCTCATTAAGAACATAACAACATAAGGAAGCTACAAGAGGCTGGGAGACCTACACGTGGTAGTTCCTGTTACTTAACACTACCTACACCACCTTTCATCCCCATCCATAACACTGCCACCCTCAAAAAAATCCCCTAAGATCCACACTAACCACCTGCTATGAGCCTTCCCAAATTCACCACCCTATTGGAACCATTTTTTTTCCTTTTTTTTTTTTTTTTTTTCAATCTACGTTTTCCCACTTGAATCCTTTACTCTTTTCTATTTCCCCCCTACCCCCTACCCAAGTTTTCTTTGTAAAGGTGTTTCGGTAACTATCCTGTTCTTGACTTACAAATAATTGCTTTCTCTTGAGCCAATCCGGCCCCGCAACCATAAAATACTGTACTCGCCCACGTTAAATTTCGAAAAGGGCCCCCCCACTGCCCCCCCTTCCCAAAACCGGGATTAGCTGAGGTGTTTGGGTGTTGGGGCCTTAGGGAGAACGGGGGGTAAGGGGATTCTCACCAACACCCAACACCCCAGCCAATCCGTTTATTTGGAAGGGGGGAAAGGAAGGGACAAAATTTTTTGTCAACTTAACGGGCGGCGACTAGTCTACAAATGCTGCAGGGACCAAATTTTAAAACGTGAATGTTTTTTTTATATTTTTCATTACAAACAATTTAAAAAATGGGAGTGTTTTCTCTCTTCTCTTCCCCCGGTCTCTCTCTCTCTCCTCAACAACACGAACTCTTGAGAAGTGTCGATACATGAAAAACTTGGGAAACTACCGAGAGGGGCTGGTTTTGAATCTACCCCCCTTTTTTTTCGACCCTAAAATTGTACGAATTTAAAAAGTTTAAATTGTTTCTGTTTTACTGTTTCAAAAAAAGACTAAAAAAATAGCACCCCAAAAAAAATGGTGAAATGTTAACCCTAACCCCGAACGTAAATTTTTCCCTTGTAAATTTGACTACCATTAGACAATTTTAGTGACATAAGCAATATTTTATAGATATGACCGTTTAGTACCTTGCACTAACTAAATTTTTATATTCAGTACGAAAAAACTGATTTCGAATTGTATGGTTAAAAACAGACAATTTTATATAGCAAAGGAAAGTCTGGCGTGAAGGGGTTGACGAGTAGTAAATCAAATTTTTGGGGAGTGGTGAAGGAAGGCATGGAACATTGGGGTTTCACTAACACATGAACCCACTTAATACCCCAAATTATAATGTATACCCTATTATACCTTTTTATACACCTATATACCTTATTTAACCCTATGATACCTATATATACCTATTTTACCTTATTAACCATTATACTTTTATACCCTATTAACCTATTTATACCATATACCTTTATTAATACCTATTTACCTATTAACACCTATTATACCTATATACACCATTATACCTTATTAATACCTTATACCTTATTATAACCTATATACCTTATTATACCCTATTATACCTATTATAACCTATTAACCTTATTAATACCATTAACCTTATTATAACACCTATTATACCTTATTATATACCTATTATACCTTATTATACACCTATTATACCTTATTATATACCTATTATACCTTATTAATACCTATTAACCTTAATACCACCTATTAACCTTATTATACACTATTATACTTATTATATACCTATTATACCTTATTATACACCTATTATACCTTATTATATACCTATTATACCTTATTATATACCTATTATACCTTATTATATACCTATTATACCTTATTATATACCTATTATACCTTATTATATACCTATTATACCTTATTATACACCTATTATACCTTATTATACACCTATTATACCTTATTATATACCTATTATACCTTATTATACACCTATTATACCTTATTATACACCTATTATACCTTATAGAGGATTATAATGCATTGAAAAGAAAAACAAAAATCTTTAAAAAATTCCTACTTCAGTGGTTAAAGTATTTGTTACTAATAATCCCATCATTGATACTTTTGTGCATACTGTAATGTGACTTAACATGGAACTGAGAGGCTAACAAAGCAGTCTCACATAGGGTGGTCAAACAGATAACATAACATGAAAACAATGCTATGTGAACCATAAATCACATGAATTCAGCCGCACACTTTCCACTACCTTGAAACTAAGTCTTTATATAAAAATCAGTCTGCTACAATCAAAACATACAGTGCATACATTCAAAATAAAACACAAAATCGAATGTTAAAACAGTATCCTATAAATACATCAGCTAAGCAAAGTTATACACACACTATCATCATTACTATTACTGTACCTGAAACTGGAGTACCTTCTGTCTGTATGCTTCAGTAGTGGTACAATGATTCATGGAGGGTCAGATTACATGCACATTCATATCATGTGTGTGTGTGTGTATTTACCTAGTTGTATTTCGTCTAGGGGGGAGGCGGTAGCAGAGTGGTTAGCGTCACGAGTGGCATTCTCGAAGACCGAGTCGATCCTGAGTGAGCCCATAAATCCACTTAAGATCTTTCTGCACTGCGAGTGGCCTAAGAACACCCAATGCCCTGCCATTAACTCTACCTTCGATTACAAGTGCACGGAGGACAAGGGGGGGGCATGAACAGTGTCACTATAACATCCTGCCTGCGCCACCAGGGGAGGGCCACGCCTCAGGCCCG
>JACEEZ010009743.1:42500-87072 GCA_016584305.1 Chionoecetes opilio | reverse complement strand
CCAACTGGCCATGGCGCCGTATTCTGTATATGTTCTAATACCCACCACTATGGATCTTAGAATATGTCCTTGGGCCCCTTCTATGTGGCATCAGAATGCCCCTTTAGCTCCGCTTCCCTAGTTCCCTACCATTTACAGATCCCGCTACGCCACGGGGCCCAAACTGGCAGATTTGGTTAGACACCCAATGCAGACTGCTAAGTTGTCTTGTATGGCAGTCGCATCACAAATCTGTCATCACTCCCTTGGCTGTCACATTTCTGCCTTCCGCCCGAATTTTTTCCAACTCTAGCTATAGTTAGCTGTATGTTTTTCCGAGTAATGACTTTTTGACGTAACGCCCCAAAAAACTAACCATAGGTTTTTTCTGAAAGTACCTTAGTGACCCCCACAACAAATTTCCCAATTTACCTTATTCCCAATCCGGTTTTTTGGAGAAGTGCCAGGTCCCCCCCTGCTGAACCTGAGGCTCTGTAACACCTGTTCATCCACCTCGTCTCGGGTCAAACATATAGGGCGGGGATCCCCTGGACATCGGGGTTCGTTTTCCTCATATACGCACAGCGTCATTTAGTTGGCTAATTGAGTTTCGTACTTAATTTCTGCACGTGACTTTTCATGTCTGACCTAAATACAATGTCATCATAACTTTTGCCGACAGGTGTTACGATGTTTACATTGGAGCCTACCCCCCATTCTGACGTCATCAATAACAGTCGTAGCCCCCCTTTGGGGGGAGATTTTTTTTTTCCGCGCTTTTTTAAAAAGTCGTATTTTTTTTCGGAAATAAGGGGTGGAAATAATTATTTTTTGGTGGATTAGGGGTTTTTTGAATGTGATTTAACAAATTTGGGCAAAAAAAAAATGGGTTTGGCGATCTTTAAACCTTCCCCTTTGGGCAACCCCGGGTTTAAAAAAAGTGCCATTGAGGGTTGGGGGGACGGGGGGGCGGAAACCCACACACACACACACCAAAACCAACACACCACAGACAGACAGACACACTTTTTGCTTTATTATTTTAAAAAGATGACTTTTTGAGCTCAGGCCAAAGACAGAATCAAATACAGTTTTAATCAATGCAGCTAGATAGTTTTGGGTGTGCACAACTCAAAAAATTCCCCCCATTTGCAGAAAGACCTCGGAGGTCATTGTACATTTGCAAAAACTTCTTATGCGTTTTTCAACACAATTACACTCAAAACCCAAAGGCTAGGAACCCTCTGGATGCAATGCGCTGCGGGGGCACTTTTGGGAACCTCGTTTTCAACATCATAATTTATGAAAAACAACAACAAAAAAAGGGCACTGAAATAAACATTGTTTCTATGTTATTGAGTTAGTGAAATAAAAGGTTCGTACCTAATTTTTTTTTCTGATCGGTGGTACGAACAAATTATGGATTCAAAAGGGGAAAGGCACTACAAAAGGTTTAAAAACCACTGAACTAGAGAGAGACCCCTGGCGAAAAAAAAAACCCCCTGTAAGTCCCCAAAGAAAATGATACGAAAGGAACACAGACCCCTGGATCAATTTTAGGTCAGCATGATGATTAATCATGAAAAGATGCGACAACACACACTTATTCATTTTTTTATTATTTGTCGTAATGACTTACCTCAACATGTTCACAAGTCTGGTTCACTTTTTTTTTTTCGTCTTCTTAGTCATGCACAGGGACAGTCGTTCTCGAGGGAATGGTCTTTTCAACTGGATGGGTTCGGAAGACTGACGCCGTAAGAAATAAGTGTCACTATTCCAATAGAAGACAGAGACAAGAGTAGAAGTCAGAGACAGAGCTGCCGTGACGCACGCCGAGCCCCCCTACATTTTCGGGGCCCTCCTCGTAACCAATCCAGCCATCGGGTACTGCTACTGCCTACTACATATCCCCCGTGTGGGTACGTAATTACAATTTTACGTTATAAAGTAGTTGTAAAATTGTGGGTTAGGTGTGCACGTTCACACAGTTGCCGTGACCCACCCACAAAACCAGCTTTTGGCAATGGGCGTCTGAATACTGGACTGAGCGAATTTAAAACTCATTGTAGCAGGAGTTATTGGAGCTCTATAACTTTGCTTCCTTTGACTTTTCCCGTATCTTACGGGAAATGCGTTCTTTTATCAAAAAAACTTCAAATTCCTTTGACTGCAGGGTTCTGTGAAAAAAAATACTAGAGAACAATTATACTATTGTTCTTCGCAAGATTCTACAATTGTTATTGAGGATCATTATCCGCCAAGTCTGTGGACAATAAAAACTCGACCAAAACAATTTAGCAGCTTAACCGGGTCAGAACACTACCTTCTATTGCGTTTCCCTATTTTCTTACTATGAACTAGTTGACCTTAGACCAAAAATGGCATGAAACTTTGTGTTAAGCTCAACAAGATCTTACCCAAGCCTAACCTATCCCCCGCCTTCCATTTATGCTAATACAGATTTTTATATAAGTTTTGATATTTTGCGACAGCCTGGTGCGTTCAATGTACCAGCAAGCTTATTGATGCACACACATACATCTATGCTTGATCCGTCTAACATATTGTTGTGTCTGATGGAGAGTTTCTGCAGGAATCGTATTCAATTGAAAAATAGCCTACATTTTTATTCGCAAGTTGTAAGCAGTAGTATGCATTTTCCTTGATTTCTGGAATATTTTTTCGGGTAATAGAGTAGCACAACTAATAACAAACGCAATACTGCTTAATTTATCAATGGAATTCAATCTGCGTTACCACATGGAAGCCCTGTTGAGAGAGGATTTTTGCTCCTCAACATAATCAAGTTTTCTTGTAGCCAATACGGTTCTTGAGATATTACGGAAACATTCGATTCCCCCATTTCCGCAGACCCCTCGTACTGAATTCTCCCCGCCTAACCATTCCACCCCCCAGCGTTGCCCCATCCCTAGTACACATGCTCCTAATATCAAGGATCTTTTTCTACACGAAACAATATGCGCTTTCTAGAACATGAGTTGCTATAGATGTGGGGGCATTCGTACCTATGATTTGGTCGATTTCTGGCTCTTGGGGCACTGAATGGGGACCGGGGACATTCTAACTACCGATTTTTGGGGGACTGTGTGAAGGCTTGCTGAAAAATAACTATGTATTCTACACCAGGTTAAAAATAATTCATTATTAATAGAAGGTTAAAAGAAAACATGAGGTTAAACACGCACCAGGCAAGAAGATAGTAATTTGAGCACGTCATTTGATCCCAAAGAACGCAAGTCTACGAATATGTTGTCTCCCCCATTGGTCCATTGAGCTACAGTTTTCTGTATTTCCTGGAATTGTAGGTACCTGAACAAATCTAAAATTCCACCCAGACAAACCCGCAACAGTGGAGAGTATAAAGAAACACCCCGCTAATAGCTGATTCAGCAATCAATTATGTTGAAGCTTCCGGGAGACAGTTAGAGAAATAAAGAGTGGGATGAAAACCCCCATGTTCAAATTTGTCAAGTCTTTGTTTCTGGGCTATTGCGTCCTCCTCATTCTAGTTGCCACAGCGAAAGGATATTTTCATCAGCTAAACAATGGGAAAAACAAAAAGGTAAACTGACCCCACCACACACTAACTCAAACCAGAACTCTAGTGGAATTCTGCAGTCAATCAAAGCGGTAGTTGAAACGGCCGGGAATGTTTTCAATACTTTGCTTCGTAAATGATAAATCATGTCAATATTGATGACTTCGATATTACAAAGTACCATGGAAAATGATGAATCGAGTTATGAAATATTATTTGAGTATGCAAATGTGTTATTCTATTCTTTCTTTCTGGATTAGCCAGGACAGTATGTCCAGCAGATATTAGTGGGATAATTATATATAAGTTCACCAAGAGCATTAATACTTTTCATTTATTTCTGTATCATAGTTCTAAGCAATTTAAGGAAAATATATCAGAACAAACCACACAGCATTAAGTAGAAAATTTTATCTTAAATGTATTTATTAAATGAACTCTGAGGTGACCTATTACTGCCTTCTTTCCCTTTCTGTTGCCAGTCCTGGTGATGATTTATAATAAAAAAGTGTAACTTATGCTACCGTCACTGTGTAATGTAATTAATTGTGTGAACAACAATATGAATATTTTTAACGTGACTTAAAATTCACACAATGCAATTTCAAGATAAATGTAGGGGAGTAAGCTATGTAGCATATATTTCAGCATTTTATAACACAAGTATGGAAATATATGAAATGGGGATTTTTGGGGATTTTCCCCCGAATATTTAGGGATTTACCGTGAGACCAAGACTGCGTGTATGGACACACTGCCGCCACCTGAGCATGGAGCTGCGATGAGCCAAGTTCGACGCGTTCTTACCTCGGCTCTCTCTGTATCGCCTATTCAGCATCTTGCGGCGGCTCTTTTTCACGCTTCCTGTCTCCCCTAGCGCGCTCTCCCGCAGTAGCTGCAGCGTCATGTAACGTGTCGGAGATCCCAGATGCGGACGCGCCGCACCTCGGCCCTTGTTCCATCAGGACCCATGTCCTCTTCGATCTGTGACCGTCGACATCGCCTGTTCGTGGGCGAAATGTCTAAGGAGCGCACGGTCAAGGGATATGAGAGGAACACGCGTCTCGTTCCTGATTTGGGTCACAGTGCGCCGTTTTCGGTCTCTTGTTCAGAGCCACCGCCAATTCTCGACATTACGGAGACTGTGTCCCTTGGAGCACGGTGGTCTTCTGCATAATGAATACGCGGCGGCGCTCCAGAATTCCTTGAACTGCGGTCACTTGTATCAGCGGCCCTGAGTCTTGATCGAGCTGTCGTGCGTTCAAGGTGAAGGGGAAAAAGTTACCAAAGTTCGTCCAGTCAGACTATTAAACCAGTAGCTGGAAAAACACACTATTAAACCTAGATGGGCAGTCTGTGATGCTAATAAGCGCTATTAACCAATATTAGTGCTGGTATGTTGGATCAGCCCATGATAGCCCCCCCTGTAGTAAAGAACACCACGCGTCGATAATGCGACCCTGTATGTCATGTATTTAAATAATTCCTTTTATGGGAGTATTTAAAAAACATTGCGCTATTTAAATACTTTAAGGAGTATTTAAATATCAACTGTGTTTAAATGCTTTCCATAATATAAAAATGTTAAATAACTTTATCAGTAATCCTTGGCCAGGCAACCTCAGCCCATCTAATGAACCCTGCACCGTTACAGGGGAATCATTGTGTCCATTTCAGGAAAATTTCCGCTTTTTAGGAGAAATTATAGGCCCTTGAGAAGGAATTGTCCTAAGGAAACCAGAAAATCAAAAGAAATCCATAGGGAAATATTTTTTATTGGGGATGTTAAAATTTGTGTGTATTTAAAATCTATTACAAATGTAATAATGTATATACGTGTGTATAAATGTGACCATACGATGTATAAAAGTACATACGTGTATAAAGGTACATAACAAATTGTAAAAATTAGTAAATTAGTATTTACGCAATTACCACGATTCGTAAGAAATATTTAGTATTTATTTAAACTAAAATTACTCCCATGTATTTATATTCCACCACACTCTATAATGTATTTAGTGCCCACAAGCTCCTGTCCCCAGGAAAATTATTTATTTAGTCCAACAGCTGTAAATGTTCCATATGTGCTGAAGAAGCAGCACCGAGGAACTCCTATATTTGATGATCTGCAAATACACCGCCCTGTGCACTCGGAAAAGAGGATAGGATTACAGCACATGACTATAATGCTGGCATTTTATGCAGCCAACTAGTTCTAGTGAGCCCATTTCAGTTTTGCACCCTCACTCTTCATATCACATCTTGGATCCCATCACATCTTTGCTGTACATTTTTTAAAACAGCCAATTGCAGGAGGCTTCCTTGGCCCACAATAAAGCATATGCGGAGGAACGATATTGCAGACCGTGAGCAATGCGGTATTAAGTACACAAAATATGCACAGTTACGCCATGGCTTGGACTAACACTGCATATACAAGGGTGTGGGAGCTGATTTTTTACAGCGATTTTTTGCTATTACTCTGAAATAAAGTTTGTAAATAAAGTTCCTTCCTTTTTTTGGTATCGTTTTGCATGGAGAAATGTGGGATATGGAGTAATTTGGAGGACACTAACTATTACGGATATTTAAAACATGTAAATTTAATCTTATACCCTTTCATTTGGGTAGGAAAAATTCTATCTCTACAATTTGTCACGTATGTGCCGCATTCTTTATAATTTGTTAGAAAGACACCCCCCAGTCTATTTTTGCTAAAAAAAATATAAAACATAACAAAACCAATGTCACAAAATGCATTTATTTTTACTGAGATTATGATAAACTAATGAGTATTAGCTGATGGGTGCCAACTGCTGTTTGAGATAGTGATCTTGATCACGACAGAGGGATGAATGAGGTGGAGTGAGCATATGAGATACAAGTGCCCGTAGAGAGGACAGTGAAACATGTGATAGTGGCAGGACGGAAAAAGGGATGGCAATGAGGGGAGAAAGGAGATGGAGGAGGTCAATCCATAGGAAATAAACTCAGACACCAGGGAAACTAATGGTCCAAAAACTTAGGGTATCTGCTGAACCTACAATACTACTAACTAGATCCAAAAACTACAGTAAACGAGAACAGTGGACAAATCGAATACACAATGTCCTATCTAAGAAGAATAGGAACATGGACGTTTCGTAGTGAAGAATGATAAGATATGGAAAATATGCTAAACTAACAACTTTGATTGCAATGCTCATGAAGTAAGAATGTTCCATTCCAAAAAGGTACTATTAAGTGTTTTTAGAGTTGAATATTAGGTTTTCACTAATAAACCAATGGTTCCTTGATATAATCACTGACCCATAAAACACTTACCCCGGCCACAAAGAAATAGTATTTAGACAGATGATCGAACAGTATGTTTTTGACTAATGTAGAATAATCGTTTAGATTGAGGCAAAATACTATCACAAGTTATGTTTCAGCACAAAAAATTCCTTAAAAAATCCTCACACCAAACCCAATGTATTTGCGTGAGATTCAATCAGTCTCTAACGGATCATAAAAATCAGTGCAGAGCCAGTTGCGGCAAATACAGTCAGCGCCAAGAAACTTAGGACCTCCAAAAAATTAGCGACAGAATAGCGTCCCATTACCGCATTTTGCCATCTGATTTGGTTCGGAGCGATATTAAATGTTTTTACGGTTTTTTTTTTTTTAATAGGGCAGTGAACACGCTTAGGGTGTATGCTGTCACGATTCTTCGCTGCGCCCGCTCTGTAATCTTCCCAAGTACATCATAGGAGTATGACAGAGGTTGTTTGTTGGGTTGCTCCAACCTTCCGACACACCATCGCCCACTACCTCTTATACAGCCTCTCCAGGTATATAAGGCATCTATGCACCTGGGTAAAAACGCCCCCCGCACCCCAGTGCGACCCCCCACGACACAACCCCACAACACCCCAATCAGTAACCTTGTATCGAAGTGAAAATCCATGGGCCAGATAGCGAGGGAGTATGTGTGTGTCAAACACACCGATCTCCCACCAGGTGTGGTGGCAGGCCTGCTGCGCACAGATGGGGAGTCTAGAGACTGTTTTGGCGTGGAAGAAAGGCGTCAGGGCGACCAACGAAAAATACTTCAAAGAAGACTGATTCGGACCTGTTCAAAAGGATTGTGATGTCACCATCTTGCGCTACGCCTGCCCACAGACCGAGAAACGGTCTTTGCTATGTGTCGTTTGGAAACACACATCTCCCTCGCTATCTGGGCCCATGGTTTTCCCACTTCGATACAAGGTTACTATGTGTCTTATTCAAATGGATATAGATTTGCCGGCCATAATGCTTTATTAGACCTGGAGGACGGCCCCCGGTTGGTTGATAAGATGGAGGGGCGACCCCCCCCAATGGGTGTGTAGGAAGGTGGAGAAACCAAACACACAACTCTCATATCCTTATGATGACGCTGGAAAGATACAGAAAGAGCAGCAGCACGAGAATCGACAGCAGACACCCTAATGCACCCAACTGCCAGAAAAAAAAAAAGAAAAAAAATTCGAACCAAAAATTGGCAAAAAGGTAATGGACGCTATGCCCGTCTCCAGTTTTTTGCGCCGAGTGTAAATTGAGCAAAAAAAGAAAGAAATTATGCGTGAAACGTAATAAATGTTGATATGGTAGACTATAAAAACAAATTTATTTAAAAATTAATTGACTAAGAGAAATCCCCCAAATTACTATAAAACTCCAATGATAGTGACACTGAAAAAAATACTACTCTTAATACCCAGTAATTCTACCATGGTTAATTTGATTTAAAATATTATGCGTTCACGCAAAAAATCATTTCCTTTGGCTATGAGAACTTCGGGTTATGCTGACTATCCATTCCCGTTCTTGCAGTGCCAACATTCTTTCATTTGACGGCTCATTCAATTATTTCTCACCTAATGTGCATTTTTGGATTGCTCACAAGGCCCCTGCATGATACTGCCACTCTTCGAGCCCTTTGTATTCACCAGCTGATCAGGAGCTTTTATGTGGGGGTGGTTCCGTGTTAACGGTATCTCGCTGTTTGTATAGGTGTGGGTGTGTCACTGTGGTGCTCGAGTGTGGTAGTCTTCCTGTGTTATACAGTTAATTGGTGGGACCTGGTAAGACTGTATTAGTGTGTGTTCTGTGTCTGTAGGACTGTGTTTTGTGTGTGTTATAACAATCCTGTGAGTCGCGATCGTTTGCTTGTGGCATAACCCCACCAACATGTGGTGATCATCATGTACTTAGGTAACGACTCCAGGCCTCTCACAAGGAAAGAGCAAGAGCAGAGCATAGCATGGAGGGGGCCTGAGCCTTCCTGTCCCACGTTCTCTCTTTATTGTCACTCCAACGTGCATGAGGAGTCTTTACAGTTTTTTAACTTTGGTGACCGGCACTTGCACAGGTAGTGAGACCCAGGGGCACCTGAAAGAGAACGAGTTCAATATACATAGAGATGAATAAGGACCCGGAACACATTTGCCTTATGTGTCCCCAATAATCCTGCATGATGAGTGGATAATATGATAACGGGGCGAGAACAGCAACCCAACAATACGTATAAACAGCCAAAACATGGTTATTGTAGATATCTCAATATGTGAAACCCTCCATATTACATAGATGAGTAAACCCAAACAGGTACATGCAACACACCATTTATGATTTCTGCACGGTATTTGCGATTGGAGATAAGCAGAAAAGGCAAAACAACCAACTTTCGCGCCACAGGCACCACAACCAAACAACACTACAGGTTGGCCCAACAGAGGTCGCCTGCCTTCCATTTGAATAAAGAGTAAGTTCCCCTCTCCTAGAATTCCTCTCCTACAAGTACTTCCCATATAGGATGGAGAAGGGAAACAGGCATTAAGAAAAACACTCGTAAGCTAGATGAATCGTTTGCACCCAGTGTTCTTGAATCAATTAAGAGAATGCTACAGATTTAGCAAACTTATTGGAAAGGACTTGCTTCGAGAGTTAACGCATTCAAGAGATGTAATTCTTAGTCCAACTCATCTGGTACACATCCAGTATGTAAAAGTAACATTTGTATAAGAAAACAAAATAACACCGGAGGCGGAGAACAATTTGAAGAAAAAAAAATTGTTGAGTTAGATTTTTGAGCTTATTTAGACAAAAAATTTGGGCCCATGCTGATTCCAAATCTGTAGTCAGTTTTTTCTAGCACGTCAAGTTTTTTCTCCACAGCTTTACCCCCCCAGATAAGAAAAATTCCACTTGTGAGCTGTAGAAAAAAATTGCCAGCTGATTACGTTTTTGACTCATGGGAAAAGCATGTGGCAACTTGTTTGTGCAGTTACAATTGAGACAGTGCGGTGAGAGGTGTTGCAGCTCCCAATAGGTCAGTACTATCAATCTGCAAAACAGAAAGCTAGGATAGTAGGAATTAGGAGGATTTGTTATGGCTTTTCTCTTAACCTTGTAACAAACTCCCATTGTAATTGCTATTTCGTTTTATGCTGTTTTTTTTTTTTTTCAAAGCTTGTAACTATTCCAGCTTAGTGTTTATTTACATGGTATATATTTCTTTTGTTTCAGATCAGTCTGCTCCGGGCTACGTCTCGTCGTAAATGCCTAAAAAAACCCTGACTCCTTCCTGCTATATATATGGTAGTTTCCCCATTCCAAGTCAGAGGGCAAGCATCGCGTTTTTGTCAAACAAGCATATTTCGCATATTTTAAAGTGAAACTCGGTGATCAAGACAAGCTATGGGCCCCTCACAAATTTGTGCAAGCATTTGTGTCGAGAGATTACGGATGGGGAAATCAAAGGAACACGTGAAAATTTGGGCATTTGGTATCCCATGGTTTGGCGAGAGCAAAAAGATCATTCCACAGACGTTACTTTGTTTAGTGAAAACATAAAGGATTTAACAAGAAAAATAAAAGTAAAATAGAATATCCTAATCAAACCGCCAGTTTATAAGACCAATGCCTCATTCAGCTGAAATTCCAGTGCCAGTTTTCGAACAACTACCTCCTCAGAAGATCTGAGTGATGTTGAGAACGCAGTGACAGCAATGATGCAGATTTTGAATCACGAAGATTCAGTTCGTAGGGATTGATCAGCACGAGTTGAATGATTTAGCACGTGATTTGGGGCCTTTTATCCCAAAAAAGCTTCAGAAAAATACTAGAAATCAAGACTGAACGAGAAAACTACTAAACAAGAAGGAAGGTATCATACTTTCAAACCCAGAGAAAGTACATTCTGCAGTACTTTCAAGTGCCAGGGTTTTGTGTTTTGCCATAACTTTCCTGGTTTACTGAAGGAATTGGGGCTTTCAATCTACAATCCAAATGAATGGCGATTGTTTTATTGATACCCTCAAAGCGGAGCGAAAGTGTGTCCTTCTACACAATGGCATTTGTTTGGCGCAGTCCCTATTGGGCATTCCGGTCTTGTCTTTGTGAAGAATATGGAGATGTAAAGAGTCATTTATTATTGCAAAATGACAAACACAATTGGATCATCTGTGTTGACCTTAAAATGGTGTCCTCCTTCCTTTGGGCAACAACGTGGATACACAAAGTATCCCTGCTTTCTCTGTATGTGGGATAGCAGAGCTCGAGAGAAGCATTGGGTTCAGACGAATTGGCTCCGAGATCTGATCTTAAACCTGGGGATCCTAACATTTTACCTGGAGCCACTGTTGACAGGAAGAAAAATAATATCCCACCTCTGCACTAAAACTAGGTCTCATGAAACAATTTGTAAAAGCATTGTCAACTGATGGCGACTGGTTGAAGTACATCATCTTGGCATTTCCTGGGCTGTCATTGAAAAAATCAAGGCCAGTGTGTTTGATGGTCCACAAATTCGACAGCTCATCAAAGATGAACATTTCAACGGTACTATGTCAGACCTTTAAAAGAATGCTTTGGGTTCCTTCCAAAGACGTCGTCAATAACTTTCTTGAAATACACGTGCAAGTATTACCAGAAATTGTTCAGAAACTATTGGAGAGCGCTTGGTTGCCAAAATGAGTATTAAAGTACATTTTTTGCATAGCCTCTTGCCAACTTTTCCCGGGAAATCTTGTGCTTGCTAGCGACCCAGCAGGTGAACGATTTCCCAAGATTTGAAGGTTTGGAAGAACGTTACCCGGGTAGATGGGGGTGTGCATATGATGGCTGACTATTGTTGGAGCATCAAAAGCGATAGTCCTCAGTTGAACACTCCAGCAAAGCTACAAACGTAATTTTTACCTTAACCTGCACACATTATACCTATCCTTTCTAAAACATGATAATGTTAATAACATTCTATCATGCCTTTTCTTTCATTTTTCATTGTAGTTACATTTTCAACTTTTATAAAATAAGCACTGTTACTGTATGAACAGAATTTCATATTTTTAAGAAAACAAAACTTACAGTTCAAAAACTGCGTGATAGAGAAAAAACTGAGATCATTTTGATCAGCACCCAAAAATTACTTAAAAAGGTCCAGAACCAACTCAACAAAAAATTTTTCCCCATGTAATTAAATCCTGTAATAGTTCACTGTACACCGGCAAAGTATATAAATTGTATGGCTAAAAACAAAACCTTGCAAGCTATTTGGACTGTAGAAAACTGAGATTAATCATTGGATTTGGGAGTCATTCCATTACGGTAATTTAGTGAGTTACACAAGTTATAGCGACAGAAAAGTTCCACTTTGCATTACAGTTATTTACAAATATGAATGGAATGTATTGTGCTGGTAGTTGCACTTTGGTTTAGCTTTCTTGCGTGCTGCCTCAGACAAGGATTCTATGAATGGTACATGTCAGAAGAAAATAAAAGAAAGGCCTGACTTTCTCACTAAATGGCACTACTATAACATGATGAGTGTGTAAGTGCAGACTAAAGTAAGTGGTAAGAGCTCATTGCTTCCTTATCTATGACTGTAAGGAAGGTTGCACTATAGAAGGGCCCCATGCAGTTTAAAACCAATTCTCCCTTTGTATATCAAAAAATACACAGTGCATTAAAGGCCTCTTTCATGTGTGCCCAAGCTGCATGAACCAGTTCTTTCAGTTCAGGGTTGGGTTCTGGGTTCAGGGTTGGATTCGCGTGTCACAAATGGAACGCAAAAACCCTGTTTTTTGTTTACAAACATATTCAGCTGGCGAGGCAATTTAAGAGAGAGAGAGAGAGAGAGAGAGAGAGAGATATAACGAGAGAGAGATAACGAGAGAGAGAGAGAGAGAGAGAGAGAGAGAGAGAGAGATAACAAGAGATAACGAGAGATAACGAGAGGGAGAGAGATAACGAGACAGAGATAACGAGAGAGAGAGAGAGAGAGAGAGAGAGAGAGAGAGAGAGGTAGCGAGATAACGAGATAACGAGATAACGAGAGAGAGATAACGAGAGATATAACTCAGCTAGCTGTTATGTGAAGGGATCATATCAAGTTTAAGATCGCGGGAAAGCATGGCTTCCACCAGCCATGTATGCCTCTTTTATGCCGTCTGACATCCTCTCCGACTCGTGCATGCGGAAAACCCTTCACGATAAGAGAAATAGGGCCCAAGGCGACCATTGTTTGTTATGAACTGAAAACTCTACCCAAGCTACCCACCTCTCAATGTGAGTAGAGAAAGTTCAGGGTTTTGCTGAGTCACTACGCGCTTGCTCGGACCCAGGTTTTCGTGCGCAAATGGAACGCCTGAATTCTTGGGTTCCGTGAACTGGTTCTTGAAATGTCGCAAATGGAAGAGGCTTTAAGGTTAGTACACTTAGACTAAAGAAAGCCAAACAGGGAGGCCATCATAAACAATGGTAGAAATGACTGCAGAAAACAAATTTAATTTTTTTTTATAAAAATCCATAACCACAGTTTATTATTATTATTATTATTTGTTTAACTGTCTTATAGCAGACACTGCAAATGAAATGCAATGTTGACACACTCATGCAAGGCTAACATGCAACCAGGTATTAAGTGATGAGTGCATGTGATGAATGAGATACTCAACACTGCATTTAACCCCACACCACAAAGCAAATTATGTCTACAATAGCTTATTGAAACAAGATTTAAGTTTGAATATGCAAATGTCCAACAAGCATGCCCATCACCAGTGCTTTAAACCTATAATGCTGCATAACAAGCCCTTAACATAATAACTACTACCTTATGAGCCAATAATCCATTCTCCTGGACTAAAAGACCCTCGAGAAGATTTGGCTGTAAAGAGATAACTTCAGTGAAACACAAATCCTGTACTAATGTTCGACAGGACTTTATTGTGCGATGAATCTTTATGCCTACACAAAGAACGTGAGGCAGGATTGCTCAACCACTCCAGATTTAACCCCACTAAACCATCACTTTTCTGTATTCATTTGACCTTGATGGATGATAGTGATGAATTAAGTTGAGTAAAGTTTATTCCTAGATAAATTGTTTTAAAAATCAAAGTGCGAACTATTGAAATATTTACCAGTGGAGCAATTGCTGCAGCAACCTCTGCCCACGCCGTGTCCCTCTTTACGGCCTTCCCCGTCAGGCGATGGTACCTTTCCTTGGTGGCCAATACAAGTGCCTCAACGTGGTGGTCCAGCCACACAAACCCCCTCACTGCAGGGGCGGCAGGGGCACTTGACTGCTCTGAAAGATTGAGGAGTGTAATATTGATTGTAATAATGTTCACAGCTCCTAGTTAGGAACAAGTTAAAGATATGGCAATCACTTTGCTGTTTGGTACAGTATAATGTATACTGTACCAATGATAATGACAATGATAGTGGCAGAGCAATAGAAGAAAAGCTCTTCAATTTGAAACATTCATTAATGTACTGTCTCCATATTCATATGCATAGAGGTTAACTGCTTGCTTTCATTAATATACACTTCTGGAAATACCTAAGTATTACCTATATAGCACCTAAGTACACAACCGTCAAGTCTTTGAAGACAAGAGAGCCATTGTAGATTTGATTTATTGGACCAATACCTGTTTACGATTCCTCGCAGCTTTGTGTTCAACGAGCATACACCCACATATCACATACAAGAGGTTTCTCTTATCCTGCTCATAGCAGAATACGTTGTTTCAACTCCACAATTCCCTCCTGTACCTACTCTCACACAGCTCGACAAGGACTTATGTGTGAAATGATGAGGTCAAATGTCTCTGCCCAATGATGGAATCAAAATGTTCCAAACATATTGACACCATTCATGATACACAAAATCCTTAAGTCCCTTTCACACATACACGACTCAAGGGCCGACGCGAGTCTCAAAAGGCATAACGGCTTTTCATCAATCGTCCTTTAATTGCCCACCGTAGGGGCATTGCGGTTTGTGACCTTGGACGATCTANGGGACGGGGGGAAGACGGGGGGGTAGGGGTTGGGGGGGGTTTTGCCTCCCCCCCCCCCGGTAAAAAAAGGGGGGGGGAGGCTGGGGGGGGTTTTTTCCCCAAACCCACCCGGAGTAGGGAGGGGGTTTGGGGTGGCTCTCAGGGTGTGAGGGTTAGGGATTGCACCGTTTTCGGAACCGAAATCCCGGTATTTGACCGGTATTCCCGGGTATTCCCAGTTTTTTTGTTTTCGGTATCCGGTTCGTATTGGTGGTGCATCGGTAACCGGGTATCGGTAATTTTTTGGTCGGTATTGGATTTCGGTATTGTTTTTTTTTTCTCGCAAAGAGGGCTGCGGACACGTTGGTACAAAACGCTCATTGGCTCGGCCCCTCAAATCTAAGCGCGTGTTATCATAGCCGATTCAGCTCACTGACAATGCCACCATGAAAACCTCCCCCCCCCCTCAAAACCCCTGGGAGAGTCCCCCCGAAGCCCCATCCAAACGGATCTTTACATATCAACGGCGTCACTATAAAAATCTAGCCTAGATAAAATTTTCATTATTTTATTATTTTTTTTAATTAGTTTTGTATTAGTTTTAGGTAGTCTACTATTATTATGGTTAAAAATACATCATCATTTTCATTACTGTTATTTTTATTATGATCCAAATTTTTATTATTATTTTATTATTAAATAATTATTTCAAAGATATTTTGGGGTTTGTGACTTGATGGTATTCATCTTCTTTATTGTATTTTTCAGGGCCGAGCAACGCCGTAGGGGCCCCGTCTCCATATAAACATTTTTTCATTCATCCTTAAATTTAATCTTTGTTTGGCCGAACCCAGCCCCCCGAGGCAGGTCACAAACCCCCGGCACACCCTACCCATTCACTGCGGGGTGGACGGGCTGGGGTTTTTAAATTAAAAACCCATTTTCCGCCTGCCCGGGGGGATCGCCCGGGGTTTTGAACCAGCGTGTTCCCCTTACACCACGATCCCCGGTGTGTGTATGTGTGTGGTGTGTGAGACTGTGTATGTGTGTTGTGTGTTGTTGTTGTGTTCACTCCTATAAGTAAGATCGCCCCTCGTATCTTTACCATTTTTTTGAAGGACCTCGCGTTTAAAACGTGTCGCTCGTCTAGGGCTCAAAACGCCTTTGAAATATCAATAAAAATAATTTAAAAAATAATGATAAAATTTATTATAAAAAAAAAAACAAAATGTAATAATATAAAAAATAACAATAAGCCCAAGGGTTTTTAAAAAATAATTTTTTAATAAAATAAAAAAATCAGATAAAAAAACATAAAAATTGTGATACTAAAAAATATTTTTGAAAAAATTATGAAAATATATCAAAATGATAATATAAAAATTAATAAAAATAAAAATTAATTTTGATAATATCAAAATGATAAAATAAAGATATGATACTACTACCATCTACCCCCTACCGAAATAAAAAAAAGTGCCCCCTGCAGTAATGTCGCCAGGCGCCAAATTTCGAATTTGCATTACTACTTTTTTTTTATTCCCCACTAAGATGATACACAGTATTTATATTATGAGATAATCTACCCCTTTTCAGGGGTTTTTTTTATGCTTTGTATCTGCGATATGACTTTTTTCAAATTTGCTCCCTTTTTTTTTTTTTTCGGGCGACACGGTGCGGGAGGACACTCATTTTAAA
The DNA here is from genome assembly GCA_016584305.1 of Chionoecetes opilio. Lineage (NCBI taxonomy): Eukaryota > Metazoa > Arthropoda > Malacostraca > Decapoda > Majidae > Chionoecetes > Chionoecetes opilio. Next base: position 70,518 of record JACEEZ010009743.1, on the reverse strand, counting down.
GCTCCCTTAACACATTCCATAATCAAACCACGTAGCCCCACCAATTTGATTTTTGACGCTATCTAAAATTTTACCACATAAATGCGACCACGATAGCCTCAAAACAATGTACGCTCCTGTACGTTGTGTCAGAGGTCGCAAGAGGGTCACGATGAGTCTGACGTTTAAAGACTACGTCACGAATGGAAAATCAACGGTCTTTTGTCGTCCACGATAGAGCTACATATCCACACAGGCTATGAGGGTGCCTGAAGTATCAGATAGCTAATTTGCAGCCCCCACCGTGGGGTTCCCCAGGGGTGTGGAAAAGGAAGGGGGGGTAGAGATGGTGGGATAAACGGGGTGGGGGGTTTTGGTTGAGGAAATGGGGAAACGGGTAGGGGGGGGTTTGTAATAAAAGGGGATGTTGGGGGGGAAAAACGGGGGGGGGGGGGGTTTTGGGGGAAGGAAAGGCTTTGGTGTTGGTGGAGGGTTTTTATTTACAAGCAGTGGGTACCGAGGGGGGGGGACGGGGCTATGGGCCCCCCTTTGGCAAAGAATAAATGATAAAAAATTATATATCTATTTACAAAAATTTATATATATAAAATATATATATTATATATATATATATATATATATATATTATAATATATATATATTATATATATATATTATATAAATACGCATATATATTGGCCCCCCCCTTTTCTTTTTCTGGGTACGCCACGGGAACTTCAAGGGGGGGGTGGCATCTCCACTTGTAGGGAGTAGGGGGGTAGGAAAAAAGGGGGGAGGGTTGGCATCCCCACTGCTTGGGAGTAGGGGGGTAGAAAAAAGGGGGGGAGGGGGGTGTCCCCGCGTGTGGACTAGGCGTGCGTGATTCCCAACCCGGGGGGTTCCCCCGACCACACCGGGGGTTCCCGGAAACCGTAAAATAATTAGTGCTTTACAAAATGTCAGTGATCTAATTCAAAAATTCAAAAATTCCCTACTCAAAAACCTCACAAACCTTTCCAACAGAACATACTCGTCTGTCATCATAAATGTATATAGAAATGAGAGCAAATAATATCTAGATTTAAAAAAAAATTGTGTTTTTGCCGGTGCGGGGTACGCCCCCCTTTATTCCACTTGCAAAGGTTGGCGACGCAGGGTTTGGGGAGGAGGGTGACGCACCCCGTACGATTCATACTTGTCACGAGCCCCCCCCAGACGTTTTACACATCTTCCTTTAGTCTTTTTTGGCAGGGCACCAGTGAAACGTTGTGTTAATTAATCCACCCTTAATATTTTTTTGATACGGTTTTTAAAAACGGAAGCCGTTTAAATATTTGAAAAGAAAAGCATGTCCTGGGGAGGGGAATGACGAAAAATCACAAAATACCCCAGCCAATACGAGTAAAAAGGGAAAAATGAGTGATGTTAAAAAAAAACGCCTTTTCATATGTTATCTGGCCATTTGGGTTTTTCGGGGCTGGGGTAAGAAAAAATGTCCCTTCCCTTTTTGCATTGTTTGGGAAAAAAGCTCGCTAACACAGCTAGGCCCCCCGCCAAATTAAAGCGCCTTCACTACTAAACACAAACCCTTGCAAAAAAACCGTGGATTAATTTTCGAAAGACTTTGGGTTTTTTGTTCACGCAGAAACAGAAAATTTTTTTAAAAGAGGGAACCCACGTGATAAGGCCCAAGAAGCAAACTATTTAGTGGTAGCTAGTTGCCAAGAAAAAGAAAAGTCAACTATTGCAGAAGCCTATAAAAGCCTGCTTGCAAAAAAATTGTGAGAAAAAATGCTAGGTGAAAAAGCGAAAGGGAAACAAACAAGGTTCCTGTTTCTGATAATAAATTGTAGGCGTGTGGTACCTTCCAACAATTTTTTGGGATTTTGTCTGAAAACTGCAAATAACAACTTTGCTCTCCAAATGATGAGACAACTGATATAACTTGTTAAACTCAGCTGCTGGCATTTTTCGATTTGAAAAAGAAGGTGAATATGGAAAATTATTTTTGCTAAAAGAATTGCCAGAAACTCCAAAGGGCCCCGACATTTTTAATCTTGTCTTCTTTCCGGAAAACTTTTGGTTTGTCATGGAACCGAAAGCTTTGGGTCTGCATATGGTGCTCCCCCAAAAATTAAAGATTGGCCATACAAAAGGGTTGTATCACGCGTGAAGAAAAAAAAACCTAAATTTTAACAACTCACTGCTTTTCCCACCGAGAAGTTCTGTTTTAAAAAACTATTGGGGGTTTTTAAAAAAAGTCCTTGATATAAAATGGGAAAATGGTTAACTTTATAAACAGGCCCTCTGAAAATCTCGCATATTTGCAAGGTTGTGTGAAACTGCAAAAGATCACGGACGTTCTCCGCACCAAAGGTCGATGGCTTCCGAGAAAATTTTGACAAAGGGGTTCAGCTCGACAGGAACTGCTGCTTTTTTTCAAAGATAATAAATCCAGTTTTTTGTGAAGTCTTGAAACACAAAAAGGAAAAAAAAAACTAGCATATTAGCAATATTTATCAGCATTTTAATAACTTTAACACCAGCATGCAGGGTGCGAAGGGGAAAAAATTCTGATTTCCCCAGACAAAAATTTTGCATTAAAAAAACTTCTGTTTGGAAAAAAAACACCTTTCAAGAGGAAACGTCGAAATGTGTCCACTCCACTTCAAGTTTAAACTCGACTAATATGAAAATGTCATTCCCTTAATAAAGTCATTTGGGATCACTGTCAGAAAAACTTCATAAGTCTTCCCTCCTTGTCATCAATACGTTACGGGGGAGAAACCCCTTCCTGAGTTTACCCAAATACAGAAACCTACTTTGTCTCAAGAAAAAGGGAAAAACGAGGAAAAAGCATGCGATCGAACCTTTAAAAAAGAATTTTAATGAAGATCACTTGACAAGGGTTTTTGGGTTTTAGCAAAGCAAGAGTACCCCCCTCATCTCAGTAAAAGCATTGGTATTTTCTCCCGTTTTCAACTTCTTTCCCCCTGTGAAAAAAGCTTTTTCAGCCCGACCGTCATTTTAAAGCAAATCAAAAAATCGTCTTCTGCGTCGAGGAAAAACTGCGTGTGTTCTGTAAAAAATTTGCCCAAAAATTTCACAGATACGCAAAGAGAAACGCCCAAGGGCACACTGAAGGTAAAACAAAAAAATTTTTGACTTTTAGTGTGAACTCTCAGACATGTGATGTAATTTTAGATTTCATATGAATTATATTGCTCAAGACCTTTTTTTTTAAAAAATTTTATATATATATATATATTATTATATATCAATATATATATATATATATATATAATTTGGCCTCTTTCCATTTTTGCCCCAAACGGCATGAAAACCAGTTCTTTCAGTTTCAGGGGTTGGTTCTGGTTCAGGGTTGGGGGCGCGTGTCACAAGGAAAGCAAAAACCCCGTTTTTTTTTTTTACAAAAAATCTCAGCTGGGGAGGGAAATTTAAAAGGGGAGAGAGGAGAGAGAGAGAGAGAGGGGAGAGAAGAAAAGAGAGAGAGAGAGAGGAGAGGAGAGAGAGGTGGGAGTAACGAGAGATAACGAGAGAGAGAAGAGAGGGGGTAGCGAGAGATAACGAGAGATAACGAGAGAGGAACGAGAGATATAACTCACTAGTGTTATTGAAGGGACAATCAAGTTTAAAACGCGGGAAGGATGGCTTTTCTCCCCGCCGAGCCTCTTTTATTTTGTCTGAATCCCCTCCCCTCGTGCATGCGGAAAAAAACCCTTCCGATAAGAGAAAAAGGGCCCAAGGGGACCATTGTTTTTTATGAAAATGAAACTCTACCCCCAAACTACCCTCTCTCAATGTTTAGAGAAAGTTCCGGGGGTTTTGCTGCGTCACTACGCGCTTGCCTCGGACCCGGGTTTTCGTGCGAAAATGGAACGCCTGAACTCTTGGTTCCGTGAACTGGTTCTTGAAATGTCGAAAATGGAAGAGGCCTTATATATATATTATTATATATATTATATATATATATATTTTTTAATATAATATATATATATATATATTTTTATATATAAAATATAATTATATACTATATATAGGGTTCCTTGGAATATGAAAAATTATAAAAGGGGTTCCTCCAAGGTATAAAGGTTGGGGAATCACTGGACTGGGGGGTAGGGAGAGAGGGAGGGTGGAGGTGAATGAGAAAGGGGGGGAAGGGCGGAAAGGGGTGCAAAAAAGGGGGGGGAAGGTAGGATGAAAGCGCGCGTCAAGGGTTTCTTATCGTCACGATAGACTTTAAGACGATCACGGTAGTGTCACGAAACTGCTACCTAGATAACGATAGCGTCACGAAGACTTACGAAAAGCGCTGCGTTGGGTACAGACTTGGGGGAGCTTCCCGATTTTTTAGTGCACGCACTAGCTTTTCGTCCCTCGGCAGAGCGCGTCACGAGCGTCACGATGGGTCACGATGGGACCCATATATACCAGACCATGAGGGGCGCTGCGCATTGCATTGTTGGCGCGTTCGTGGTTCCATTATGGAATGTGTGAAGGGGGCTTAAAAAAACACTAGATGGCGACTTTATTGTTGGTAGCCACTTTGTAGATATTTTGTAATTTGTTCTTTATAGCCATACGTACTATGACCAGATGAAGACACAAAATGACACAGACTCTCCAGATAGCCCTTCTAACTTTCCTGAAATCATGGATGTAGAAATGTAAGTATTAACGCCACCACACGTCTGTAAACAGAAAAAAAAATTGTCCTGGCGACCCTTTTCTGTTACTACGGTAGGCCATATTTACTCGGTCCCCCCTTAAACTGTCAATGGCCGACGCCACAGGAAACTTTATTTTTGGGGGTCTATGCTGTAAATGTGGTCTGTGGTAACCCGGGAGTCACACTAGCTCTGTGTCCCGCGGTAAAAGGGGTTTTCACCCACCACAAAGGGTCTAAGGGCTAATGCCTCGGAGATGAGCACCGCATGCCACGCGCAGCTAAGCGTATGCTCCCATCTTTACCTTACCTTTACCTATGCTGTACGTTTAGGGGTTAAAAATTGTAAAAATGAAATGGCCGACGCTATAGAACTTTATTTAAGGGGTGGGCGATGCTGTAGAGGTTTAAAAATTGTGAGAATGGACAAGTAAAAAAACACACGAAAAAAAACAAATAACGATACCGGTTTAAAACCGGTATTTAGGTACGGTATCGGTAACCGGTATCGTAAGTGATACCGGTGTGAGGACGTACCGGTATTACTCCCCGCAAACCGGTATCGGCAATACCGGTTTTTTTCTTGATACCGCACAACCCTACTGATGGTTGTCTGAACCGGATAAGGGAGGTGAGGTGAGGAGAGGTGCCTGGGGGACTTTGCGTCGCGGCCAGGGAGGAGGAGAGGAAGCCTGGGGACTTTGCGTCGCGGCCAGGGGGGAGGAGAGGAAGTCTGGGGGGCTTTGCGTCGCGGCCAGGGAGGAGGAGAAGAAGTCTTGGGGCATGGCGCTCCAACCAGGACTGAGTGCCCGTGGCTGTGCGCGCTTATATACCCCTCGCTCTCCTTGAGCTTGAACTTGAGTGCGGCCACCATGCTGATCATTCCCGTGTCCCTTGATTGTGCTGTGTCTTCGTCACATATACCAATTCTATCCTGGTAAAAGTGGTGAAACAATTGAATGTAGAATAGTAATCAAAGTAGAACATGGAAAAATTTCAAGCAAATGTGCCTGGAACATTACCCTACCCGTATACTGAAACACTGCTCCCTGGGTGAATAGTTGTTTGACATATATACCAAATTCTGATCCTGGGTAAAACGTGGTGGAAACATTAATGTAGAGGAGTATTAAAGTAAAACATAGAACAATTCAAGCGAATATGTGTCTTTGCCTAGAACACTATCCTACCTATACTGAAACACTGCTCCCTGGGTGAATAGTTGTTTGACAATATATACGTTTTACCCAAGATAAGAATTGGTATACATTGTCATGTCAAACAACTGTTCACCCAGGGAGCAGTGTTTCAGTGCGTATTTGTGAGGTGTAGCTACTCGGGCCAAGGGTAGCTGGTGAGATCGCTACAGTAGCGATCTCACCAGCTACTTCCTCTCCATGGAGCTCATGGTTAGGTCTCCGGGTGCCAAGCACTCTAGCCTACTACTCACGACCAGGGATGCCACTCTAAATTTTTCAGAAATCCCAAGACTGACCCCCAAAAAATCCCATGATAGACAAAAAAAATCCAAAGATAGACAAAAATACCCCAAGGTCTTTAAAAAAGAATTGAAACTGAACCCTGAATACTGTACATATGCTTATCTTGAGATACATTACTGGGCACTCTGGAGAATGTGGGTCCCGGTCGCACAACACCGGGCCCACATTCTCCACGAGTGCCCATTACTGGAGAAATACTTGAATAATCCCCCTAAAAATCCCAAGATAGACAAAAAATATACCAAGGCCATGGCCCAAATCCAAAGATCTTAGGAAAAATCCCAAGGAGTAGCATCCCTGCCATGTTAACACACACACAACATTTCTCTGCATGGGACTTAACAGACACTCGCAACACCACGACACTTGTCTCATTTCTTGTCTTGTCGACACTCACAGGAAATGCATCAGCGGCACCGTATGCTGTCCAGCGGCACAAGAGTACAGGGTCGCGTCAGGCACACATGTAGACATTACATAAGGCAAGGGACGGAATATGGCGGCCTATCACAGCACCACGGTACCACCTCACACATACACACAAAACTTAAGTTAGTCAAAGCCTTCGTCAAAAAAGCAGTGATTAATGTGTTAGTCATTATATCGTGTCTACGGACTTCCTTATCCTTACTTCTGTTTATCAAAGATTTACTCCTTGTGAAATATTTGGAATACAACACTTATTCTGTACTACCAATGCACTAATGATCATGATAATATATTATAAGTCTTAAAACGACGGTTCTTTGAAAGCATTTATTCATATTGCGACGATTGGCATTTCTCCTCCGAAATATTGCCAAGTAGGCTACCACATTTACTTGAGTTGAAAACTGATGAAGCTAAAATAAATATTTGGCGCAAATGTGATTTGGTTCGGTTAGACATGCTGCAGAGAAGAAAGAGATACTGAGAAGAGAATATCCATCATTATCATGGCTAAGCAGTGTGCCCTGTGCAGAGCAAGGCAAAGGATTATACGGTAAGTAATAATTTTTTTTCTCTTAATTGGTTCTTGAAGTAAGTAGGCTATAGTATTAATTAAGGAAGCATGACAAATAAAATAAGAGTTGTGAAGAGCAGAGTATTGCGCATCATAGACGTCAATTGTTCGCTTGTTTTGCTTTGGGTTCTTGAATAGTGCCGCTGTGCTCTGAAACTGTTGTTTTGCTTAATGTTGTAAAATGACCTCTGCGGCTCGCGAGAACCCGGAGGCAGACCCAAACACCAGCCGCGAAATATCATCAAGATCATGTGAGTTGTCTTTTAGCATGACTTTTGGCATAACTTTGAGCAACTGCTATTCTGTAGTGCTCCCATCAGAGATGTCCTTCAACTTACCGAACATGTTTCATGGCAGCAGCTAAAGGTGTTGAAAACAGTGAACTCTGGACATCAGATCAGGCAGATTCAGGAACTATCACGTATGGTTTCTCAGCAGCTATTTCTACTTTGTGCACTGCTATTACTGTGTGCTCCCTAGAGATGGTGCCTTCAACTTACCAATATCTTTCAGGGGCGCAAAAAGGGGGAAACGGGGTAAAATGGACAGACAAATCGGCAATGGAGGGTTTAAAATACTACGGTGTTTTTATTTGACAAAATTTGTCCCTCTGCTTGGTTGTCAATGTATGTAATCACTCCATTGAAAAATAGTGACTCGATGTGCCTGTATCAGTTAGGACACATATGAAGCTTGAAAAAATTCAATAAGAAAAAATTATATGGAATGTCGCCGTAGGTACCCCGCCAAAACCCCAAACCGGAACTCTAGCCGACGTGGTCTTTTCGACGACAGTTCCACGGAATAGAGATGAAAGAATAAGGCTATTCTTTATTGGACACCACTTTTTTTGCTTGTCCCAAAAACACAAAAAACTGCGAAGACTTTAGTAACAAACCTGACCTAACGGGTCCCCCCCAGACCCCCCTCACCTCGTTCACTAACCTAACTGGACTTTGGGTTGACGGGGCCAACATAACCTAACCTAACTATTCAGGTTTGCGGGTATTTAATCTCTTAAGTGCGAAACACGAGTAAAAGCAAAAGATATAGGTATTTTGGTCTGAAATACATCCAAATAACGGGGAACGTCACCCGAAATAAAACACTCGCCGCGAGGGAAAATGGAACACTCCCCCGACGTCTGGGAAAATTTCCTATTGGCCAGTTCCAGATCCCCAAAGGGGATTGATACGGCTAAAATTTCCCCCTGATTTAGATTAGATTATTTCCCTTCACAGCGTTAGGAAAAGGGGTTTTTGGGAAACCAAAAAAAAATGAGCAAAAAATTGTATTTTAGTATGAAGGGTGGGAAACATCCAATTTATTGGCTGGTTTTGTTTGATTGTTTTATGTAAGGGCAGTGTAGGCAACTTATTATATCTGTACCCCCAGTTTTGTCTGTGATGGTAGGGTGCATAATGCTAATATTGTATTTTTTCCTTATTGTTCCCCACTAAATTCGGGCAAAACTTTTATTTAAACTGAATTGTTTTGATGTGTTTTGAATTTATTGGGCACTCTTTTTTTTTGGCAGGAAATCAAATCCCATAATTACGGTTTGTTATTTGATAGGGGTTTGTTTAAATATTCCCAGGAATTCTATATACCAAAATAGGGGTATAAAATTTTGTTTATTTGGGTATATGTAAAATGGGGAGATTTATTTTTTTTTTAATGAAAAGGTTCATGGGCCTAATATAAAAGGGGCAAGGGTAAAAACTTTGCTTAGAACGTAGTTTATGTAATAAACATATTATTCTCTTTATAAATTTATCAAAGAATGTGGTTTTTGGTAAATTGGAAAAATGTTTAAAACCAGCCCCTTTAAGGAATTACTAGATTAAAATAAAAGGGGGGGCCCGAATGAAAAAGGGGGGGGGGGGGGATCGGTTTTATGCGAGAATCTAATGATGAACTTTTTAAATTTGGGTTTTATTTAGTGTTTGGCAACCCCCCCCTCTCCCAAAAAAAAGTTTTGGACCTGGGGGAACGGGTATTTGCGGGGGTAAAATATGCTCCAACCACATAGTTTTTGGTTAGGGGTGTTAAAAAAATTCCCTAATCTAGGAATTTCATTGGGATTTCTTCCGATTTAAAAACGTGTGAACCTCCCAAATCCCACAGAAGATGCCCGAAGTGCGGAACCCCCTCAACCCCGCCAGGAGGTTGGGTTTTAGGGGGGGTTATTTTTTGTTGGGTTTTGGGTTTAGGCTGATTTGGTTGGGTTGGGGTTTTCGGTGGGCAACCCCCTCGCTGGTTGGGTTAGTTTGGTTAGGCAATTTTTCAAATAAAAGGGAAAATACCCCGTCTGGGGAATTTTACCCCCCCCCCCCCCTACACACTCTAAATTACGCCTTTCGATGCTAATTTGTTAACCCCCCAAAACCCCATTCCCACAGACCCCCAAACTTTTTGGGGGGAAGGGGAGAGAGGGCAAACACTAAAAAATTTACCTTTAATTTTTCCCTTTTCTTTATCTGAGCATATTTCAATGTATGAGGGGTTTTAAGGGGCAATATCTCAAATTTTTCTTTGTTTTTGTGTAAAAATTCCCCCATTTTTTTGTTTATAAGTGGGCTCCGCGGAACAACTGTCTTTCATCGAAAAGTATACCATACGTAAACCTGGTTGTTGTTTTTTTTTATTTACAAAAAAAATAATAATACCCAATTTTTTTTTAAGAGGATTTATTTGATATAAATCGTTTTTTTTATTTCTGTGTGGGTTGTCACCGGGAGGCGACCGTAGTGTAAGGGTACACGTCCCCCGTCAGGGGAAGGTCGGGCGATCCCCGGGGTGCCTCCTTTTCGGTGAACCCCCTACCCTAACTGGCGAGGAGTGGGACCAGAGCGTTCAGTGTGGCCGTGCCAAAGAGACAACTGGGTGAGGGGGCCAGGGCGTGACCACAGGTCGTGCTGGGGAAAAATTAATGTCTCCTTCAAGTTGTTTGGAAGGGGAAAGGGGAGCCTGCGGGGGACTCGCGCGTGGGGACCCCCAGAGGGGCGTCGTAGGGGGGCGAGGCGACGCCCCCCCCGGCGTATGCCCCCAATTGAAAATGGTGATGGTTTTTATGGGGCGCATTGCAGCACATTCACGAAAGACAAAAATTTAAAGCAAAGTTGAATTAATGTTTGCCACCTGCTTTGCGCAGACTTCAAATTTTCCTCCTTCAATTGAAAAAAAATCTTATTCACGAAAAGGGTACCAAAAAGGTAAGGATCCCTGCTGCATGTGCGCAGCTTTCCCCACTACATCAAAACGAAATTCTTGGTTTCGGGGGTTTTAAAAAAACCTCCCATGAAGCTGCTGCTGCGGGCATTTTGTGCTTGAAGTAACCACACACAGTTCTCTTATTTTTATTTATGACTGATTGCAGTGCCCCCATACCACTCCACTAGATTTATCACTACTTTGATTCCTCAAATAGGGAGCATATTTTACTGCAATACAGTGTTTTCTCGCTTTTTAACAGAGAGGGCCCACGAAAAAACTTTGCGGATTGCGATTCGTCAATGTGAATTGAACTTTCCTGAAAAAAAATTTGGAAACTTCTAAGGCCAGTCAACCTACCCTATAAAATGCCCAAATTTCAAATTATTACCAAAAATTAATTAAACAATTTCCCCAAAATTTGTTTGTTCATCAATTATTTAAACCCATTATGGACGTACCCATCTTTTGGCGATATTTTTAAAATGCCAAAAGGGAAAGGGGTTATCTTTGTGACTCCCTATATTGTAAACATTTGTACCCATTTTAGTTAATACCATAAAGGGGTCATTGATTCCTTATCTCCGGGGGTCTTTTGGCATGCTTGAAATGGTATAGTCCTAGTCTTTATATTATATTTAATCATTTATGAAAGTGAAGTACATATTTAAGTAATTGGATATTTCTCATGTACGGGGACCAACATCTATTTCTCGGCGCAGAAAAGGACGGCCATCCTGGAAAAAAAGGCTTTTGGTAGAAGCCCAAAAAAAAAGAAGCTGCTCTGGAGGAGGCCACGAAAAAATGACATCTAGGCACTCTTGGCACCAAGGCAAACTCACCATCACTTTTATTGGTTTCATGACTGAGGATGTAAAAAATGGGTAAGTTGATAAGTAAGCTAGGACTTACAGTAGGGTTTTAAGTATTATATATATTATATATATATAATTATATATATATATTAATATAATATATATATTATATAAAAAGTATATATATATATATATATATATATTATATAAATTAAATTATATATATATTATTATTATATATATATTATATATATATATATATATATATAATATTTATATATATATATATATATATATATATATATAATATATATATATATATAATATATATTATATTTAATTATATATATATATATATATAATATATATATAATATATATATATATATATATATATATAAGTTATTATATATATAATATATTATATAAGTATTATATATATAAGTATATATTATATTAAGTATATATTATAATAATATATATATTATAAGTTATATTATATATAAGTATATATATAATAATATATATATAATATATATATATATATATATATATATTTTAATATATATATATATATATATATATTATATATATATATTATATAATATTATATAAAGTATAATTTTAAAGTTATTTAATATATAATATTATAAGTATATATTATATATATATATTTTAATACGCGGCGCAAAAAAACTTAGGACGCAAAAAACCTAGGCGGGAATTAACGTCCTTAGCTGTTTTGACAATTTGGGTGGGAGCGTTGAATTTTTTTACTTTTTTTGTATATTGGCAGTCGTTAGTGTGTCTGCTGTAGTTTCCCCTGCTCCCGCTCTTATTACAAGTATCAAGGAAGGTTTTTTGGGTTTGGCTCCCCAAACCTTCCTACCCCCCCATTCCCCCCTCCATTTTCTCCGCCCCCCCAGGTCTAAAAAAGCATTATCCCCGGCAATCTTATCCACTGTGAAGAAGACACATATAGAAACCCTTTGTTCGAAGTGGGAAAAAATTGGCCAATAGCGGGGGAGATGTGTTTTCAAAATCCGTCTGGGTGTGGTCGGCGGGCGCCCGATGGTGATTAGAGACTGTTTTGGCATGGAAAAAAGGGGCAGGGGGGACCAAAAAAAACTTTAAAGAAGACTGATCAACTGCTCAAAAGATATTGACATCAACAAACCTTTTGAGCGCTGATTTTTCTTTGAAGTTTTTTCTTGGTCCCCTACCCTTTCTTCCACGCCAAAACAGTCTCTAACTACCATCGGGGCCCGCCTGCACCACACCGAGACGGTATGTTTGGCAACCCCCATCTCCCCGCTATCTGGCCAATTGTTTTTTCCACTTCAATACAAAAGGTTTCTATATTGTCTTCTTCACAGTGGGTAGAATTTGCCGGCATAATGCTTTTGTAGCCTGGGGAGGCGGTGAAAAAGGAGGGGGGAAAAGGGGGGGGTTTTGGAAGGTTGGAGAGCCAAAAACAACAACCTTTCCATGAGACTTTAAGATCAGAGCGGGGAGCAGCGAGGATCTACACAACAACTAACGCACTGCCAGATTCAAAAAAAAATAAAGAAATTCAATCGCTCCCACCAAAATTGTCAAAAAAGCTAAGGAGTTATTCCCCCCCCTAATTTTTTTTGGGGTCCTAATTTTTTTGCGCCACTGTATATATATATATATATACTTATATATAAAAAAATTTTATATATTATATTAATATTATATATATATATTATATATACTTTTATATTTAAAAATATAATATATAATATTATTAATATATATTATAAAATATTATCATATATATATAATATATTTACTTAATATATATATATATATATATACTTAATATTATATTATATAAAACTTAAATAATATATATATATACCGTATTTGCCGCGCATAGACCACCTCCGCTAAGACGCACCCCCATTTTACAGGGGGTTTTGAGAAGAAAAAAATATATTGCAGTTTTTGTGGAATTTTTTTTTTTTTGTAAAATTATCAAGTTAAAAAAAAAATAAAAGATTTTTTGGGGAAAGCAAAAAGATTATAATTTGAGCGTACCAAATACAATATTCATTTTTTAGTGAATGTGAATAAAAATTATACTAGTTAAAACGTAAGGAGAATGACAGTGTAAACCAAAAATTGGGCAAATCATAAAAATTGCAGATGCCCCCCCAAATTTATATTCTAAAAATTTTGCTACCCATGACATATAGCTTGATTTATGTTGTAGGTATTCTTTGTTGCTTTTTGCTATGTGTTTTTTGACTTTGTGGAAAATTTGCAGTATAATTGGTATTATTTTGGTAGTAGGCTTTCCAAAGTCCTACCGTAGATACAGTGAAAATCGCCCCCTGCAGTGAAGTCGCCAGGGCCAAATATTACGAAAAATAGACACTAAATATTTTTACTGCCCTGAGAGATACACAGTATTATGTCATGACTGTATAATCTACCCTTTTCAGCGTTTTATGCTTTTTATCTGCAAATAACTTTGCGCATTTTGCTTCTCACGTTTTTTCGCGCGATGACAGACAGTAACAGACTTTTTGGGGGAAGGGCACAAGATTGCCCGATCTTTTAAACTTTAATAAAATTTATTTTTACGTTGGCAAGAATTTTTATTATCCAAAACATCTTTCTGCAGCTAAAATATATAAGACTTGATTTACTTTACCTCTAATTTCCCCGAAATTTCCCCGAGTGGCGACTCAACTGTTTGGGGTTAAAAAAACTAGTGGCGACCCTTTTTTGTGTAGGGATAGTGAGTCGCCACTCGGTTTTTATTTTGTAATTTTTTCATTTATACCCTAATAACCCCGATAAGACACAAAATGACACTCCCAGATAGCCCCTCTAAAATTTTTCCCAAAACATGATGTACAAAAGTAAGTTTAACCCACCCCACGTCTGTAAATAACAAAAAAACTAGAATGGCACTTCACTGTTATCTACGGGAGACTCTTACCGACACCATCGTGTAGCTTTCTTCATTATGAGTTTTTTTACCCCATTTCCCCTGGGCAATTGAATAAAAATGGCATTACACTTACCCCCAAAAACTACCCTTACTTCCCAGAAAGTTAAATTGGTTAAATCAATTAGGTTAGGTTAGAGGTGGGGGGTTGGTTTTTGTAACAGATGTAAGAGAAAAAACGAAAAATACCAATAATATGGCAGTGTGAAGCATAGCAAGTTTTCAGGGCCGACCCCGGAGGGGCCAGGTTGCCCCCCCCACAACACAATCAAAAAAACATTTATATCCGACAAAATTGAGAGCCAGATTAAATTCAAGACACATCAAAACTATTCAGGGGGAAAATTAAGTTTTTGGCCTCGAAATCGGTGGTTTTTTCTAATACAAAAAAATTTAGAAGAATTTTGTAAAACTGGTAACCTCTGTACCTTGTTGTTATTGTTGTAATTGGAAGGGCACCGTTGTCGGGGATCACGATTTGCACTGGGTTTTCACCCCATAATCTTACAGTCGCAGGGGGGATTAGTCTTTTTCAGGGAAAGGGACAGGTGAAGGCTGATTCACACTCTGAAATCACGGGAGCTTCCGTCAGCCGTGCCTTGTTTCACCTATTCGTCACGGTTCGTCATTTTTTTGGCAGTTCCGCTCACCTCTAAGCGACATGGTGCCTCAAAGGGTATGCTTGAAGAAATTGCATTAAAAACACTTTTGCGGATAAAAAGAGGGTTGAAATCTAAAACATTGTTTTGGGGACATAAAGCCTTGAGAAAAAGACAAATTTTAGCACGGCACAGTTCATTACTTAAAATATTCTTCCCCCGAAACCGTTTTCGTGACAGGACGTGTTATTGGGGCCCTACGTGACGGCGGCGACCCTTTGTGTAAAAAACATGTATTTTTTTGAATTAAAAATTCAAAAGATGTGATGAGACAGGTCCTGTCACCATTTCACCATGATGGTATGGTGTGATTCGGCCTTGGGGGGACGGTGTGGCGCCCTGATGGGTCTTGGGGCTTGGTGTACCGTTGAAAAACTTTTTTCCCGTCTACAGTTACCATTGCAGCCTTTTACTAGCACTCTTTCACACAGTTTCCTTTTCCGTAAGGTACAGGTTTTAGGGTTGAGGGGTCGAGGTGGACAAAACGCCTATGCGTTCCCCATCCCCCTTGCTTACCATGTAGCGGCGCTAAAAACACCACGCACATACACACCTGCTCGCTTAGGCCACCCCCCGTCTGGGACCAGATTTGAGGCCAGGGTGACCTGACGCTGACCTGACTTGTCCCCCGCCGACACAAACTGCAACACACCGGTCATTTTAGTCAGCTACGAACACAGAACAACACCGCGCCCTTTGTCCCCCCGTTGTACAATCTCGCTGTCAAAAAAACTACAAAACCGGACCCCCTTTTTTTACATCCTTGTTAACAAACTCCCCAAGATTACACTCCCCTCACCGCTCACACTCCTTCAATGAAACCAAAAATGCTCTTTGTTTCCTATTCCATTTATCTACAAATACCCATCCCAGCAAAAATTCCATCACCATTTTTTTTGCCCCTTTCCCCCCCTCATCCCTTCCCAAATGTTGTGTAAAATTGTTTTTGGGCCCGGTCGAATCGGGTTAAGGCGGAAATTTAAATGCGGTATTTTTTTTCTTTTCCATGGGTGCGGGGAGGGTCTGACGGTAAAGACCCTGGGGGGTGCACGGAGGGCTGGCGAGACTTTTTTTTCAAGTTTTACAATGGAGAGCAGCAGGGGAGGTGGATGATGTTTACACTGACAAAGGCCATTTGGCAGCAGCAAAACGCTATCTTTTTGCCCCCCTCATTTTTTTTTCTTAAAAATCCAACCTTTTTTTAATTTAATTTTTTGTTTAAACAGTTTCAAAATTTTTGTCATGACTACTGTCGCAAGGGGCACTCCCCGCCCCTTTGAATCACCACCGGGTGTTCTGCATTTTTGCCCGACCCCTTTATGCGCTAATATGGCCGCTTAGACCAGGTGAACTTTCTTCCTTTTTAAGGGAAAAAAACTGCGCTTATCGCCCCAATCGGTATATATATTATATACATTTATATATCTTATATATATATTCAATATTATTTACATATATATATACATACATATATATCATATATATTATATACATATATATATATATCCTATATATTAAAATACATATATTTATTATAAATTTTTATATATATATACATATATATATATATATACATATATATATATTATATTACATATTATACATAATATATACATATATCTATATACATTATATATACATATATATACATATATATATCGTTATATATATATATATATATACTATATAATATATATAATATATATATATATATATATATATATTATATATATACATACAAGGTGGCACCAACCATTAATCCGTGTAATCGTTAATTATAACGAAGTTAACATTTTCGTTAACGATTTAACTTAAGTTCCACTTTGGAAATCATTATCGACTAATTAACTTCCGTTAACTCAAGTCCGCTAACCCAAAATGTCATAAACACGGTCACCGGGTTTAAAAGTTTCCTCCTATCGTGTATAAATTATATATCGTGTTTTTTCATTTTGTTTTTTTGTATTTCGGCCACTTTATCAATATTTTTTTTGTTTCAATAACTAATATTGTTTTTCATTTAAGTTTTTTTCACCCTTTTCTGCTCTAAAATCCTTAAAAAACCTACAACAGCCAAAACTATGAAATCTGCCTTTTTTTTTAGTGTTTTTTTTAAAAGTTTAAAACTAAATCTGCCTCTTTATTTTTAACTCTAAAGCAAAAAAACTTTTGTTTTGGATTCTAAAGCCTTAAAAACAACCATAAAGCTGATTTATAGTTTTTGGCCCTTTTTTAAATGTGTTTTTCGGTGTTTTTTAAGAGCAAAAAAAATTTTCTTCTATAATAAAAATTAACGTTAACGGTTGTATATATCGATAACTTCCGTACATTTTAAAGAATTAACTGATTAACGGTTATCGAATTTAATATTTTTTGGTTAACGATTACGGTTAAACGAAGTTAACTTTTTTGATTACGGCGCCCACCACTGTATATATATATATACGGATATATGTACACAACACGGCTACGTGTATATTTATGACAATGTAATATACAAAGTAGAATGCTTAGAATGTGGTTATGTGAGTGTGTGTGTGACTTTTTATTTGTTCATCGCTGGAGGAACAAACAATTAGATGAGGGAAGCACATTGCATTGGCAGTGATGGTAGCAGGCTAATTGCTCAAGTTGTTCGCTACATTTCTTCTTACATTTCATGTGCAAGTGTCCCTAATGTCAATTTCATCAAAAGATCAAAACTAAAGCTTAGAAAATGCTCCCATTAAACTGAGGGAAGGTGGTATAAAATGGGCTGGACCCTGATTGGGTCCCCTTACCAGAAACGGCAAGAGGAACAAAATAAGCGTCATATACCGTGACCGACCTCTTTCACCAAATGGGTTGTGCTATCCTCTGGGTGCCAGACCAGCGCGCCCTGCCTCGCCAAGGCCATTACGGCCATGATATATACCCGTGGTCCTCCCATTGGAAATAATAACGGATCAAGGGGAGGGAATTGCAATGAGGTAACAGTTATTTCGCTGTGTATCAGTGGAATGACAAGTGTTAACGGAATAATGAAAATTATTGTTTTTTGTTTTAAGTTTTCTTATTGTGTCTATCATGTCAGAGAAATATATATGATAGTTTTTAAACTTATTTCTCTACTGTATGTTATTATAGAAAAAATCATTTTCAAGGTCAACAGAATGTGCTGGCCGTATTCAACATCAAGCACCTGAATGACCTCTGCCTACCATCCACAACCAACGGCCAAAGTGAAAAAGGAATCGTTCAGTGAAGCAGGTCTCACAATACTGCATGAAACACAGGAATGGACTGGGATCTGTAAGTATCATTCAGAAGTATGCCCCAATTTGCTTCTATAATGTCCAACTTCTCAAACCTGTATGTGCTGTTGTGAAATATTTTCATAGAGTTCATCTTAATCTGTAACTCTTAACCATCTTTCATTTTTCAGTGGACAAGCTATTTCAGGTATTACTGAAGCATGTAGCTTTGATGTGAATTGGATATTTAACTATTGATCCAAATGTTTAGCAAAGAAGTAAATTTTGAAAAAGCACATACTTTATCTTACCCTGTGCAATAATTATTATATATATAAATAGCTTGATATTGTAATGTTATGTATTTTTATTTAACTTTTTGTTATGGTTTTGAGGTATAGGCGGGTCACCGTGGCAGAGCGAGTTGAGCGATTTAGGGGCAATGGTAGACCCACAGATATTTCCCTCAGTGTAAGTGACCCTTCAATGTTACTGAAAAGCAAAGCGATGGCACACATATCTCCCTCTAAACAAAAGTCAGCTCAGCCATTACTCCCTTCTCAAACGACGCCGCTGCCTGAGTTCCGTTATCATCGTGATTTTAGTGCCATAACAGAACGATGATGCATCCCAGGGACGCGGATAGTGGTGGAAGTGGGACAGAAGATTAGCAAGGAAAATTATATGAGATCAGTCTGATTGAAAGCAATTCGTGCAAGACAAGAGACCGAGGCCATTTAAAAAAAAAATATTATATATTTTTTTTTATGTCAGAATTTATTGATTTTGGTATTTTTTGCATCCGTGTTTTTGTTACATTATTACTAATTTACATAGGCCTACATAGGCTCACAAAGCCAGGATCACACACATTACTGAACTTTGACGTTAATTAGATCACAACTATTTTTGGTTTCAGTTCCGTTGGTCTGCCACCGGCTGCCTCATATTATACTAGTGGGATTTACCTGAGGGCCCAGGTGGGCTTGACTCATGCTGTATTCAATTTATTTTTTTACAGGGCCTGAGCTACACTCGTTATGAACCCGTCTCCGCACTTACATTTTTTATTTACTTAGTGGTTAGTGTTGGGGGAGCCCACCACCCCGGGAGCAGTCACAACCCCACTGCTAACACCCTTTACATCATTGCTATCAGTGGACTAGTAGTCAGTCACGACAGGGCTCCGATTTTTAAGAGCCTGCCCTACCTGCTTCCCGGGATCAAACTCAGGACTCTCAGTTTGTTTAATGACACTAAATACTACATTGAATGTATTTAAATACCAAATACTAATACAGGGGAGAAATGTATTTTAAAACTAAATACTAAAATACATTTTTACGAATGTATTTTAAAATACAATGACTAAATACATCAATTGTATTTAAATACATGTGTAAATACATTTAAAATACACACAAATTAACATGTCGAAAAAAAATTAATTTCCTTAGGATTCCTTAAATTTAGTTTCCTTAGAAATTTCCTTCTCAGGCCTAAATTTCCTTGAATCAGGAGCATTTCCTTGCCATGGAAACCCTGGTCACTGTAAGTCTGGTTCACACTGGGCAAAACGTCGGCACTTCTTGTAGCGCCGGGAAGGTCGCCTCTAGCGGCCTAGTGCGGAATTACGTTCACACACGCATTCGTCGGGAAACAAAGGCTGGTTTTTGTTGGATGGACACCTGCCGCTGCCAGCACTGGGTGGGCAGTCAAAGTGGTGACCGGTCAGGGCAGGAGTTTGCGGTAGCACTATAATAAACAGGGTGGGGCGAGGAGCGTGGACACTGCAGCAGCAAGTGTCAATGGTTTCCGGGACGTTCTTGTACCGGGGGTAGTTAGGGTCCTCGGCAGCAGGGTCAGGGTCACGTCG
Source organism: Chionoecetes opilio (assembly GCA_016584305.1). Lineage (NCBI taxonomy): Eukaryota > Metazoa > Arthropoda > Malacostraca > Decapoda > Majidae > Chionoecetes > Chionoecetes opilio. Next base: position 50,569 of record JACEEZ010009743.1, on the reverse strand, counting down.
CGACTAGGGTTAGTGGGCTAGTGGCTGGCTGTGTGTAATTTGGCGTCGCGAAAGATACGTTTTTCGCCGCACTTGTATTAATGATAGTATTAATAGTTTTCATTTTTTCCCTTGATATCATCTACTAAATCAAACCCACGTCTAACCTAACATAATCTGATTTAAACTAACACCGTTTCTGCTGTACTAAAACGGAAAATTTTCGGTATTATATGTATCGCCCTTGCATGAAATCGGGAACTCAAATTAAGGATGATAAAGATTTGCACGATGATTTAAGTTAAATTTGTTAGTTTTTAGTGCCAATACCGAATTATACCAATAAGTTGGGGGGAGTGGGGAAGAGGGGGGTGGCTGCTTTCTGCGTTTGTTTGAATTTCGGCGCGAAATTCTCGGCCACCCTCGGCAGATATAAGACCGATCGAGCGGTGTGGATTTTTTTTGAAAAACCAAGGCGCGAGATGACTCCCAGCCTCAGTCCCAGACCTCTTCTCAGCTGTTTGTTTGCCTGACAATAGCCCATGTGGAACGCAGCCTTAACATCGGTTGCCAAGATAGTTGGGCGGGTTTATGGCCAAATTAACTGTAAAAAAAGTATTTAATTTTTTATATTAAATGTATTAAATACAATGTATTTAAATACCCAACAAGTAATTTAAATACTGATATTTAAATACATGACAACCAATGTATTTATAAATACATTTCTAATACACAAAATGTTTTAAATACGTATTTAAATATATTATTTAAATTGGTATTTAAATCAATTGTATTTAAATAAGTATTTAAATTATAATTATTTTATATGTATTTAAATACAATTGTATTTAAATACGTATTTAAATACAATTGTAATTTTAAATACGTATTTAAATACAATTGTATTTCAAAATGCGTGCCCAGCTCTGACAACACTAGTACGAGAACCCAAGAGAGTGAAATTGATGTTGTAAGTACATTATCATGATAATTGATATACAACTTTTCTTCTCACAGATTTCTTGATTGGCGTTTATGGCATGAACAACACCGCCAGGGCACAACGAAATACACCCCTTTTCTATTTGATGTAATTTTAGGACCCCTAGCGTCCCTATTGCATGAATGGCTGTCGCATCAAACTCAGGAACAGGAAGGGGGTATTTGGGATTGGTCTGGAGCCTACCATAAATGATCATATGAAATAAGTAGTGGTATTTCAGCAGCTACTGAAACCTTGTCACAAAACTGTTAAGTAACTAAGCACCACTTTATAATGTTTTTAACAAGGTATATATTTATTTGCTCCAATCTTTACATCTCTCGCAAACATTTCTAGTTGCTATTTATTATGGTATTAGTTTTATCTAGCACTAATTCCTTGGTATATTTCTATTGTTTACCCCTTAATTCCTTGTAGTTCCTCTTTTTTAGAATAGATCAGGCATAGATAACTGTTGAACTGGATGTCACACTCGGCATGTTTTACTGTTTTTTATTTGATATTACAGAACAAACATTTGCGAAGATTACAGTATTCATATCGTATACTGATAAACCAGTCCTATATGATAGTCATATGCAGCAAGTGATGGCCAGCACTGGCCATAGGGGCCAGTACTGGCAGCGTCCAGCGCGCGTAGTTGGCGAGTGTCACATCCAGTTCTACTGTTATCTATGGATCAGGTTAAAGTCCATCTTGAGCTTCTAGTACACGCAGTATATGATATGCTACCACAAAATCCCAATTCAGGACAACGTGATCACTCCTTCCTAGCATCATTGCATCATATTGTTCTATAATCGCACTTTTGTTCAGTAACGAGTCCAACAACAATGGTTTTGATCACATTCTATAACTTCCTATATAATATAGGAGTGCTTATTATAGGCTTGATATGCTTAATATGCTGTGTTATAGAAAACTGCTCCTTCAAATATATTACAGTCCCACTTCATTTTCAGTTTCCTTACTTCTAAGCTTGTCCATCTACACGCTGTTGGAGTGTTACGTTGATGCGTACTTAGATTTAGATATTCTATTATTTATAGAGAGTGTGTTTGTGGTGTTTTAATACACAGGTGTATGTTTCCCAGTGATGGTGTGTGTGCAAGAATCAGCAAACCCTTGAATGAAGTGATTTGTCACCCTGTTTTCTGGTGTGGAACGTCATGGAAATAATAACCTTTATTTTGTTTTTCATTTAGGTTCAGGATTTATATTGAACAGGCACACAAAAAAATGAAAAAACATGCTAGGCAAGAAAGAGAAGGGTGTCAAAACGTTCACGCTTTATCCATCGGTGAACTCAGTAAAGAAGAGAAATAAAAGGAAGATAGGGAAGGAAAGGTGACGACTCCAAGGGTAATGGCTGGGCCCGTACACTCTCATTGAAATGAGGGAGAAAGGGTCCTGCAAAATTGAGTTTCAGGATACCAATAAGACTCAACAAATTAGTTATGGACCTTTGCCCTTGAACTGAGAAAAGAGGGAGGAGAACAGACAGTGTCCTAGCTCCCACCCCACTCAAAAAACAATTACACCAGACCAGACCACCCCAAACAACCGTATTAGTGCCAACACCAATCAAACCACACCATTGCCCCACAAACAACACCCGTATTAGTGCCAACACCATCAATCACACCAGTGCCAACCACAAACGCCCGTATTAGTGCCAACACCTCACTCACACCAGTGCCACCCCAAACACCCGTATTAGTGGCCAACACCATCAATCACACAGTGCCCCACAAACACCCGTATTAGTCCAACACATCAATCACACATGCACCCCAGAACACCCGTATTAGTGCCAACACCATCAATCCACCAGTCCACAAACCAAACACCCATATTATGCCAACACCATCAATCACACCGAGTGCCACCGACAACACCCGTATTAGTGCCAACACCATCAATCACTGACCAGTGCCACCCCAAACACCCGTATTATGCCAACACCATCAATCACAACCATTGCCACCACAAACACCCTTATTAGTGCCAAGACCATCAATCACACCAGTGCCACCAAAACACCCGTAATTGTGCCAACACCATCAATCACACCAGTGCCACCACAAACACCCGTTTAGTGCCAACACCATCATCCACCAATGCCACCCCAAACAACCCGTATTAGTGCCAACACCATCAATCACACCAGTTCAACCCAAACAGAAAACCCGTATTAGTGCCAACACCATCAATCCACACAGTGCCACCCCAAACACCCGTATATGCCAACACCATCAATCACACAGTGCCACCCCAAACACCCTCTTAGTGCCACACCATACAATCACATCAGTGCCGACCACAACACCCTATTAGTGCCAACACCATCAATCACACCAGTGCCACCCCAACACCCTTATTAGTGCCACCACCATCATCACACCAGTGCCACCACAAACCACCCATCTCAACCTCCAACACGTACACCACTATCAATCACCCACTCAAACACAAATTATTGCAGATTATCCTAAGATTAGTGCTAGTCCATCAACACCATAACACAGACCCACAACCATCAGCAACCAGTACCCCACCACCTCCAGGCACTGGCAACCACCCACCACAAGCCAGCACCAAGCGTCAACCTCACCACCACCACCACAACCCTCTGTACAATCGTGTACTCATTTCCTTCCCCTCTTCACCTAGTCTTGATTTTTAAAATCTCACTGATGGTGCTGGTCACAGTAGGGAAGCTATGACTGGCTTAAGAAATGTTAGAGTTAGTTTGACTTGACGATTAGCAGTCAGCCTACCAAAGTATCAAGAAATTCTAATTTGAGTCGTCTTCGTGATGCATTATTAAGCCAGTAATACCAGCCTGTAGCTGAAATGTTTTTTATGTGATTGTTTATTCAGTTTTTTATTCCCTTATAACACAGGCAAGTGGCTGACAGATGAGCATATCAATTATGCTCAGTCCCTAATGAAGCAGCAGTACCCAGGCATGGAGGGATTGCAAGACACCATCGTTTTTCAGACACCAAAGTATGGTGGTGTAATTGGCACACCGTCAGGAAAACTCATTCAAATTCTACATATTGATGGGAATCACTGGGTGTGTGGTACTTCCATAGGGTGTAAACCAGGACAGATTAAGATATATGATAGCTTAACCCCTTCTAATCCAAGTGAGTAAAACTGATACAGTACATGCTTGTATACACACACACACACACACACACACACACACACACACACACACACACACACACACACACACACACACACACACACACACACACACACACACACACACACACACACACTATAGTCTATTCACTTAAGCTGGATTCTTGGGCGCTGCTCGATGGCTACCCAAGTTTGTAAGGACGTCGCTGATTGGCTGATGCACGCGGGCTGATTTACACTACACCAATATTAAGATAATTGAAGGAAAGTAAAATAGTGTATAAACATTATGATGGTAGGCTTAGCTTAAATAGATATCATCTGGTAGCTTGGTAATATCGGGTAGGAGTACAACATTTCAATGCTCTTAAAACCTGAAAATCCGCCTACTCTTGTGATACTCAGTCATGACTGAATTTTTTACCCTATTGAGTTATGAATGGCGTGTTATTGTTGAACAATCACTGCCTGATTCACTGATACAAAACAAAATAGGCCTATCTTGGTGTTAGAGGGGGTAGTTAGTAAAGAAATATGAATATTTTTCTGAGACAACGCAAGGGTGTTTTGTAGCGGCGAGGCAAGATACCACCTCCATCACTAGTGGTTAGCACGCTCGGTTCACAACCGAGAAGTCCCGGGTTCGATCCCCTGGCGGAGCGGAGATAGATGGCCTGTCTTCTTAAAACCCGAGCCCCTGTCCACCCACCAGTGAATGGTTACTGGGTGTTAGCCACGGTGACGTCATGGCAAGGCGAGAAAGAATTGGCAGACAGACGTTCTCTCTCTCTCTCTTGACGACCTTTGCACTGACCGGTTGGGTGTGGGGAGATAATTATAAAGAAACCCTGTTTGTGACCCGCCTCCCGGTGTTATGGTTTTGGCCAACACCAAGAACTATGGATGAATGATAAAATGTAGCAATGGAGTATACAGTGTAGCTCAGGTCTTAAAATACAACTAGGTGAACTAGTGCATACACACATCATTTGATATTCAGACGAGGACTGACAGAGATTTTAATTTTAATGATAACATAGTTAAGTTTCAGATGATGTTAGTGTACACACACGCCTGTAGGCAGTGGGTGAGCATGGCTCGATGGTAGTCTCTGGAAGGTTCACTTTGAGGATTGTGATGGTTGGTCTCGCCATGGTGGCGCAGGCAGATTTTTATAGTGATGCCTGTGATTAGAGGCTCATGCCGCCTCCCCTGTGTCCTCCCATGCACTCGCAATCCAAGGTAGCTGATGGACAGGGCTATGTGGGGTGTTCTTAGCCACTCGACTGTGCGAAAGGTTTGGGTTTTTCCTTCGGGGATCGACTCGGTCACCGAGAACGCCAGTCGGATACGCTAAACCACGTCTCTACAACCTCCCCAATAGGCCTTCATCATATCCTTTCTCTTTCATACAAAGCTGTTGCTTGTATGAAAGAGAAAGCATATAGAGATACAGAAAAAGATACATAAAAGATACAGAAAATATCACATTTTATTTGGCACAAGTGAATAGTCCACACACATACTTTAAATTCTCTGGGATCTCTTTCCAGAGCCTGAGATGTTAAAAAGCGGCTTACTGCTTACACCACAAGGGGCCTTTCAATGCAGCTGATCTGGGAGAGCTTCCAACGACAGCAGGGAAGCTCCGACTGCAGTTTGTTTGCCATAGCTGCAGCAGCAGCCCAATGCCGTGGAAGTGACCCTGCCCTGTGCCAGTGGGATCAAGACAGCACCAGGGCCCAGACCTGTTTTGTTTTGGGTTTGTTTTGAAACAGTCCACTTAACCCCATTTCCAGCTGTACTACGCCGCAAGAAGGGTCTGAACAGCAGGCCCTCAAACTCATATCCTCTATACTGTGTGTGTCGCCTTCCCTATGTTTCAGGATTATCAGAAAATATGGCACAATGTGATAAATGCAAAGAATGGTTTCATAAAAAATGTGAAGCCATTCCACAAAATTTCTAAATTTACATGTAGATCATGCCGTGCATGTTAGTTTAGTTGTCTAGTCATTCTCTAGTCGATGTCTAGTTCCCCCTCTTACTCACGCCTCTCAGTGAGTGTAAATTTATGGAGCCTTCAATCTCCTCTCATAACTAAAGTTTACGCATCCCCTGTATCATTTTGGTCATCCTTCCCTGTAACTGATTCTAACAAGGCTATATCCATCTGTAGTACGGGGGATCAAAACTAACCATATATTCTATAGGTGAGGGCCTAGACTATGAGGTTCAGTTTGTTGGTCTCCGTATAAGGATGGACCTAGTGTTGTTATGATCAGTGGCAGGGAAGGATGACCAAAATTGATACAGGGTATGTCGTAACTTTAGTTATGAGAGGAGATTGAAAGCTATTAAATTTACACTCACTTGAGAGGCTTAAGTAGGGGCGATCTTAATATCAGTTTTTAAGTGATAAAGGGATACAATAAGGAGATGTAGGAAAAGTACTTAATTACGGCTAGTAATCAGGGTAAACTAAAAGTAACGGATTCAAAACTGTAAAAAGGGAGTCAATATGGAGTTTTAAGGGAGAAAATTACCTTACATTCTATCCATTACCATTATATTCTATTTAATATACATCTTAAGCCCCCTTACGATAGCAAACTATATCTTCTCCTCACAAGGTGGGGGACAAATTCACACTCTATACTATAGAGAGGAGTGGTTGGTGGAGATATTTTCCAGAACAATATTTTCCTGTTGACGGGCAATCAAAATGTTCAACATTTTTTTGTGGTTAGTTTCTTTTATTGCCTTTTGTTTAGACTCGACTTCATTGGCTTAGTCTCCTTACACCATTATAGATTGTATATTTTCATATTTAAATTTGCCCTCTTTTTTTTTACCTGCTATATTAATTCCATTCAGTTATAATTGAATTGTCTAGGGCCTCATCCCCAACCTGCAGTAACAATTACTGTTTTAATGATTTCCGTGTTCATGTCTAAAGGCCGGCCACGACACACAACCGGCGCGGCTGTCCGGCCAACAAAAAGTGGCGGTGGCATCGTTCGCCGGACGAGACCCACACACACACTGGCCGCCTCATGAAAATATAATTACACGTCGGACCACCGTGTGACAACATGAATCCGTGTCTGAAATGACTTGTGTGAATGGCTGCATGGCAGTCATATATAATACTTCTATATAATTACGTCATAGCTATCTATACTACGTCATCTATAATACCTATAATTATCATAATACATTATAACTGGTACACTTAGTCATTATCTGGCCGAGCGAGGGCAGGCGCGCCGGAAAGGCACCCCCAGACACATGACGCAGGCGGCAGGCCGCGCCGACGGAATTTTCGAGCGCCGACTGATTTTCATCCGCCGCTGCGACAGCCCCCTCGGATGAAAAACCCCCCACCACACACACCGGCCGCCTCTAGCCACACCCCTTTTCGTCGGCGGACAGGCCGCGCCGGTGTGTGTGTGTGGCCCCCGGCTTAATGGTTTTCTCTCTCTCTCGTTTACCTGCCTTCATGGAATTAATTATAAAAGAAACGTTGTCCCTGGCGACTTTTGTGTTATCTCGGTAGGGCATTAATTTTTTTATTTTCACATAACCTCTCACTTCGTCCTTTTAGTTTACCCAAACAATCTCAATTATTTCATTCAACCATCATAATACCACTTCAATCTGTTTGGCACACACTCCCATGTACTTGTGGGGAATGATAATTTTGGAAAAGGAATATATACTTTTCACACCCTACTTGATAAACTAAGACACGTCCTATCTTTTTTCTCCTTCCATAACATCAATGTTCACACAACAGTGTCCTAGGTGTCTCCTTCATACATCAATGGTTCACACCAACTGTCCTAGGTGGAGGACTAATGGACTCGTTTCATTTCTTTCTTCTTTCCTCTCCCAACAATGCCTCCATCTGCATATATATATATAT
>JACEEZ010009743.1:0-30000 GCA_016584305.1 Chionoecetes opilio | reverse complement strand
GCTTCTGCTAGTGCTATAGGCTAAAAGGCCCAAGGACAGGACCTATAAAGGGCCCAAAAGGAAAATACTAAAGAACCAAGAACTGGAAGAAAATGTGTCATAAACCACCTACCAAAAAAATCCCCAACAAGAATAGCATCCACCCAACACAATAGCATATCAAGAAAAGGAGCAAGGATGTTAAAATCAACTCCCGAAGAATATAAGAAACATATCGGGAGTAAAGACAGAAAAATTCAAGAGGGAACTGGACAAATTCCTACCCGGGTCTCCCAGATCAACCGGGAGTGCCACCTATACAGCACTCCGGCCAACACAAAGCAACTCAAATAACCGTCCAGCTGGAGTACCAGGGGGAAAAGTGAAGGGTGGCAGCACCGCCTGGCCTTGCCTCACATCCACGGGGGAGCAACGCTCCCTTGAGGCAGAAGCGTTTCAAGGTAAATTCCAACGAGGGAGCAACGCTCCCTTGAGGCAGAAGCGCTTAAAGGGTTAAATTCAAGGTAAAAACATCATTACAGTTAAGTCGTCAGGACAACTTTTTTTCTGTGTACAGAGGTGTGGGGGCTTTTAATAGTTACTTTTTCTACATCCAGGATTTCAGGACAGTTAGAAGGGGCTATCTGGAGTGTCCTGTGTCTTTTTGTGTCTTCATCTGTCATAGTAGGGTTATAAATGAACAAATGACAAAAATATCTACAAAGTGGCTACCAACAAAAAAGTCGCCATCTAGTGTTTATTTACTGTGTGTCGTACCGCTGTCGTCGTCGCCCAAAAAAAAAACGCGTTGTGAAATTTGAAACCGTATATACTTGCAGATAAAAAGCATAAAACAACGCTAAAACAGGGTAGATTATAGTCATGATAATATAAACTACTGTGTATCATCTTCAGTGACACATAAAATTCAGTATTATATTCAATTTTTATGAGAGTAGGTTAACAAAATCGCAGATAAATCGTAGTTGGTAACGGCTTGGTGCCATGTCGATTGAGTCATTTTGAAGGGGGAATTGGGCAAAAAAACCTTTAGGAGTATTAGATTCCAGGAAAAACTCTGTGATAACGTCTTGCCGCATTCCACAAACTCAGTAGACTCATGGACGTTTGTGTGCGTGTGTGAGTGTGTTGGAATCACACAAAACACAAAGGGTTGGAATCACACGGAACACAAAGGGTTGGAATCACATGGAACACAAGGGTTGGAATCACAGGGAACACAAAGGGTTGGGAATCACACGGAACATAAAGGGTTGGAATCACACGGAACGTGGTCTACCCCGAGGCACCTTGACCAGTGACCAACGACAGCAACAACACATTAGAGTTTTGCAATCACATGTTGTCTAACATATACTACTACTAAAAACATCAATACGTGGGTCCGTAGGCCCACAAGCACTTGTTATATTTTAAAATGTAACCTCTAAATAAGGAAAATAACAAATAATTTTATTCAAAAAAATTTGCTTTTAACTTTTATTTTTGGACATAGTTCATGATATTCCTGAGAAACAGTATCGAGATATATAGCCAGAGCCGGGCGTTTTTTGAATACTTTGTGTATTAAAAATCTATTTAATAAATACATTAATCTTCATGTATGAAAATAAAGTAATTAAATACTTTAATGAGTATTTAAATACATTGTATATACATATAAAAATGTAAATACTTTTTTATTCTATTCTTTATTTTTAAAGTTAATTAGGCCATAACCCGCCCAACTATCTAGCGGGTAATCCTAGTGTTACAGTGAACCCATTGTCTCAACTTTTAGGAAATTTCCTTATTTTAAGGAATTTAGGCCTGACAAGGAAACTTCTAAGGAAACGCAAAATCTAAGGAAATCCAAAGGGGGAAAAAAAATTCAGACATTTCTAGAGGTATGCAGATTAAGATTAAATGCCAGGTGAGATGATAATAAAGATTTTGAAAATTTAGATTCATTATTTTGTACTACTAGATTTTAGAATTAAATAAGTGAATACTTTCGAAACTTGTTTTAATTTATGGCATAAAAATTTGTGTATCTAAATGTATTTGAAAAAATTAAGTATTTAGTATTTAAATACATTCGTAAATGTATTTAGTATTTACATACATTTCTCCCATGTATTTAGTATTAAATTACGGGTTACAAGGTACAGTAAAACCCTTATAACTCGGCACGATAGGGGCTCTGACCTTCCCGATTATTCAATTGCGACTTATGCAAATGCCCTCCCCTGATATAGGTGTAAAAAAAAAAAAAAAAAAAAAAAAAAAAAATAAAAATCATAATAAAAAAAAGTAAATACAGTAAAAGCCTTATAACTGGGCACGATAGGGGCTCTGGCGATTGCCTAGTTATTCAATGTGCCGAGTTATGCAATGTCCTCTGATATGGGTATAAAATATAAAAAAAAAAAAAAAAAAAAAAAACCGGTACTACTGTAAAAATCAAAAACTACAATTACCAATGAAGGGGGTAGCAGCAGGCACGTAATCCAAGGAGAGGGGAGCCTTGTTGTAACATGTAGAAGACGTTGGGGGCACTGGGCCCGCATTTTAACAATGATATCATTTTTTTTTAAGTGATTAAGGATTCTTCTAGTGACGCCTGTGATTTGAGGCTCATGCCACCCACTTTCCTCCCATTGCACTGGCAGTCGAAGGTAGAGTTAATGGACAGGGCATAGGGGTTTGCAGTAATTAAGTGCTCCAAGTGATGTAAAATTAAGTTGTACAGGTACAGCACTGTATACAATACAGTACAGAGTTGTGATTATAAAGTGTTAATCACTTTATAATCACAACTCTGTACTGTATTGTATACAGTGCTGTACCTGTACACATTAATTTTACACCCATTGAGCACTTAATTACTGCAACACTATGCCCTGTCCATTAACTCTACCTTCGACTGCCAGTGCATGGGAGGACACAGTGGGTGCATGAGCCTAAAATTTCACAGGCGTCACTAGAAGAATCCTGCCTGCGCCATCACCATGGGCGAGAGCCACCATTACAGCCCTCGAGTGAGCCTCCAGGGCCTCCCATCCCACCCCTGTAGCTCACTGCCTACACGCGCTATAGGCATAGGTGAAAAGAAAAAAAAAACTTCCCCTTTGGGTCATGCCGAGTTATATCAAAGTCCGAGTTATACAGTACGGAGTTATAAGGGTTTTACTGTAAATAGCATAGCATAGACATAGAAATTTATTTTAATTACCAAACCACACATCGCGTTTCTATTGAGCTCATGAATATGAGCATATCAATTGTGCCGGCGACAACGATTTCTCTTATGACTGGCGATAGCATTCAGGCGGATACAACGCGTTCTGAGGGACCGAAGACCCCATCACTGTCAGGTATTTGAATGCGAGCCGAGACAGCGTGGGGAAAGTTTTTGTCCCGGTCCGCCCAGAACTTGAGCGGGCACTTTGTACGCTCCTCCGGGCAGAGTCAGGTAGAGCTTGAGCTCCGGGTGCAGCTCTGTTGAGGTTGCTGGCATTTCCCTCGTGTTCGACCGTCTCGACAGCGGGCGTGTAAGTCCCAAACGGCACATCTTTGGAAAGGCCGAGACGAGACATCCTTGGCGTAGTTCTCTGCGGAGTGCTACTAAATGCTCACCTCCGGATTCATCTCTCGTGAGAGCCCTGCAGGATGTTTCCGGGGTTGATGGGCACCCTAAAAAAAAAAAAAATCATGAAATAATTCGAAGAAAGTACACAACACATACGATATGAAATTAAGGGATCAAACTTACTGAAAATGGAGCAACTTGAAGCGAGGATCCCCAAAACTGTCCGCTGATGCAAGAAGAGAATTATTCTCCAAAATGACGAGCCGTTTGTCAATCTCTTGCAGCAGTCGGCCCCTGAGTCAGTGAGGGGGACGACGTCGCCCTCCTGACGGGGGATCCCTCGGCAACAGCAGTCCTAAGTTTCACCATGGGTAGAACAAAGCTGGCAGTGACATATTTCTCACCAGAGATCTCCTTTGGTGGCCTTATCAAAGGTCCCAGCACCGCCACCAAGTAGTTGGCGACAGCCAGCTCCTCTGAAGAAAAACAAACAAAACAGTCTCAAATCAGTGTGTGTGTGTGTGTGTGTGTGTGTGTGTGTGTGTGTGTGTGTGTGTGTGTGGTGTGTGTGTGTGTGTTTTGTGTGTGTTCATTCACCCATGGTCTTGTCCAAAAACGTGTGTGTGTGTGACACACAACCATTGCAATTTTTCAGTTGCACACAAAGTGTGTGCAACTGAAGAATTGTTTTATGGACTACGTATCCAAAAACTGCACTGGAGTTCCCGGGGTGAAATTGTGAATACATATGAGGTGACTCATCCATCCCACTCTAAAAAAAATAGTGCATGTTATTCACCTGACGTCAGCATGGGAGGAGCAGTCCGATGGTCCTTCGAGAGCAAGACCTGGCTCACGCATCCTGCAACTCGGCAAAGCGCTGCAGCGAGTAGAACGTTTCTATTTCCCTCGGGTCTGCACTGCCTGGATCAGCTCCAGTGGCACCACACGCCTTTCTGACGCTGCGCCGCACGTAGAGCATCTGATGAGCTGATGCTTCTACGAAAGTAGGTCACGATCTGCTTAACCTGTGAACGAAGCAAAAACAAAACAAAATAAAAATACGTACATCATTACTCTATCAAGAATTATCAGAAAAATATTTCAACAATGACGAACCACACATACCTTTTCGATGACTCATTTATCGAAGACGTCCGCTCCAGCACCCGAAAGACGCACAGGTTCAGCAGATGAGCCATGCAGGGACGTGGTAATGGCCCTCACCCATTAATAGCCGAACGGCAGCCATTATGTTCGGTGCGCCATCTGTGGTGATGGAGCAGATCTTCCCGGTCTCGAGGTTCCATGACTGCAGAACCTCAGACAGGTCGTTAGCTATATGCCACCTGTGTGATTAGATGTCAGCTCTAACACTCCAAGACACAACGTAATGAGGACCCTCCACAATCTGTCAACAGTGAAAAAAAAGCATTGAGAAGAGTTAAGGAATTAGACATGTTTGTTATTGTGGTTTTCCCCTACGAGGATATTTCTTGGGCAAGCCTTACTATCATATCTTATAACCAACACTCTAACACACACACACACACACACACACTAAGAAACGAATGAGTGTGTAATTAAAACAAATACAATGAGTACTAGCCTGGTCCAAACATACATGTTAATTTCAAAAGTTTCAAGGAAGTGCACTCCATAAGGCTATTTTTATTTCACTATATGTGCTTGTACTGTAAGCGAAAATTTGAACGATTTCATGCAGATTTAAAGGCCACGCAAAATTTTATCTTTGGTTTTTCTCTTGCGCAGATGGCGTCCTCAGCACCGGAGTACACAAAGTTTCACCGGAATGGTGGTTATTAGACAGTCCCCTCGATTTTTTCTCAACTGCCCGGCTTTTTTTTTTGACGCGAGGTACGGGGCTTCGCATGTCCCATTTTTTCACCTGCAGCAGAACCTGCCTTTCCGGGAAGCTTCAAGAAGACGTGCGAAGCCTGCTGTGCCATCGGACGAGGGCAAGGATCCCTACCCAGCGGTTGGATTCCAGAGTGCGGAAGTTGGAGAAGTTGATGCGGAAATACCAGAACATCAAGAAGCGAGGTGACACGCAGGCGAGGATTTTCCAAGACTCCCCCGGCGACCTCTTCGACATCGGAGCCAGTGACGCCCTGGCGCAGATGACCTTCGAAGAGGATCGCGTGTTTTTCCAAATGCAACGCCAAGACGTCACCTCCTGCAGCATGTCTGGCCCTGATCTCGTAACAGCGGGGAGGGAGAGTTTGGAAGCGGGCTTTTGGCAAGAACAAGACAAGGCGAGAAGGGTGAAGGGAAAGGCCGAGGCAGCTTCATCCTCGGTGGCAGCGGCTCAGCTGACTTCCACGTCCTCCTCCAACCTCAAGTCCCAGGGCGACGAAGACTTCGTTCCTACTCCCGGGTTTCTTCGAGTGTTCTGCGCCTCATCCCAAGCGACCGAAGAAAATCTTCGCCTCCCCTGCTGTCGCGTCAGCCTCGATCGAGTCAACCTTTCGGACCGTGGAGCCCCTGTTCGTGGGAGGAGCCCTTGGCCATGATATCTCGAATATTACCCTCTCCAGAAGCTCAGTCCGGCGATCTAGGCGGCAGGCACGGCTTCAACGGACACTCAAGATCAAGAAGACTTCACCCCCAAAGGTCACTTCTCCTGCACTGGGACGGCAAACTTCTCCCAGACTACACTGGGGATGGTGGACCCCCGTGGCCGTGCTTGTTTTCTGGCCCGGGCGGTTTCGAGAAGTTGTTGGCTGTGCCGAAGACGGAAAGGGGAACGGTGGAGGCACAAGCGGCCCGCATGCACAGCGCCTCTTGACGGTTGGTCACTCCGTCCCTCATATTTGGCCTGGTCTTCCATACGCCGCCTCCAACACGGGTATCCACCGTGGAGCCTGTACGCTGATCCAAGAAGGACTCGTGGGACAGCTTGTCGTCATCATGTCTTGGAGATCGTTCCCTCTCCAGTGTCCTCAAGGTATCTTCGGTCCGACGGGAGGACCTGAACTGGACTCGTCAAGAGGGTTTAAGATGAAGTGGCCCAACGTCAACCAAGAGGTGTACGTTGTGCCCCAAGCGAGATGTTCCGCGACCACAGATTGGAAGAGCAGCGCATTGACATGGTTTCCTACATCCAGCAGGCTATGAAGGAGCAGCAAGTGCGAGCAGAGTACGCCGAGTTCCTCAGCCTGAGCCTCCTCTTCTTGGGCGGAGGGGGTGACCAGCGGGCCAAGTTCTGGCCCCCAGGCCCGACGCATCACGCGCGGTGGATGGGGAAGGGATTGTACGTCCTGAAGATCTTCCTCTTCCGGGACCAGTTTTCCCTCTCACTGCAAGGAATCGATTGCCCCTCAGATCACTCTCGCTTTTCGTCGCCTTTTATCTATGTCCAGTTCTGGAACGAGGCTCCGCGTGGCGTACAGGCCCCCAGCAACAACTTGGACTTCCTCTAAAGTTCTAAACTCTTCGAGTGTACCCGAACAAAGAGGTCGCAGATGCTGCCATCACCGCCTTTGCACGCCATCTCTGGTATCTGGCGGAGCACCTTAATGGAATGGTGTTCTTCGACGAGGACATGGAGTGACGACAAAGCGATAAAATATATATATATATATATATATATTATATATATATATATATATATTATAATTATATATAAAATATATATATATATAATATATATGGTGTGTGGGGATCTGTGCAAAAACAAAAACACACACAACACGTGTTGTTTGTGTACGCGTGTGATTTTTTTTTCCCGCATGTCATCTACAAGACCCCTACCATAACATATTTTCTGCTGACTGATGACACACACTGCAGTTTACACACACACACACACACACCACACCACACACACACACACACCTCTCTCTTCCTCTCGTCTCTATCTCCTCTCTCTCTCTCTCTCTCTCAGAATATATAATTTATATATATATATAATATATATTATATATTATATTATCATTAGGTTTTTTTCATTTTTATTATCTATTGATAATTATTACAACTTCTTTGCTATTGCTATGGGTAAAATTTCATTATTACAATTGCTATCATTGTTATCATCATACTACCATAGATAGTAATGTAACTAAACTAAGGCCCTGTAAAAAAACAACTAGATGAAAGATGAATACAGTCCCTTCACACACACACACACACACACACACACCACACCCCACACACACGACATCTTAGAAAAAATTATATTAATAAAAAATAATAATAATTTGGATCATAATAATAATAACAATAATGAAAATGATGCCATTATTAACCATAATAATAGTAGACTAAACCCTTTGACTACTACTACTACTACTACTACTCAAAGCTGGGCCCCCGCTAATTTTTCATTTGTCCCGCTAAACGCTAATCCGCTAACTTTGTTGGCCATTCCGCTAACCACTAATCCGCTAATTTTCGATGTTCGCCGGTCGCTAACGCTAATCCGCTAATTCTAGTCTGCTAATTCTCAAAAATTCGCAAAAACTATTATATAGTTATAACTCGAAAAGTATTGCAGGTTACAGTCAATTCGTTTTGACATAGTTTTAGTATATATTAAGGTTAACTTTGAGACTAACCCGACCTTTCTAACTTATTTAGATAATAGATATATATGTTTTAAAAACCCCCGTTAGTGTCGTTACGAAATGCCACCCCGTGTTTCTTCAAACCCATGGTAGTTACTACCGTAGATAACAGTGAAGTCGCCACCTGCGTGAAGTCGCCAGGCAACCAAAAATTACGAATTATAGCATTACTATAGATTTTTATGTGCCACTGGAGATGATACACAGTATTTTATATGACTGTATAATCTACCCTGTTTTCAGCGTTGTTTATGCTTTGTATCTGCATGTATATACGGTTTCAAATTTTACTACGCGTTTTTTTTTCGGGCGACGACGGCTGCGGTTAGTGCGGTACGACACTCAGTAAATAAACCTAGATGGCGACTTCACTGTTGGTAGCCACTTTTAGATATTTTTGTCATTTGTTCATTTATAGCCCTACTATGACACAGCTGAAGACACAAAATGACACAGACTCTCCAGATAGCCTCTTCTAACTGTCCTGAAATCCTGTATGTAGAAATGTAACTATTAACGCCACCACACGGCTGTACACGAAAAAATGGTTTGACCTGGCGACTTCACTGTTATCTACGGTAGTTGGGTACATAAACCCTCAACTCTAAAAATTGTTTACGAATTCAACGATACTAAAATATGTACGTACGTTATAAAGGAAGGTTTAGACGCAGTGGTTCCAAACTTCCCTTTTTGTCGTTTCCCCCTTCACCCTTCAACCATCCCAATTCCACCCTTTAAGTTCATGTGAAAATAAGTAGCCAAAACACAAAATTTTGCTTGCTTGATAAAACAAGTATACAGACACTATCTTCTACTGTATATCTATATATACTTGAAGATAAGTCAATAGCCGCATTCTAAGACAGATTTTTTTCTGTCCGACTAAATGCTAGCAATTTTAGATGTCCCTCAGGATAAATTTCCCCAAGAATCCTGAAATTTCCCCCAGGGGGAATTTCCCCCAGTTTGGGAACTACTGGTTTAGAGTATACACCATGGGCTGGTTTTGAAAAAAATATAAAAATTTAAACCGTAAAAAAAAAAAAATTTGGCACTGCACTGGTTTATTTATCAAAATTTTCTACTTACCGTCTAGCCAATTGTCACTTGTATAATTGTGGACGATAGCAGGGACTGTCTGTCCTCCAACTTCCAGCGTGTGAAGCTGTGTGTAGACTGAACGACGCCAATGACCGTTGGGAGAGTTTCGGGTCGAAAACTAACGCGTATAATACGGGCTTGATACCAGTCTGAAATAGGTAAATAAGCTCGGCCAATGATAACCGCTTCTGATTCTGACGTTCTGAGCCAATGGGCCCCTACGTACCATGCGTTTCTCGGCAAATCCGGTCATTGCGACAAAAAAACACATACCGAAATCCAAAATACCGACCAAATAATATACCGATACCGGTATACCGATGTACCACCAATACCGATACCGGTATACCGAAAACTCAAAATACCGGTAATACCGGTAATACCGGAGCTAAAATACCGGTATTTCGGTATACCGAAAAAAGGTGCACATCCCTATTTAGCATAACACCGGCATGGAACCAGAGGCTGCTTTTGTCACATTGCAGGCCATTATCTACTCCCCTCACCTCCTTGCATCTGGTACATGATGCTGGTTCTTTACCCTCTGCTCCGCTGTTATCCTCTTGTTTTCCTCGCGTGTTTACCATGATTAGTGGTTTGCTTACGAGCTGCTGATTGCCTCGATGACCACACCTTACACCACTAGTACAACTCACTTTTCACCTCTTCCTTGTCACCACGTTTCTTTAACTCTTTCTGACACCTCTACTAGCACTTCTTAGTCACAACGCTTCTTTAGTTCCTCTCTAATACTGTCTTAATTTCAATTTTCCTCAATCTTTCCTCTGAATGTTTCTACGCTCCGCCATCTTTTTTGACTATTTTTCGTTCGCCACCACTAGTTCACAAACAATCGATGCCTTTTCAACGGGCTATAGATGAGGCCTCAAGATGATATATAGACTGATTCACTGACTAACCTTCAGACTACGTGCAACCGACACTGGGACACAGGGCTGACTGACGCCTTACAGTACACTTCACTTGGACGTATACGACAAGACACACGACACCACTGGTGGACCCACTCCCCCAGCCGTGCCCTGGACACCGCAGTCACCAGACTGAGGATTGGCCTCACCCGCCTCAACGCCCACCTACACAAACTGGGCATGACTGATGACCCTTACTGCCCCTAGTGCCCCACATACCTGGACATACCTGAACACCTCCTCCTGCAATGTCCTCGTCACCACTCCCACCGCACGGCACTCCTCCAATCTCTATCCCCACTCCTCCGCAGGCCAACTCTAGCTGACCTCCTGGGTGGCTCTCCAGACCCCGGCTTGGCCTTCAAAACTCTCAACACACCAGGACCTTCCTACACAAGTCGGGCCAACTGCAACAGGATTTAACCTGCTAACCCATCTGCATACTGCACCTTCGGGGCACTAGAGCCACAGCCTGCACGGCCCCAGCAAACCCCAACAACAAAGATGATATAAACATTAATAGAAAAACAAATATAAATGAAGATCACATGCAGTAATAAGAATGCACTTTTTGTATTTTGAGCACATATTCATCACACACAAACATGATGATCCATTGCATCTAGGAAGGATTTAGTGAATAAATATCTTGTCGCCCAGTAGTAGCAGCAGTAGCTTAAAAATAGTCTTACTGGCGACATTTTGTCATCACTGGGCGACCATTTGGTCGCCCGTGATGTAAAAAAATGCACTGGTGGAGCAGTTGTAGGCGACGCTGGGGAAGGAAGCGACAGGAACTACCACTTGTAGGTCTCCCGGCCTCTTGTAGCTCCTAATGTTCTTGTGGACAGGTGAGGCGCTGCTCATTGTTCACATTTGGGTATTATTTTGCAATGGACCGAAATTCCCTACACAATTGGGAGTGTGGTTTCTGTTTACCTTATTGGATTCCAAGAAACATTCTCTCTATAAGCTTTCGTCGCACATCATTACTTTTGAAGATAATGACATGTTCATAGGGAGGCAAGAGAGGAGTTTAAAAGAGCGCCTTACTCTTCTTCCTCTTGTGCCCTGCATCGCCTCTTTTCTTCCCTGGTTATAATGGACGAGAGTTTCACGGTCGTTTTCAGAGACACCGACTAATTTTTCCTGGCCTACAATAGGTGCTTTTTCGGTATTATTCTAATGTTTGCCCATACTCCCCCTCGCCCACAAAACAAGCTTGGGGACTACTAGGCCCAGTAACTAGGGAATGCGGGATATTTTTCTGGGGTACAAGATATGGGAAAATCTTAAGAACAAGGGTTCCACGCTAAGCTGACCCAAATGTTGGCTCTACGTACGTATTATACTTACTGTCCTTAACACAACTGTTTATATTTTAATGAGTGCCGATCCTTACTTTGCCTACATGGCCGATATTAAATTTCTGGTTTTTTTGAAAAAACTAGTCCAGTGAAATGCGCAATGGACGACGAGTTTGAGAAAGTAGTACGTATCTAAGTAGATATCTTAGAGTAGGTTAGGTTAGGTTAGGTCAGGTCAGGTTAGGTTAATGCACAGCACGGGGGGGGGGGGTCGAGGGGGTCGGAACCCCTCCCGTTAGCTTAGGGCAGGTTAGGTTAGGATAAGTTAGGTTAGTGCACAGCACGAGGGGCTCGAGGAGGGGTGCTAGGTTAGGTCTGTAGGGTTTTGTCATCTTTAGAATAAAGGCTCAACCTCCTATCTTCTTTTTCTTCTTCTTATAGGCAACAAGCTTGGGGACATGGTGGAAACCGGGGTTTTGGGGTGGGGGAGCACACATATAAAGGAAATATGGCCCCGATAAAGTCTATGAGCTAGGGAAATTTCCCTAGTTTAGGGATTTTTTGTGGGGGGCCATATTTCCCATATGTGTGTGCTCCCCCACCCAAAAACCCCGGTTTCCCACCATGTCCTCAAGCTTGTTGGCTATAAGAAGAAGAAGATAGGGGGTGGAGCCCTTGTTCTTAAGTTTTACCAAGATATGCGTCGCAACCACATAGTTTTTGAGTTAGGGGTGTTGAAAAAATTCCCTAGATCTAGGGAAAATTCATTGGATTTCTTCTGAGTCCAGAGACGTGTGAACCTGATGACCCTCACAGAATGATGACCAAAGTGTCGAGAACCCTTCCAACCCCCCGCTAGGAGGTTAGGTTAGATTTGTTTAGGCTGCTTCAGCATCATTCACCGTCACAGATAGAGGAGGCGAATCAGCACGTTCACATCTAGGGCCTTGAATAGCAGATGACGGGGCTGGTGCAGGTGTATTGCCAGTTGTAAAAGTACTACCTGGGGAGGAGGATCAGATGTAAAAGAGGACAAGAAAGATAAAGTGAGCACTTGAACCTGGGTCAACGGGCACCCCAACCTTCAATACGCACACACACACACAAACAGAGTGACGTCATCATCCTGTTTCTTATTTGATGAAAATATCAATGAATGACGTCCATGTACATGACCTGAGTCAAAGTGACCTGCGTGTACATGTTCGACTGGCCCACCACTGAACCAAACCCCACCTTTACCGAATTCATTCGGTAAATCCCCGCATATATCGGACTGGCAGAAAAAGTTTGTTAAAGACGAAATTTGTTATATCGAGGTCTGTAAGAGCGAGGGCTTACTGTAGTAGCAATGATAATATTGATGGTAATAATGATAATGATAATAATAATATAACTCCAACAACAAATAAGTGATAATAATAATGATGATAGTAATAATGGTAATAATAATAATAATAATAATACCACAGCTGCTGCTATTACCATTAACAATACTACGTATGAATAAAAATATTTACTAGACTAATTTGTTGCATATAAATTAATAGATACATAAAACTATAAAAAACAAATGAATAAATAAAAAGAAGAAATTGAGACAAAAAGAAAGTAGGAGAAAAAGAAAAGGAAGAGAAGAAGAAAAGAAGTTGTGAAGAGAAGGAAGGAAAAAATTCCATCAGTCATCATTTGTTTTTTAAAATAGATATATGAATTTTCAACTCACCAGAGCGACATTGCTTTCTTTCCCCTGATGTCGGGCTGAGGCTGGTGATGGGACATGCATCTCACACCGTTACCTCCTGCAGACATGTCGGACTGCTTATCACTACAGGCACTGACACAGCTTCCCTCCATGGTTGCTCCTCACAAACTGATTGACCCCACCTCAATGTGTCCTCATGGCTTGACCTCTCACGGGTTACCAGATGTCACCATCACCTACAACTTTGTGCGAGGAGGGTACCAAAGTAGCTATTCTTATTTGCCAGCTTTTCTACATGGGCAATGTGCCTCATGTTGACACCATTGTTTCTTTCTTCAGAGGAGAAGCCGTCAAACTCATACCTTGAGACGGCGCCACCCTCCGCCATTGCGGCTGACCGAGAGTAAACATCGCCAATTCAGGTCCGAAACTTTTGATCAATATATTCTGACCTATTGATAAATTAGCCCTCTAATCACGAGATAGGACACTTTATGTACTTCTACACATTGCCCACTGCCACAAATAGGCAGATCCTCATTCCATCAGCTTATTTGGGCGACAGAAGACAGACAGTCTCTGTGTCAGTGCAGGTCAATGCAGCACAAGTGTGTGTGTATGTGTAGTAGTAGCAGTAGTATTACATATTACATACGTCACGATTAATAGTATTAACTCTATAACGCCGAATTATCATATCCCTGAAGAAAAAAATCTGATAACGTTTTCTTGGGTTTATTCTGTTGCATATATTACATGTATATGGCAGAAAGCTCAAAATTTGAAATTATGTGTGAACTATTCAAACGGAACTATAAAGTCACACTCATCCTTCGCGGCAGTAAGTGCATTTAAATGTAAGATCTTGAATTGTAAACAAAACAACAAATATTACTTGTTTCCTTCCTAAGAAGTCAACATTAGCGAACATATAGTCCATATTTTCTATCTATTGTATAAAACTTAGTACAAAATATATATTTCTTCTATAATACAAAAATATAATTTATTTATTCAGTGAAAAATGAAAAACAAAAATATTACCCCTCACTGTCATATATTTTTGTATTTCATCACAAGAATTAAATTGTGTGAAACTCCAAAAAACAATTTTTTTTCCTTTGAAATGCACAAGTGCACTTTGCACTTATTACAGAGATAGAGCGGAGCGGCCTTGCACTGTGGGTTCTTGCATCTGCCTCTGTTTGTCACTACAGGGAAATGGTGGTAGCCATCGAGGCGAATCTCTTACCTGGAATATCTTTTGTTGCTGGGGAATCCTTTTTCTTCTTAGTAAATCTTTCTTCTGTTGCATCCTTGGATGGGTGGCCTCTTTTCCCAGGCTTAGGGTCTTTACCTCAAGGAGAAGTGCTTCTGAAACTGATAGTTTAAATTCTTGGAGCATCATTACTTTTGTGAGGGAATACCAAGATCTTTACAATCCCTGCGATACAGCAGCCAAGAGTTTACAACAGAAACATCTATGAAATGAAAAACTAACTTGTGATAATATTCTTAGATCTGGTATGAATTCTGTACTGTGAGATGAGGGAGTCTATCAAATCTACACCAACCCATGTGTAAATTGTATTCCTTCACAATTGATGGGCAAGGGATCATGGAAGCAGCTTTTTCTTTTTTCACATAGCGTTTACACTCGCTATTGGTTTGGAGCAGATGCATATGTGGACATCAGGGTAACAGACTGTTGTCCATCCATTTCACCACCCTTACCTCTGAACCATCTATCTGAGCATTATTTTTCTTGGTGTGTTCCTCTTCCTTTCTTCTGCAGCTCCTATCGTCATCAAACGAAATGCCAGGCACTCTGTTTAGCCTTACGGTTCCTAAGCAATGAATCCCCTTCTTAGCTAATGTGGTCATGAGTGGAACAGAAGAAAACCAATGATCAAAATATAGCAAATAGTCTTTAGCCTCAGGAATGTACTGAGCTAACTGTAGTACCACATTAGAACTTGCTCCGAGGTCAGGTTCACCTGGAACAATTCAATTTTACCAGTGTTGACTGTAAAGTTGTACATTATTCCATCTGAGCCACAAAGGCAATGAACCTTATACCCCCACTTGGGTGGTTTACCCAGGTAAATACTGTTTCATGGAAGATGCACCCTGAATGGTACCATCTGGTTCATCAATGCAGTATTTGTGTCATTGGTATTTCAAGAAACTTTAGCGGCTAAATGTGTCAGCAAAGGGTCTTATTTTGAAGAGTTTGTCAAAGTTAGGATGATTTCTAGATTAATTTGTTGTGTTATCTTGGAAGTGAATATTTGCTTTATTCCTCCACCTGTCTCTATCATTACCCCAGTAATCATGGACAGTGAGGGTTTCCTTTCCAGTACAGCGAGAATTTGACAAAATTTTACAGTTTACATTTTCCAAAAAAGTACCCAAAAAAAAAGTTTTAAGCCCTTTTTCCCAAAAAATTTCCCTTGGGGTTTGCATTTTTTTGGTTTTTTGGGTGGCCTTTTTTTCTTTTTTTTCCCAAAGGGGCTTAGGGTTTTTTTTTTCCCTTTACCCCCAAGGAAGGGAAAGGGTTGTTTTTTCCCCCTTTTGAAAACTTTGGAATAGGGGTTTTTTTTTTTTAAATTTTGGAGCCTAAAAATTAAAAAAAAAAAAAAAAAAAAAAAAAAAAAAAAAAAAAAAAAAAAAAAAAAAAAAAAAAAAAAACCCCCCCCCCCCCCCCCCCCCCCCCCCCCCCCCCCCCCCTTTTTTTGTGAGGTTTTTCAAAAAATTTTCCCCAAAATGGTAGCGGGGCAAAGAGTTTTCAAAGAAACAAAATTTTTGTGATCTTGGAAAAAATATTTTTTTATCTTTGAAATCCCGAACTGGAATGAGGGTTTCCTTTCAACACCCGGAAATTTACAATTTTCGGAATCCCCCCCCAAAAAAAAAAAAAAACGAAAGCTTTTTTAAAAACAAGGAATTTTTTTAGGATCTTTGGGCACAAAAGGGGCCTTCTTCCAAAAAACTCCAACAATTTTTTTCGAAAAGGTCCTAAATTTTCAAAGGGGCTTTTAAAAACGGACCAGGTCTTTTGGGACCTTGGGGGGTTTGCAGGGCAGCAATGGGTAAGTGGACAAAAAAACATTTTTCTTGCAAAAGGTTTGCCTCAGAAGTATAGAAGGGCCTTGGTTGTGGGTCTTCCACTTTTTCATTCCTCAAGTTATCACCAAAGTGATTTCCCCCCCGGTACATAATACCCTGTTTGGAGAATATTAATTATATATTTATTTATTTAAAAATTATAATTTAAAAATTTATAAATTAAATAATATTTAGTTAATTTTTTAAAAAGGAGAAAACCTCTTTTTTACCACCCGCGGGGGGGGGGGGGAGCAGCCGGATAAATTTTCCGGGGATTCCAAAAAGCCCAAAAACCCTTTTTTTTTTTTTTTTTTTTTTTTTTTTTTTTTTTTTTTTTTTTTTCCAACAAAACCCGGCCAAGGGAAAAAAAAAAAGGGGTAACACGCCCGCTTAGTGCCATTTAAAGGAAGACATTGGAAAAAAATGGGGTACAAAAATTCATGTTCTTTTTAAAACTTCTTTTGGGAAAAGGAAAACTGGGGGAAAAATAGCGGGGAAGGATCCAGGTATTCGGGGGGAAAAAAAAAAAAAAAAAAAAAAAAAAAAAAAAATGGGACTTTACCTTTTTTATTTTTTTAAATTTTAAAATTTTATTTTATATATATATATGCGTGCGTTTTTCAAATTAATATGAAAAATTTAGTACATATAATATAGCCTTTTTTTCCTTACCATAATCAGGTAGGTCCTCATGGAACTCTCATCTAAAGATGAGTTTCCATAATCCTTTGCCCTTCGCATTGCGTTGAGTACGTTGAGCCATAAAATTTATGGCATCCATGTCTGAAAAATGTAAAATTTTTTCTCACGACAGACAAAGTGAACAAAATAGTTACACTTGAACAAAAGTATGTTTATACAGCAAAATTTAATGAAGCAGTATATATAATTAGTGTAGCAGAGGAGCACAAACCAGAGGAGCCCCCCCCCCCCCCCCCGAGATCACATGCTGCCTATAATATAAATAAGGAGGCCCCAAATCAAAAAAAAAAAACTGATTTGTAGCACAGGGAGCACTGCAATCGGACGTTTTCGTAGCCTCGGACTTAATGGGGGTACAAGTCGACTTTTTGAGCCAAAAAAATCCCCAAACTACGGGCGACTATCGGCAAGGAAAAAATGCAAACCCTTCCCACCGAATGGCAACAAGGGAAACCCCACTACAAAACAAATCGCACACCAACCCCGAAACCCCAGCAGAAAATTACAATATGCGCCATTTCCAGAGAAAAAAGGATAACGGAGAAGACCTTTAGCGGCAGTTCCCCCCAAGTTTTTCCAACAGCTGATACAAAAGGTAAACACTAGCGAAGCAAAGGGCGGAGGACCCCGGTAAGTGCTGTCCAGTTTAGGTATTAAGTTTTTAAACTATAATATACAGAGTAGCGGTATATCGGGGGGATAGGGTGTTTTTCAAGTGAAACAAGAGGCGGACCTATAGAAAGATTCAATTTCATAAAAGTGGTGGGTGTTAGTGTTTTTGCGAAGGTTACCTTTATACCGTCCCGTAGCCTATTTCAAGTTTTGGGCCCCCTACCAGTACCCTAAAAATTTTTGGGGCCTTTTTAACGGCAAGATAGGCCTAACCCTAATTGGAGCTAAAAATTTTGGGGTGACTTAAACCCGGGGCAATTATACGCCCCTTTTACGGATCCAAAACTTGGGTTTTACAACAACCCTTTCTATTTTGACCGTACAAAAACGTCACGGTGTCGTTTAGGTTTAATAATAATAAAATAAAAAATAAT
Source organism: Chionoecetes opilio (assembly GCA_016584305.1). NCBI lineage: Eukaryota > Metazoa > Arthropoda > Malacostraca > Decapoda > Majidae > Chionoecetes > Chionoecetes opilio. The sequence goes on along the minus strand of JACEEZ010009743.1, from coordinate 11,936 downwards.
AATTAATAATAAAATAATGATAATAGTAAAAAAAAAAAACAATAATAATAACAAAAAAATTACTAATCCTCAGCATATCGATTTGGCTATGTATTTCATTGCTTTTGCAAAAATCTAAAAATCTGCAAACCCCGGGCTATAGCACATATTTTTCAGCTATCAGCACCAAAAGTAGTGGAAATTAATTTGAAATTACATTACCGGGCGTATGTTATATAACGCAACGTACTCCCCCCTAAAAGGTCAACTCACCATGCTGCGTTTTGCTTGATTGCCACCCCCCACCCCTTCCTGTCTGCCTTTATCGTCTGGCCAGTCTCCCATCCCCTTTAAAAAGAGATGTTATAGAATATTTTTCTTTATTGTTTTAGTATTAACTCTACCCCCCTTTTCCAGACTATTGGGTTCCCCCGGTCCGGAACCCAAAAGTAGGGAGGTGTAGCCTTTCAGGGCTTTATCTGGTAGCCCGGCGATTTCCGACATTGACGTACAGTTGTGACTGAAACATAGAACACGGGGAAAAAAAAATAAAAACCCCAAAAAAAAAACCAGACAGTACATTATTCTAGACAGCAGTGCGGTATAAAAAATTGTGATCAATGGGGGCCCTCAAAAAACTTTTTATTTACCCCAAGGTGTCATTTAGGACGTATACGCCTTGGGGCAGCTGGTGGCACCACGGGGGGTAGCAAAGGGACTCAGGTACTCGGGTGCACTGAGTTGGGGGGGACTGAGGTGCAGCAGGGGGTTGAGGTATTGGGACGCCTGGCAGCGGTTTAAAGTGCTGGAGTTTTTAAAAATTTTTTGCCCCCCCGTGCGCTCCTGAATAACTATGCACGCAGCAAACGAATTGATATAATGCACTTGCATGCTGGGTGTCCGAGGGTAATATATTTTTTGGATCTTGTCATGCATTCTGCCCACAGACAAATAAGTTTCGAGGGCATCGTCTCACCTCGATCATTTTCGCCAAGCCAAACTCTGGTGCACCCACGGAAGCCAAAATTCCCCTCGTCTTTTAAACACCTGGTCCCCTGGTGTAGAATTTTGGTCTTCCACGTGGACGTCGTTGATGGGACGCTTTGCCCCCCCAGCTCTCAGTAGCCTTAGGAAAATTTGGCAGCTCGAACCCCTCAAAAATTTTTGTTGTCAGGCTAAATGCCCAAAAGAGTAGCATTTTCCAGGCATGGTGAAGGTGGTGTTTTTATACTTTTCCCAAGCTCTGCCATTTTGTAGGGGCAGAGCTGAGTTGTAGGCTTTAATATTTTGAAGAGTCCTCAGGCCACAGGTTTTTTCCATGGACTCCCCCCAAGAACACAGAACTTCATCCAAAATTTTTCTCTGGTAAGTCCTAAAGGCGTTAGACCCCCGGTCCATTGGGGACAGGATGTCGGTTAGGCGGAAAAAAACAGGGCCACAGATGGGGGCCATCCTGGCGGCCAGACAGGGGGGATGTGGGGGGACATTGTCCATGAGAATGAGTCCCTTTAAGTCGTAGGTTGGACTCAGACCTTTTTTGGAAAAATTTTTATTCGGGAAAGTTTGATTGTGGAAGTAGTCATGATAATGAAGGAGGAAAAACCAGGCTTCTTCGGTTGTAGTAGAAACGCAGGTCCGTGGTCGACCCTTAGGGACGGGGCTTGGGAGATTTTTCCCAGACAGGAAGTTTCAAACGGTGAGATCTGTTGATTACCCCCCCAAAAAGATAGAAAAAACCTTTCTTTTTTGGGTTTTTTTTCTTGCCCGGCACCCCGTCTTATCCTTACCCGCTTGGTGATTTGGTAGAGATCGCCAATAAAACCACTTTGTCAAGTTTTAAATTTGAGACTGAGTTAGGGCCCTCAGCCATTAGGGCATTAAATTTCAAAAGGGGAAAATTTTAACATTGCAATTCTGCGCTCCCCCCTCACCCCGCAGTTTGGCATTATGAATGCCATGGCGGTTTCGGAACCTCCACGCCAAATCGCTGGCCGAAATTTCCCAAAACCCCTGTGTGCAGCTAATTTTGCGGCATCACTGCCCGTTACAGCCCCGCACAGCCACCCCCAGAACCGCTGAAGTACCACTTATGAACGCCGCATTTAAGTCCACATTTTATAATTAATTTTTCTAGCTTTTATCACCGTCATTGGGTTTTCTTTCAACAGAAAAATTCACTGCATATTTTGTAGCTTTTTCCCCGGCATGCAAAACGACATGTTTTTTCTTCAAAACATTTGGAAACTTCTACCGCTTTTTGTTTCTAATTTTAAGTAAGTTTTGGGGACAGTAAATTTTCTGGTTTTCAAGTACGTTTGGGTCTTTTTTGGCGGTTTGGATCCAGGCCGGCACTATGGGAGGTTGTTTGGGGAATTTAAAAACAGAGTGTAAGGGAGGATGTGTACACAATTTATATTTTGATGCTTTTTTTTTATGTTAATTAGTTAAGTAAAAATGATAGCAAAAAAGGGCAAATAACATCATTAAAAAATACCCCATAAGTTCTTTTATAAAGGTTTTCACGTCTTTGGGCCACCACACACTTTGGGGGCACCAATTTGGCTGATAGTGAGGGTTAGGAATTTTTAAATTTTGCAATCAATCAAATACGTTTACCACTCAGTGTATGTATCAAGATTTTTCAGGCTTTCATCCTCAAATTCAGAAAAAAATTTATCACTCATTTTATAATCTTCTTTAAAGGGAGACAAATGTTTTATTTTGCAACCCTACCTGTTTTTTTGTTTCATTGATGGTCACTGGTGAAACTGTAAAAAAACAAAATTTGGTGATTTTACATAAAAGATAAATTGGAAAAAGGAGGCACCCATAAAATGATGTTTTTTTTTTTTTTTACATATCAAGTAAAAATTTTTTTGGATTGCTAAGTATTTCTCAAACAAAAGTTTATTTCCCTATTGAGCACCACTATTTTCTATTTAGCCTACTACTAGTTTTTACCTATCGAGTTTTTAAAATGTGTTATAGATTTACAATGATGCCAATCCCTGAGTAAAAACCAAATTTTCCTATTTGTGTATCTTTGTAGATGAGCTAAGTGGAGGGAAAAACAAAATTTTTTGAAGGAGTTTGGGGGATTTAATTTTAAAAGCTCGCGGGACCCCTGTTAGCAGGGTTACCAACCCTCCATGCAAGCAGGAGAAAGAAGAGCCAAATTTTTTTATCTAAAGGACTATTTTGTAGTTTAAATATCAAAGCAGGGACTTTTTTTAAACGCTTCAAAACCCAACTCTTTCCCCCCCACCAACCCCCCAAAGGTCACCCTAGTAAAAGAATTCCCCAAAAAGAACACAAATGTCCGCACACACACGAAGCACAGGTTTGTAAAATATTAACTAACTTAATTTTTTACCCTTTTACAGCTTTTTTTGTCGTTTTTATGCTTTTGGGAAAATGCGGGGGAGGGGTGCCTTAGTTATAATTTCTCACCAACCCTTTTTTCCGGACTATTAGGGGGGAGCATGGTCCGGAACCCCAAAAATACGGGAATCGCAACAGTCCCAGGCCTTACCCCCCCGGAGTTTATCCACTCTTGATTACGTCCCGGCAACCGCCAATATCAAAACCCCCCCCGCGGGCTTTACGTCACTTTTTTGTTTTTTTTAGGGGTGGGGATCCCTTGGGGAACATAGGTCCTGGGGATTTCCCTTTATGCTATACAGGACTGTATTGACCGTCTTTTTCAGGGAAGGGACAGGGAGGGGGATGACAGGTTTGGGGAGGGGGGACCCAGCCCCCGCCACAGGGGGGTGTGGAAATATCCACCCAACCACCCTCTTAATAATTGGTAGGGTGGTGGTGTTTTCCCCCCCCTTTTGAGGGGGGTTTGTCCCCTATCATGGGGTGCGTAGGGATGTATATATTAATTTTAATGGTTTGGGATTAGTTTGGGGTAATTTTAGTAAGTGAAAATGTTAGGGTAGAATAATTGAAATTCCCAGTAATAAAGCATTTTCACCTTAAATAATTTGCACCTTGGTTGGGGGGACCGGGATTGGCCCCGCCCCCAGATCCAGGCCACCTGGAATTGTTAGTGGCTGGGTAGGTGATCGCGATGCAGCCCCCCGCCCACGGAAATTAGTACACTTAAACCTCTACCCAGTTAACATCTCTTATTTAAATTATACGTGGATTTTTATATATGAGAGAATTGTATATAACTTTTGCCATGTGTTAAAAACAACATATCTGAGATTAATAAGGGAAAAATGAATTTACTCCCCGACCTCCGTTTTTAAAAACCCTTTCACGCGCTTCTGATTATAATGAAGAGATTTGTAAACGTACTTGTAATATAAATGTTAAATCAAAGGAGTGTTAAAAAAGACACATGATTTATTTGCCGCGTCGTGGATAATTGTTGAAAAAATCTGAGCCCATACAAAAATCCACCCCTTCGCCCCTTTACGGGCGGCCTCATCACGGGGACCATTGGGTTTTCAAGAATGAAGACTTTGTTTAACAAGCCACGTATTAACCCCACTACACCCATAAATATCAGTTAGTTTAATAGTTGGGGTTTTGGTCGGGATGAGATAGACGATGGGTTTTTTATAGGTAAGACTTTAAAAATTTAAAAAATGTATTGACAAAATTTCCACAGGGGCAGGTCACACACAGGGTGGCGACGTTCAGGGTGAGGAGTTTAGAGTTTGCACTACAGGTGGGAGTGGGAAACGCGGCACTCAGCAGTAAGTGTTTTAATAAGCTCAGAGACGTTTGCACCCGGGCAGTGGGGGGTCAGGGGAGCGGGGTGGAGCAGGGGAACCCGGGGTGTTATGCCCCAAAAGTAAACAATACACCCTGAGCATGCTGCCACTGGCGGGAGGCGCGGGCTGGGGTAGGGGAAGACGGAGGCGGGAGAGGTGAACCCGGGGTGTCGTGTGCTGAAGTAAACAATACGACCGCTGAGCATGCTGCCCCCTGGGGGAGGCGCGGACACTGACCCGGGGTGAAGGGACGCTCAGACACCCCACAACTTTGCGATTCGAAAATGGACCAGGCATTTGTCCGGGACCTGACATATCCCGGAACTCGGAATTTGACGGCCAAACCCATATCCCGGGGAAATGAAGGCCGGGAAAAAAATGGGGTTTTTTTAAGGAAATGAGGGGTTAGGGGGTTTACGGGGGGGAAGGGGGTGGTTTTTAATTTTTTTCGGATTTTTTTTCTTTTGCGATTCCGTTACCTAACCCACTAAACTTTTAACCCCCCGGAGCCGGGCAGGTATACGTGTTTTTGCTGTTTAAAGGGGTTTTTGGCCCAAAAAACACGGATGAAACAAATAAATTTTTAGATTTAAAAAGAGATAGAATCTTCTACGTCAAAATGTAGATTAACTGTTTTTAGAGGGCTGGCTTTGGGAGAGTCCTATGTTTTGGTTTGAGGGTGGGTGGTTATAAGTGGGGTGTTTTTTCATGCTTCATGTACCCGGTTATTGGCGTCGGGGGGGGGTACCACTTAATGATTCACTCGTTGCACCACCTTTTTTTAATGGGTATTCAAATTTTTTTTTCAATTTGCAATAAGGGATATTATTGATTTTTTGTGCCGTTGTAAACATTAATTATGGAATTTCACTTGTGGTTTTTTTATTATGTTGTAGCTCATCCAGGCATGGATCATCGATACTACACTTGGGATTTCACTGCTTTCCATTCGGCAGTTCACTTACGTTGTTTTTTTTTACCCTTTATCACGCACCTAAACGTCAGGGTTTTCCCCATCTTAATCTAATATACAAATCAATACCCAATTGCCCCCAAAGCCCCCTTTTAAGGGTTTTTAGCGTTAGTTCTTCATCCATTCGGATATTCCCTCAGGGTTTTCCCCTTTTATTCCCGTTTTCCCCAAACAATCTTTTATGGGGTACATTATCAAAGCTTTCTTTGTCCAAGTAAGCGCAATCCCTCCTCCATCTCTTTCTTTTACTGTGTCGATACCCTTGAGTAGAAATTGCAGATTTTAGATACAGGAACCCCCAGCTCTGAATCCAAATTGTCTGGGCTGACATGATCTATTTCTAAGATACTTAACCCCCTGTCTCTTACAATCTTTTCCCTAGTTTTCCTATTACCAACTAGTAAAGAGACCATCTGTAATTCGTCGTTTCTCCTGCCCTTTTATAGGGGGGCAATTGAGCTCTTTTCCTGTTGGGGTACTTACTTTTATTTGGGAACATGTAACTAGGGTACTGGGTGCCAAAGTATAGGGGTAATTTTTTAAAGCAATATTTTTTCACGTCTTTTTTGGTATTCGCCTTGTACTTTAAAAAGTCGTGTGCAAAATTTAGGCTAATCGGTTTATATTAGAGGTGGGGGACGATCTTAACATTTTTCCCCTTTTTCGCCCTAGGTTTGACCACGAGAAAGCAAACTGAAGTTTGGCTTTGGCCATGTGTTTGTACTAACGGAGCAAAATTCCCAGCCGTGGAGATTTTTCGACGTTTTTTTCTCGCCACAAGGAAGAAAAAAGCGGTGCAGCAGAGTGCAGCGAGGTGCAAAGGAGGTCCCGCTCGGACACGAGCTAGGATCCCACCATCGCAGAAACTAGCGTGAGGAAAAAAGTTTACTGGACTTTGACGAGTGGAAGATCCGAGAAAAAGCAAGAATAACTTGGAGTCCGCCCCCCAAAAAAAAGAAGACCTTCCAAAAAAGTCTCCCAGACCTTTGGACCCGCCACTCCGACGCCCTCACTCGTGACCTTCCTGAAGAAAAGGGAAATTTCCTTTTTTCCCCCGGGGGAGGAAGGGAGGCGGGGTTTCGAGGGCGGGTCGGACAAAAGGGAAAGAATGGGTTTGCCGACGTGAAAGTCTCTCTCACGGCCTAAAAGGGACCCCAAAAGGAAAAGAGATGGGGAGCTGGAGTCGTCATCGTCGATATCGTCCCCCCAATGCGCCAAAACGACTTCTTTTTCCCGACGCTGGGGTCCTTCCCCACCAAAGCGATTGGGCCCGGGGCACAAAGTCGGCCCTATCCCTGATCTCTCGGAGCCCTTGCAGAATGGGTCAGTAGCCCCCAAAAGCCCTTCGAATTTGTGGCGGCTACGGCAAGTAGTTTGGGGCCCACGATCCACAAGAGCTTGTGCTGAATCAGAGTCCATTCCAGGCAAGAGCAAAGTACAGGCACCTTTGGGAAGGACATCAAAGAGACTTTCGTCCCTCACCCCTTACCTTTTCTTGGGACGGGAAGACCCTTCCTCGGGGACGATGGCATCCCCCCGAAAGACTCGCCACCTCGTCACGGAGAAGGAGTGGAGAAGCCCTAGGAGCCCGAAACTGCACCCCGGAACTGGTGATGCCGCCGCTACAGTGTGTTGAGGCTCTAAAAGAGGGGGGGGCCCAGGAAGAGTGGGGCCCCGTTTTTTTGTGCTTCAAACCCAACCAGTGCCAAACGGAGCCTCAATGGGCAGCCCCCATTTGCAAACAGAAGATCACCCCGACCCCTCGTTTATTTGTTCCCTCATCACGTCCACGAATTGCCCCTTGAAAAGGCCTTTTTACGTGTTTGGGGTCATTTTGGTCCTGAGTTTCACATCTTCTTCGTTTCAAGGACTACTGATTTACATAAAAACCAGTCGGCAAAAAACCCCCTCCCCCCAACGAAGATCTGCCGGAGACTGGTTCCAAGGGGGACGTTCTTTAAAGGGTTTTGAAAATCGTTCAGACAAAGCACCCCCGTGACGACATGGGAATGCTGAGCTGAGCACCCTTTTTCCTGGCGGCGCTTTTCCAAACCTCGATCCGTACCCCCGAAGCGCTTCATCGAGCGGTTGGATGGGCGATCATTTACGTTGAAGAGATCTTGTTTGGGGAGCAGTGACTGGATTTTGTCACCCCTCGAGAAATGTCAGCCCCCAGGGGTTCTCATCTTTTGCAACCAGTTATCCTGGATGGTTCGAACGACGGTTCCATCCTACGCTCCCCCAACGATCTTGGATTCGTAAGGACACCCTTCGACCACGAGAAAGTATTGGAAGGGCCTGCTTCACCATTTTGAGCCGCCATTTCGGACTTGAGCGAAGATCTTTGGCCTTCATTGATCACGTTCCCTGTCCGGAAAACAAGAAAATTGACGGGCCATTCTCTACGAGAAGGAGCCGGGGAACCCCCCAAGCGAATAAACCTCCCATCATCCAAGTTCCGCGGCAAAGCCCCCTTCGCCAAAAAAAAATTCCCTCCGCCCTTCGAAGCTCTTGATATCCAAGACCGATTCCCGTCCGCCAACCCTTGGAAGTGGCAGGAAAAGGAATCGTAGTCGAGGCCCCCGCCGAATCGAGGGACTTCGCGTCGTCAAAGACCAGCCCCAGGAGGGGTGGCGCTCATCAGTCCTTCAAACCTCCCGGGTGACCAAAGAGAGGAACCCGGCCAGTTTTCCCCCTCCAAGTTTTGGAGGCCCCTCGCCATCAACAGCCCCCGGGCCTCGAAGGCTTCCCTTCCCCGGTCAAGCCGGCCCAAAGAGTGGGGGCTCCCCCTGATACCCCCCCCCCCCGAGGGGGTAATACCACCAAGAGGGGCCAGCAGCCCTGCGGGGGAAAGGGATGTCCGGCTTTTCCGCTTTCAAAGATGACATCCCTCCTAATAGGCCAGTGCATAAGGATAAATAACAAAGTTTTAATCCGCCACCCCCAAAAAATCAAACCCATTTAGGGAAACTTTTCATACGATGGTTTCTTGATAGCTGCACCATTCCCAAAGTAGGGAAAAAAAATTCAAATTTTGATTTTTTTTTGGGACCTACGTGACTTTGCCACCAGTTGCTCCCTAATTTTCCCTTTAAAATCCAGCTTGAAACTCCATCCCGATCGAGCTTTATTTACTTTTTGGGCTTTCCCAAAAGTCTTAATTTCCCGATTTTCCCCTTACATATCACTTAGTATTGTGGTTTTTTCCTCCCTCTCCTTCCCGGAATTCCTTTTTTTCAATGAAAACTTTTTTAAAACATTCATTCATGATGACTTGTGTTACTGGTTTTTTGTAAAATCTCCCTTTTACTTTTAGGGTTGTAAATTTTTTATTTTCTTTTAAATTTGCCCTTGACAAAAAATTAAAACAAAGTGTGTGTGTATTCTTTGGGAGTGTACTAATTCATTATTTTTATGTAATGCGGTTGCCCCTTTGAAAAAAAATATTATTAATTTATCTTAAAGTTTTTTTTTGACAAGAAATATACATGTAATACTAGAAATTTGATAAGGAAAAGTCCCTTTTTAAAACTTTTTGGGTAAAAAATTCATCACAAAGCTTGAGCGTCAGACATTTCTCGAGAAGCTGCAGCTGATTTTAGGGGATACCTGTCAGTTGGTATTTGGTTGGGATTTGTTTCTGCAGAATTGAAGGTTTTGGGATTAAAAAGGAGAAAAATAGGTGGGGCCTGCTCACTGAAGGATGGGCAAAAGGGGAAGAAAGAGTTGGTGGAGGAAGAAAATTGTGACTAACAAGTGGTGGGGGATATTTGTACCTTTCAAGGAGCTTAATTTTTTTTTGCCTTGGATCTGCTTTGGGATTCTGGGGAGGGGCTCTTGAAGTGAGGCGGGGGAAAAAGCAAGAATTGTCTGTCAGGATATTTAGTGCATTCTTTTTCAATGTTTTTTACCAAAATTTGTAAGAGAATATGCTCCTCAGAAGGGTTTTTTCTTTTCTTTTGATGAGTGGGAGGATCCGATAAGATTTTTGCCCTCGATTTCCCTTTTTCTCGGGGCCCCCTAAAGATTCCCCTTTTTGTGCATTGTCTTTTTGATGGTAGCAGGGAAAAAAAGCTGTTGGAAGTAGAATCCCCTTTTCTCCCCCTGTTTTGGGAGATCCAGACTTTATTGTCTTGCCCGTCCAATGTTTTGATGGGTCTTTTTAAACCCCTTTCCCGTCCGTTGTAGGACAGCTGAAAATAAAAAACTGTTTTCAATATTTAATTGGTGTCATTTTCACACTTTTTACACAAAAAAATTATATTTGCAGTAGGGTTATGTGGCATAAAAGTAGCATGGATGAATTTAACGCCAAATTTTCCCTTTTAGACATTTTGCTTCTGACGGTCTTTTTACCAGACCTAATTACACTTCGATGTGGAACTTCCACCGCTCAAGGGATTGTCAAGAGCTACGAAAAAATTTTAACGGGATTTACAGACCTTGTTTTCCGAAATTAGTAAATAGAGTGCCCAAAATTTCGATGGCTTTGAAATTTTTTACAAACTTTTTCCCAAATTTCTAGAAAAAAATAGATGAAAAAAAAAAAGTAAGGTCTTCAACCCAAGAGGTAGGGTTCTACAATTTTCCCTTTTAAAAATATTTTTCCATGTGTTATTGGCTGATGTAAATTTTAATTAAGGTTATTTCTGTTGATGTTGGTTTCTATGGCAAGGCATCCGACTTATCAATATACAAAAAAACAGTGTGCTCTTTCAAAAAGAACACGAAAATACTTTGAACATCCCAAATGACAGACCAGTGTTGGTAAATGGAAACCTGCTCCCCTTAGTTTTTATTGGTGACGAAGCCTTTAGTCTTTCCACTCACATGCTAGACCATATAAGGGCAAAAATCTCTCCCAGAAGCAAATTTTCAATTATCAGCTGTTAAGAGCAAGCTACAGTAGAAGCACGATATAACGGAATAAGTCGGCCAAGGCCGATTACGATAAATCAAAATTTTCTCTAAATCAAACTTCCGTTATCAGCTCCTGATATAGCTCTTCATAACAGAATTTTCCATAAAATTGGCGTTTCCGGTAAATCCTGCTTGTGCAGTATATTAGATATGTATCGGATGTCTAAAAATGCGGATGTGCGTATGCGGATATAAACTTTTAAAAATCGCAGATGCGTGTGCTGATGCGGATAAAAAAAAAAATAGCGCATGCGGATGTCTGATGACTATACTATCCTCGCGGATGAGGATTATTTTTGTGCAGGCATTTGGGGTATATGAGACCCCAATTCACCTTCTAGGTTAACCACCCAACCTAACCCTCCTTGTAGGCCTTACATACCTAAACATTTTTTTAAATTTGCAACGAAAATGTTACAAAGAAAAGTAGTTTGTAATGATGAGAACTGCAAAAAAATGCCAGAAAAATATTTTAAAGAATTAAATTAGAAACAGTAAATATTGTCCAAGCAAAGTTGCTAACTTTCTATTAAACTCAAAGAAACAGAACTCTGTGACTGTGCAGTACCCTCCCGAGTTTCACGCTATGCGAGTTTCATGCTGAGTCCTAAATTCTTACCATCCGACTTTCACGTATTATCTCCCCAAGTTTCGTGCTCCTTCGTACATTTTTTTTTTTTTTTTTTTTTTGTGCCTGTAGCGCCGTTTGGCAGTGACCTCCAGGGGTGGGATGGTAGGCCCTGTACTCGAGGGCTGTAAAGGTTGGCCCTCGCCCGTGCTGGCGCAGGCAGGATTTTTATAAGAGTTAATGGGCTGCATTAGTAGAAGCGAAATTGGATTAGCTTTCCATTGATATATTTCGTTTTCTGATAAATAAATTAGCACCATGCATAAATTAGCATTAACTAAATAAATATCATCATCAATCGGGGTATAAGCAAGCGCGCCACCCTCAGTACTCACTGATTGTGTAAGTGACTGGGCGAGGCTTTCTCCGCCGGCCTCCGCTCTCGCACACCACAGTCACCGTTCCTCTCACGCACACAGTAGTAGCTACAGCTCATTATTATTACTACATTTGCAGTGCTTAAGCTGTGTATTAAACTGCAGTGCGAATTGACTAGTCTTTAAGAATTGTAGACATGGGTAGAGTGATTAAATATACTTTCAAGCTCACAAGTGTGGTATATATCACTGGGTAATAAGCCTGGCAATCGCCACCAAGCAGAGTCATGATGTCCTTCCATTGTGGGTTTTTGATTAATCACTTTTTCGAGTGATAGAGTCAACTTGGAGCTATCTGCATCACCATCAATCACTTTCCCAGCCTTAAA